>JAWWNI010000897.1:0-539641 GCA_034642065.1 Darevskia nairensis
ACCCAGAGTGGCTGGAGAATGAATGAATAAATAAATAAATAAATAAATAAATATTTACCCATGACCATGCTCGGGGCAATGCAAGCATTCTATAGGCACCTGCCACTCAGAGGGCCAAAGGCACATACTCCAGCAGATGCCATCTCCCAGTTTGGGGAGAGGAGGAAATGTGGCCTGATTTTATTGCAAACCTGGGAAACAAAGAACTACGTTTCAATGGCCTTTCCAGTACTACCAGTGGAAGCCAAAGCGCCGTTCCAGCTTGGCAACAAAACAACAGGCATGGCTTCCTCCAGGCCGTGCTTGGCTGTGATGAAACCCTAGAAGGCTGAAGCCATACAGTGAGAGCTTCTCTCCCCCCCCCCCCCGCCCTTGTGCAGCCAGTTGGGTTCCTCTTCTTGTTCTTGACCTCTGGCACATTTCAATGCTCAGCAAAAACCGGTGACGAGAACAGAAGTAGAGCTTTCTGGATCAGGCCAACAGCCCATCTAGCCCGGCATCCTGTCATCAAAGTGGCCCCCCAAGATGCGTGTGGGAAATCTGCAAGCAGGACCCAAATGAAAAGAATCCTTTCCCCTCCTGAGGTTTCCAGCAACTGGTGTTTAGAAGCATGCTGTCCCTGGACATTAGTAGAGGGAGGTGTCATGCTGCTATCCTGAAAGTCATTGAACATAGAAGGCAGAAGTGTGAAGAGCTGGGTGGGTGTTTAGGAGCATGGGTACAAACTGCCAACAGGTACGAATGCACAGGATTGGGACCTGAAGAATGCACAAGATACATTAGAGAGGGAACACCAGCCCCTTTGGGAAAGCAGGAGAGCAGTTTGCTTTGCAAGCAGAAGGTCGCAGGTTCAATTCCTGGCACCTCCAGGTCATGGCCCCAACATGGTGGAATAGTCTGCCACAGGAGACGAGGGCCTTGCAGGATCTGGCATCCTTTCGCAAGGCCTGCAAGACCGAACTGTTTTGCCAGGCTTTTGGGTTGGGTGGAGTTTTAATTGCCTTGTTATGTTATTCTGTTGGTCTGTTGGTGGACTGCTTAAAATGAGGTGACATTTTAAAATTGGAATTTTACATTGTATCTTAATCTGTGTTTTTAATTGATTGTTTGTGGTTTGTTGTGGTTTTTATGATTGTTAGCCGCCCTGAGCCCGGTTCCTGACTGGGAAGGGCGGGGTATAAATAAAAGTTTATTATTATTATTATTATTATTATTATTATTATTATTATTAGACTACAAACGACTCCCTGTCTGAAACCCTGAAGAGTGGCTGCCAGTCAGTGTTTTTTGTCCCCCATTGGAAACTCTGGAGAGCCACTGAGAGCCAGCATAGATGGTACTGAGCTCGGCAAGACAAATGGTCTGACTCAGAATGAGGACGCTTCCGATGTTCCTGTAAACACACGGCGGGCACAAACGCACAACAGGCAGAGTGAATGAGTACACAGAGGCATGAATGCGCAGGGAAAGAAAACCAAAAAAAAAGAACGGGAGAGAAAGAGAGAGCACGTGGCAAAATCTGGCTGTACAAACCACCATGCTGTCTGCCTGTGGAATCAAATTGGACAGAACCTTTGGTTGCAGTTCCATTGTATTCGTACCTAAATGGCAAAGTCCCACTTGTGCAGGACACCAACTTAGAACAACGCAGCGTATAAAGATATGCAAATATACAGTAAAGCAGCTAGAGAGGGAGAGGGCAGCATGCTTGACAAGGCTGAGCATTTCTCGAGGCCCGGATCTGCCTGCAACTGTATTGGCAGCTCAGGGGGAGGACCCTGGGATAGGTTCCCAGTTCAGGCAAGACCTGGGCCAAGTTAGAAGTCCTGCCTGCACAGTTTGCCTCTTGAGGATGCTGCAGTGCCTTCTAGCTTTGCACACCCCTCTTAACTTTGTCTCATACTGGCTGTGACTCTCTCTCTCTCTCTCTCTCTCTCTCTCTCTCTCTCTCTCTCTCTCTCTCTCTCTCCTCTCCTGGAGCGGGAAAATTCATTTGTGACTTTGGTTCAAAAGGTACCTCTAGGAAAGAAAGAACTGACAGGGTTAAAAAAAATGCTGGGATTCTTCCACCACCCTCCACCTCCTGCCGCCATAACTCCTTGTTGAATTCTCATCAATGTCTAACCTTGGATCCCCATATTGCTACCATTCCCACCACTGGGGAAAATTGGCTGGGGATGTAGTTGGACTGCAACTCCCATCATCCCCAGTCCACTTAGCCAGTGGTAGGAATGATGGGAGTTGTAGTCCAGCAATGTATGGAGACCCAAGGTTAAAGAAGAGTACTCTTAATTGAGGTCAGCAATCCCAGAAACAAGCTTCAATCAAGCTCACGGCTCTCGGAAGAGGCAATGGAGAGCTAAGTGCAGGTGAGCTTCACCTGGGCTGTGGCTCAGTGGAAGAGCATCTGCTTGACAGGCAGAAGGTTGCAGGTGGTTCCATCCCTGCCATTACCAGGTGAGGCTGGGAACGTCCCCTGCCTGAAACCCTGGAGAGATGCTGCCAGACAGTGCAGACAGCACTGAGCCAGGAGGGGGGGAACTAATGGTCTGACTCTGAATAAGGCAGCTCCTGATGCTCCCTCTCAAATGGACCACTGCCCTCCTGCAATCTCTACCCCAGGAAACCGATCCACACTGGCACCGGCGACCACCCACCTTGGTGCCACATCATCCCATCTCCCACTCCTAGGACCTCTCGTTTGGGTCCCAATTCTTCCCCTAAGAGACCACCAAAGTAGTCATCACCCACAGTCTGGTCCATATTGCCAGAGGGGAAACCAACACAGAGAGAGGATTCCTTCTGTAGCCCTGGCACACAAGACTCCATTCCTTCTGTAGCCCTGGCACACAGGACTCCATTGACACCAACAGATCTAATGCTGCTCTTCCGAGTCACACTTCCCATAGCCACAAAACAGTAGCACCATCCCTGCATGCTGATCCTTCCATCCCCTTGACAGAAGCGAGGTCCTGCATCTCCCCAGCTTCCCCACCTTGCAAGGAAAAAAGCATGGGGCGGCGGGAAGCACATCTCCCTATGCCTACTTCTGTCCACACCATCAGTGGGTTACCTAGTAAGTTCTCAATGCAAGTCTTCGTCTCATGCAACCCACCTTGCACCAGCGTCCCTGGAAGCCCCCCCCCCCCGCTTCCCACCAGCTCCACTTCTGATCTCGGCCCCCCAGACTCTTCTCCCACTGCATGCACTGCTGAGACTGCTTCTCTCCTTTGCAGACTTCCTGCCTCCCTTTTCACCTTGACTGCTGCTGCCATGTTGGGCCAGATCACCCCACTATGCAACCCTGGCTTACATCTCTCCCAAAGCCCTGATATGTTGTCTCCGTGGCACATCCCTCACTCCCAACACCCTCTTTCCGCTTGGAGCCCACCAAGCCTCCCCATGCCCAGTTTTTCCCCAGCCCTCTCTGCCCTCCTCTCTTGGCAGCTGATGGGACCGCAAGGTTCTCCGTCCAAAGGAGATGCTCTGGCCCCACATGAAAGGTGAGAGGGCAGAAGGGACCGTGCGGCACTGCCCTCCAGCCTTGGCCAGTTCCCTCGCCCCTCACCTCCGAGCTCTCATGGGGTGCTGACTGGCTGTGTTGACACCTTCCCACACATCTGCTTCCTACTTTCAAGGTCTTTTCATCCATCCCTTCTCCCAGGGGCGTTCTAGTGGGAAGGATGGACAGCCCTTGGACAGATCTCCCAACGCAGCCTGGGCTCTCCGTGCCCCTGTAGAACCTGCGAGGGAGTGGGTGGAAGGATGCAGACCAGCCCCAGCACCTCAGTTACTCCTGTGGGTCCATCCACCCAGGGCTCACTTCGCTGCACTTGCACCGGAGGTGGCTTCCTTCCCCAACACCACCAACCCCTGCCGATGCCCCCCATCCTGCCCGTCCAGTGTGACGGGATGTCATCGTCCCCCACCCCGTCCCCTCACCCCAACCTCCAGAGCCTCTCATCCCCGCAGCGATGCCCACGTGTCGCCCCCTGAGCGGGCCGGGGGCGCTCGGGGTAGCGCGTGGGGGGTAAGGCTGGGACGGGTCTCACCTCGCTGTCGCGGTGGTCGAGGCGCAGCTCGTAGTCGGGCAGGATGTCCCTGCGGCTGTTGACGTCGTCGAGGGCCATCTGGGCCGAGGGCAGGCAGGCTTGGCCCCCGGGCCACCCTCCGGTCATGGGGAAGAGCGCGCCGATGTGCAGCCTCTTCTTGCCTGCGCCCAGCGGGGGAGAGAGCAAGAGCCAGCCCGTGAGCACCAGCAAGGCCGCCTGGGCGCCCCCGGCGGGGCGCGGGCCGGGCCAGGCCATGGTGTGCGGCCGGCCGGAGGTCAGGGGCGGCGGCGGCGCTGGCGGCGAGGGCGCGCGGCGGCGGCGCTGGCAGCACTGTGCGGCGGCGGCGCGAGGGCGCCAGAGCCGGCTCCTCCATGGCGCTGCCCGGCGTCGGTGCTGCAGTGAGCGAGCGGGCGAGCGAGCCAGCCGAGGGGGGAGGGGGGGAGGAGGAGGAGGGAGGGGGGAGGAGGAGGAGGAGGGAGAGCGAGGAGGGGAGGGGAGGAGGAAGGAGGGAGGGAGGGGGCTGGTGTCAGCGCGGAGCCGGCGTTAGTCTGGGGGGGGGGGGGTTGCAACGAGAGCCCACCGCGGCGCCACCCCGTCCCGGCGCAAAGGGGTGGGGTGGGATGGGGACGAGGCAAGGGAGGTAGAGGCCGAGGAGGTGTGGGAGGAAGGAGAGGGGGGCCACAGGAGGAGGTGTGGGGAAAGATGGGGGGTGATGGAGACAGGCAGGGGAGGCGATGGAGAAGAGAGAGGGGTGGAGGACGGGGGATATGGATACAACTTGGGATGATGGAGAGGAGACGGGGAGAGAAACTGAGGAAAGGAAGGACGGGGTGCTGGTGGAGAGCAGGGAAAGTGGCAGGGTGATGGAGGGATGGGGAAGTCAGGTGAAGGAAGCGGGGAGCACAGGTGTGCGTGTCTGGGCGCGGGGAAGAGATGGAGGAGCAGGAGACACCCAGGGATGGGTGGAGGAAGAGGGGTGGGTGGCGAGAGGCGCTCAGGGGTGGAGAACTTGGGAGGTATAGATTGGGAAGGAAGGAAGGATCAGAACAGAAATCAAAGAGGGATGGATGGATGGATGGATGGGGGGCAGGAGGGAATGAGGGGCAAAGAGTTGGGGTGGGGAGGAGAGGAGAGGGAAATGGCCTGTAGTGATGGAGGATGGAGCAAGAGCACGCTGAGGTGGAGCGCTAGGAGATTGTGGGGAAGTGAGAACAGGATGGAGAGAAGGGAAGGAGGCAGGGAAAACTGGCTGGTAAGAAAAGATGCTTGGATGGAGACTCAGAGTGAAGAGGCAATGGAGGCCCAAGGGATGAAAAGTCAGGGGGAGATGGAGAGAAAGAGGCAGTTGGAGAAAGAGAGAAATGGATGGATGATCAGAGAGAGGGCGGGTATACTAAAAAGAGGAAGACTAGAAGGACCTCAGGCTAGCTCCGGGTCTTGCTGGGGTCCAGCTCCCATGAACACTGACCATGCTGGGTGGAGCTGATGGGAGTTAGAAACCGAGAGGGAGCCACAGGTGTCCCACATCCCTGTGCTGAGGGGATGGAGAAGAGGCTGGTGTAAAGAGTCAGTGATGAGAAGATGCATGGAAGTTTGTGGAAGGAGGTGGCACAGGCCTAAAGTATGGAGGAGAAAGATGGTGGGGGCTGAGATGAGAGAGAGAAGGGAGACTGAGATGGATTGAAGGGGTGCAAAAGCAGCTGGTGGTGAAGCCTTGCAGAAAGGGAGTAGACGAGGCAGGGAAAGATGGAGTTGAGAGCTGGGCTGTTGCAGGGAACGAGGGAGAAGGGAAACTGATAGGGATGCAGAGTTTCAGAGAGAGGAAACATAGAGATGGGGTCAAGGATGAAGGAGGGTTGAAGAAGGAGCTGATGAAAGGGGCCTCCAGACTCTCCCTGTTTTTCTGGAGGGAGTCGCTCACATCCCAGAACTTTAGGTTTGCGCTATCAATGTAGATGGAAGGGCTCTGTTGCCCTAACAAGAAGAATTGGAAGTTGTTGTGTGTTTTTTTGTAGTTTGGGGGAAGTGTTGGGGAAATTCATTGAAAATTGTGGGGTGAGCAAATGTCTAACAGGAAGACATAGAAATTAAATGGACGCAAGCAAACCAGGAGAAACTCTCCTTGTCGCATAACTGCCCCACAAACAGATCTGAACTAATGCTCAGTGAAGCCTGGATGTAAGGCATTTCCGGGCGGACAGGCTGTTGGGCATTGTTTGCAAGGAGATTAGATGACACACTGGCTATTTAATGAGCATTCAGTCTGATTTGTTTGTCCGGAGGCTGGACGGCGACATTGCATCCAAGCAAATGTCACTCCACCCTTCCCAGTGCCATCACCTGCCTTATCTTTTCGGGAATCGGGGTTTCATTTAGGCTACCTGTTTTTGCACAAGAGCTCCCATGGTTGTGCAACCTGAACGTGCTGATATGTGACTAGATGATCCCACCCCAAAACAAGCGAGAGCCTGGATGGGCCCGTAATCTAACCTCTGCTTAAGCTGTGCACAAGCAAATGAGGACAAATGCTGAATAAACGGATCGTCTGGTGGCAAAGCAGAGAGAGGAGATGGGAGAAGCTTTGTGGAGGAGATGTACAGCATAGGGGGACAGGGGAGGAGGAGGAGGAGAGGAGAAAAGGCAGATGGGATCGATCAAAACAGTTGACACCGAGGGAGAAGCAGAGGCGCATTCGGAGAGGTGCGGAGAGCACTGACACAAGGATGCAGTGGGAACGGCTTAATGAAGGACAGGGGTTCACAGCCATCAGGGCAGGGTGTGGGGAGCAAAGGGGTCCCAGCCCCACATGCAGACAGAGCTCCATCTAAGGTGTGCATCATGCTTCTCAACTTCCAGCTGACCAGAAGAAACTCTTTCTATATATTAGTTCAGCAACAGATAAAGTGGGGGGGACGGGAATGACCTGATGTGAAAACAAGCCAAATGCAGTTGCTTTGAACTGCATCAGATCTGTTCCCTTTCCTGGTGTGTGTGTGGGGGGACAGTTTTCTGGTTTAGAACAGAGACACTGGGAGCCAGGATTCCTAGATTCACTGGAAGGGGAGCCCAGATGATACAACGATGGTGGTACGTGTGTGTGTGTGTGTGTGTGTGTGTGTGTGTGTGGTGGTGGTACTGGGGGGGCACTGTGAAGTCCTCAGCTCTTTTCCCAGCTTTGGGAAACGGGGAGGAGGAGGTGGTGTATGTCACCAGCTCCCCTCCCTGCTGGCTGCTGACATTTTCCTGGCACGGAGACATGCGGAGGTGGCTGGGAAAGGAACGGAAGCAAAGCAAGGAATAAAGAGCTTCCCTGCAGATCAATGTACTTTCACCAGCCGCTCACTGGGGTTCACCCCTGGCGGGGAAACGGAGTCTCGGGGAGAGGAAAGGGCACGCACAAAAGAAAACAGGGAGAGGGAGGGGAGGGGAGGCGGAAGCAGAAATGAGCAATTCTTGGTTCTCCTAATCTCCCTGCTCTCACCCCTCAGAGCCTAGGGATAACCAATGTGGTACCCGCGAGCTGTTGCTGAACTACAACTCCCATGAGAGGCAGCATAGCCAATGGTCAGGAATGAAGGGAGTTGTAGTCCACTAACCACCAGCGGGCACCTCATTGGCTACACTTGCTCTAAGCTTACCGGGTAGCCTTCCCTCCTCACCCTTCCCTGGCTGTTTTGGACTACAACTCCCATCAGCCCCGGCCACTGGAAATTGCATTTCAAGACATCTGGAGGTAGCCAGGTTGGTGCAGGCTGCCCTGAACCCTACTAATCTTTCATGGAAACTAGGGGTTTGGGCTTGGGCAGATTAGATCCTCCTCTAATCACATTCCCCACCCTGTCCTCCCAGAATTAGGAATAGGACATCTTCCCAGAGTGACAAGGTGCCTGGCTTTTCCCACATGCGCCCAGAAGAACATAATGGACTGGCTCTTGACATAGCTGGAGGGAGACATATGGGGCCTCCCATATATATTTTAGGGTCTAGTAGAAAGTTTTAAGTGCCATCTCCAAAATTAGGAGCATATCTGTGGGATGGAAGCTATGGTCTGCCATTACCAAAAAAATTAGAGCCTGACCAAAGCCCAACAGGTAGGTCACCTGGCAGGCCGCTTGCCCCTCTAAAGACCTGTACAATCACTTAGATCTTCAGATGCTGGGTCAGATGGCATGACTGGGATGCAGCCTAACATAAGGTGAGTTACATCAGCGCTACTGCCACCATAGGAATATACGGTAGAGAAAATATGAAGTGGGTACCCAAACACATCTTTGGGCTAAAGGTGGGTCGTAGATCTCAAGAAGCTGAGGACTACTGACTTAGATCATCTGGGGAACTTTTATTCGTGGTACCCCACCCGGCAGAATACAAGGCGGGTGACCCCAAATGGGCCTTTTCCGCCATAGCTCCTGCACCATGGAATGGCCTATCCCTCTGCCATATGTGAAATAGCATTGATCCAGTGGCTTCAGATGTCTTGTGAAGACATTTTCTTCATTTGCTCAGGATTTCTCTGACCCACAAGCAGGACCGGTGCTGGCAATTTTGGCGCCCTAGGCGAGGGGGCGGGCCACGTGACGTCATTGCGTATGACGCACGTTGCGGAGCGGTGCCCCACCCCCTGCCGGGCCGGGTGCCCCCCACTGTTGCGGTTTGCTTGCTCTGCTGCTGGTTGGGGCGGTGGTGGGGGGGGCAGGCTGGCCAGCGCCCCCTCCATTTTGGCGCCCTCGCCGCCACGGTTTTTGCCTCAACCTGCTTGCTCCGCCGCTTGTTGGGGCGGCGGGCAGGCTGGCCAGCGCCCCCTCCATTTTGGCGCCCTAGGCAATTGCCTAGTTCGCCTAAATGGACGCGCCGGCCCTGCCCACAAGATCCTCTTCTTTCCAAATTCCTCCTTTAACCGGCCCCTGGTTTTTATCTGTTTTCATACTGACGGTTTACTGCTTTTATTATTATGCTGTTTTACTGTTTTTATGTTATTTTTGTGTACCACTTAGGGATTTTTTTTTATTTTTAGATATATAAAATATCATGCAGGTTAGAAATGCTTTAAAATACAACGAAATGAATTTTAAAAGTGGTATAAAACAACGTAGTGCTTACTCATCCCTGGCAGAGGATGACGAATTTTCAGAGAGAGGCAGTCACATGGGCCTGTGGTGGTCTTTAAAAACCCCGAGGGACGGATGCCAGAAGAGAGGCAAACAGCCCATGAAAAACAAGGTGGTTACCTCACTGCTTGGTATTCAGTAATCTGATGTCATTAAATGGATGGACACATTCTGGCCGGGAAGAAAGAGGTCATTTTGCTGCTTTTTGGCCTAGGCAAGCCACACACTCGATAACTGTGTGGGAAGAGGACAAGAATCGTTCCCTACCCATGTCCTTCCTGTAGCTCCTTGAGAAGTCCCGTCTCACAATAAAAGGGACAGTACTGCAGATAAAAGGGACGCGGGTGGCGCTGTGGGTTAAACCACAGAGCCTGGGGCTTGCTGATCAAAAGGCCGGCGGTTCGAATCCCCGCGACGGGGTGAGCTCCTGTTGCTTGGTCCCTGCTCCTGCCCACCTAGCAGTTTGAAAGCACGTCAAAGTGCAAGTAGATAAATAGGTACCGCTCCAGCGTGAAGGGAAACGGCGTTTCCGTGCGCTGCTCTGGTTCGCCAGAAGCGGCTTAGGCATGCTGGCCACATGACCTGGAAGCTGTACGCCGGCTCCCTCGGCCAATAAAGCGAGATGAGCGCCGCAACCCCAGAGTCGGTCACGACTGGACCTAATGGTCAGGGGCCCCTTTACCTTTACCTTTAAGTGCAGATAAGAGAAGCTGATGCATCTACCTGGCGGCGTTTGTTTGGATGCTTTAGCTGTTGATGGGGAGCCCAACCACTAGGGAAGCTGGCTCCTGAAGGAAAAGGCTGTGGAAACCTAAGAGCCAAAGTACGTTTGACGTGAAAATGCCATTTCCAAAAAAAGGCTTCCCACAGCATGTATATATATAAATCTGTGCTGCAGCTGGAATGTATAGAATTTCATGCATTAATAACCTCAAGGCTCAGTTATTGCAATGCTTGGGTCTGGTCTGGAGGCTTCCACTTGTGCACCAGTCCAGAGGGTGGCTAGACTGCTGGTGGGGGCAGACTATCGCTGGCACATTTCTCCAGAGCTTGAAAGCTTGCACCGGCTGCCTGTATGCTGTCAGGCCACGTCCCTTGAGCTTCACGGCTGAGTTGGCTTTCAAACCCACGTCTCTGTAGCCCAAAACCCATCTCTGATATACAGTGGAAGGGATCAGAATGCTATGCGCCCTAATGGCCAAGACTGAGAACTTTAATATATGGGTCCTGATCTTTGTAGAGAAGAGAATATTCCTGACTGCAGGCAGGGGAAGAGCTGCACCTAAGATGGTAGATCGCCTGCTTTGAGGGCTTAGGGTCCCAGGTTCAATCCCTGGCATTCTTGGGTTGGGTAAGACTTCTGCATGAAACCCTGGAAAGTCATGGGTGAGCTAGATGGATCAATGGGCCGATTCAATATCAGACAGCTTCCAGTGACCTTACAGTACCTGCATGCTTTCTTATAGCCAGCGCAGTGCATCAGAGCTTCTAGGGGAAAAGACAGGCTCAAGTCTCCCCACCCCCTGATCTTTTCCCTTCTCTTTTGTACACATTCCTGCTCAGATTTCCATATATGGCGTCACGAGGCTGATGGCGGAGACATTTCCCACAACTTTCCATATGGATCCTCAGAGCTAGAAGGGTCGCAAACACAGAAACCCACACGCCACGAAAATGGGATTGCGAAGATGCTGAACTTGTGTATCTAGCAGCAGGTTCTCTGCCTTTACTGTGCTTGTTCAGAACACACACACAAGCCTTGCAAATCAGTACGGCGAAGCCTAGTTTTGATCTCATGGACAACACCCCCAAGACCTCAGGTTCAAAGCTCCACAGTACTGCCTGTCTGAATGGCAGGGGGCAGCAGGGTTGGAGGGGAGCAGGTAAAAAATTGCCCCGACTCAAAGAAACTTGACTCGTAAATCTAACACGGACTCCGATGGCAGTGCTGGCTAGTGCCCATTGGGACTGGTAGGGCAGAAGGCAGGGAACAAGACAGTAGGTGGCGCTAGAGCCAATGCGAGGTGGAGTCCTCCTTCCTGTTGATTTCTAAGGAGGAGGAAGCTGCCAGGCAGTGCTGTCATTCCCTGGAAAAGAATCATAGAGTTGGAAGGGACCACGAGGGTCCTCTCATCCGCCCCATGCAATGCTGTGGGAAGTTAGAAGGCAGGCAAGTCAGGCTGGCCAAGGGCAGATTGACGCTATTAGGACGGTGCCCCATTTCCCTCCTGGATCAGCCTCCACTGTCTGAGGGATAAGTTAAGGATCAAGAACATATAGAATCGTAGAGTTGGAAGGGACCCCTGAGATAATTTAGCCCAACCCCCTGCAAGGCAGGAATACACAGTTGGCATTATCAGCACCATGCTCTAACCAACTGAGCTAACCATATAACATAAAAAGAGACTCCTGGATGAAGCCAATGGGCCGCCGAGTCCAGCACCCTGTTCTCCTGATGGCCATCCAGATGCCCTTAGCAGGACGCGAGCACAAGAGCACACTCCCCCCCTCCTCCTGCCATTTCCAGCCGTTGGTTCACTGACCCGAGGTGATTCATTGCCCTTAGGGCCAATGGGCACCTCTGCATGTGGATGTCAGATATAAAACCCTTGTGAAGGTGCAAAAGCTTCGCATGCAGAAGGTCTCAGGTTCATTCCCTGGCACCCCTAGTTTGAAAGATCAAGCAGCAGGCAATGAGAAAGTACCTCCCTCTAGGCCTCGGACCCTTGAATGCTGCTGCCTCTCAGGATACACAACAGAGGGCAGCAGCTTCAGAGAGCCAGTGTGGTGTAGTGGTTAAGAGCGGTAGACTCGTAATCTGGGGAACCGGGTTCGCTTCCCCGCTCCTCCACATGCAGCTGCTGGGTGACCTTGGGCTAGTCATACTTCTCTGAAGTCTCTCAGCCCCACTGAGAGTGTTTGTTGTGGGGGAGGAGGGGAAAGGAGATTGTTAACCGCTTGGAGACTCCTTAGGGTAGTGATAAAGCGGGATATCAAATCCAAACTCTTCTTCTTCTTCTTCTTCTTCTTCTTCTTCTTCTTCTTCTTCTTCTTCTTCTGGAGCCCACCTGGGTGAATATTCCCAGCGAGAAGCTAGAGCAACCCTGGCATCTTCCATACCAGTTCCTGGCGACTGTGGGGCGGGGTGCACATGAACCATGTATGTCAAGAGACTCGAAACCAGAGAGCTTCTGACGGGCGAGATGAGAAAAGGAGCCGATCTCACTCCTGACAGCATAAAGAATGACCCAAAGGGAAAGAACAGAGGAAGTGGCGTCCTGACAAGAAGGCTCAGGCTTGATGGAGAGACAAAGTGTGCATGCAGATGGGCCTGGATGGAGACAGTCTGGCCACATCAGCGGCTGCTCTGTTAAGCACCGCCGATCAAAGATTCTGGGCAGGTGCGCCCCACATTCAGGGGGGGGGGAACAGACTCTTGCCCTTGAAAGCAACAGTTGAGATGTATCAGTGATACATGGGGAACACTGAGTGCTGTGCGCAGCAGAAAGAGACCGCCTGGCCGGTACAGAAACTGGGGTGGGTAGAGGGAGAGAAAGGTTTTTACCCTTTAGGCTCTTTTCAGCTTGAGTCACAGCATGAAACTGATTCTGCACCCAACCCCTGAAATGCCCTTAAAACCAGGGGAGACAGAACGTTATGGAAAGGTAAGCACACACGTTGAAAGAGAGAAGCTGGTGCTTCTGGATGCATGGATGAGAGCTAGTTTTAAGCGGAACGGTTAAGATGTTGGCTTGAGAAAAGGGAGAGCCGGATTCAAATGGATGCTCAGCCATGGACTTCACGGGATGACCTTGGGCCAGGCACTCTCGGTCAGGCTAGCCTACCTCGCAGAGCTGTTGTGAAGATAAAGGGGGGTGATCCTGAGCTCCTTGGGGAGGAAGGGTGGGGTATACACTTAGATAAAATGAATGCCATGTTTTCTAACCCTTAATCCACCCTGTATCCTAGATTTAGTTATTATTTTATTAGGTTTTGTGTGTGTGTTTGAGCCACCCTTCACTATACGGTTCCCAGGGTGGGTTGCAGCTACAAAATAGACAATTTTTAAAAGAAAGTAAAACTATTTTGATTATAAAACCAGTAGAACAGTACAAATTCAGCCAAAGACAGGCACCCCACAAAACAAAGTAACTTCACCATCACAGGCCAGGGTAAAGATGCCTATGGATTGACCAAGGTCAATCAGCTGTGAAGGAAAGGCACTCTTTGTGTGCTCAGAGGTTAATGTCCACAATTTTTCATGTTCCATGTCACATCTGTACTATTCATCTTCTCACAGAACTACAATTCCCAGAGTGCTTTAACAACCAGCCCCTCTTCCCTGCGGAACTCTGGGGATTGTAGCTCTGTGAGGGGAACAGGGGTCTCCTAACAACTCTCAGCACCCTCAACAAACTACAGTTCCCAGGATTCTTTGGGGAGAAGCCATGACTGTTAAAGTGCAGGTGTGCATACCAAAATCCTCTCTTCTTTGTAGCTAGTTATGGTGAAAGAAACGGCATCCGCCACTGCAACCTTATGTAGAGCCTTCCCTTTGGGGTGGTAGCTTTCATTTATTAAATTGCAAAGGCTTGTTTTTGCACTCAAGGAGTAAAGTGGGGAGAGTTCCCTGAAACGTATCATTTCAGGCTGTGTGTATCAGTATATTTGAATACTCCCTCTTCCCCTTTCTCTCTCTCTCTCTCTCTCTCTCTCTCCCTCTCTCACACACCTCAACCTCCCTGCATGTGGAAATCTAGCCTATCAGGAGGAAGGTTTCCACAGAGCCTTCTCCTTGATCTACAGTATTTGTATATACAAGGAATGCTTCGCCCTGCCACCATGGACGAGCATTGAAAATGCACACCCTCCGCTCACAGCCTTTAGTGGAATCGCCCACAAAAGGCTTTTAACACTTACAATTTTACTGGTAAGAGAAAGTATTTAAGCAGATTGATTTGGATGTGGTGGATTCATTTTTAAAGGCAGATAAATCAGTCTACAAATCCTCCCATTGGGCCTCCTTTCCTCTGTGAACTTTGACCACAGCAACTGCACTTGTGGCCAGCCTTAGCCCTGGTGTAGAGATGGGGAACATGTGACCCTCTAGTTGTTGTTCGACTTCAATTCCCACCAGCCTCAGCAAGCATGGCCAGTGGTCAGGAATGATGGGAGCTGTAGTCTAGCAACATCTGGCGAGTCCCTTCTCTGCCCTAGCAAAAGGGACACAAGACTGAGCCAATGTTTTTAACTCCCATCTTCTCCCTAAAGCAACCGCTTGCCTATTCCTTCTCCTTGCTTGTTATCTCTGCCACGTTTCCAACCCGCTACTTTCGCTTGGTCCAAGAAGAGCTCTGAGCTGCATGTCATTCCAGCCAGGGGATGTAGGTCAGCCTGGGATTAGGGAGGGATGTGGAATCTGTATGTACTCCCTCGTGATGCTAACGCACCTTCCTTTCTACATGCTGGTAGATGAGAGGGCGGCAGGGCCCTCCTCTAGACGTCTACTCGAATGTAAGGTCTGCTGAGTTCAGTGGGACTTGCTGCCAGGCAGGCGTGTGTACAGGTTTGCAGCCTGAGTCTCACTACTGGGTTCAGGATCCCAGTGGGGCAGGGAGGGGCGCCAAAGCCCTGTCTACTATCGGGTCCCTTAGGGTCAGCTGGAGTTGGCTGCAAGAAGCAAAGGCACCTGTGTGTCAGAAGGAAAACCATACAAGCTAAGGCCAAGATTTGGCAAAGCGGAAGGGTGAAGGCAATGCGGGAGAGCAAGGGTGAAGGGCAGTCAGAACACAACTCACCTGATCCAGGTATGTAAACAGGAGGGCGCCACACTGTGGAAGGGAGCAAGGTAGAAAAAGCAATCAGACACAAAAGAGAGATCTGTCCCCAATATTAGGCAAACTGTGGCAACTGCCTCAGGCAATGGGCGTGGCCAATTTGCACCCCAGGGGGGCCTCCATGAGCTTTTTTGCTGGCCAGCCCACACACCCAGTTCTTGCGGGGAGATGCAGAGCATCCATCCCACCCCATGCTTCCCTTTGAGGAAGAGGTCCTTTGTCAGAACAAGGCATTCTGGGTAAGCTGGCCTGGGAGAGTGCCTGAACCACCACTGATTTTTAATAGAAATTTTAATTAAGTTTGTAAGGACAGATTAAATGATGCAGAATTGAGGGAAACCTTATCGTCCTGTCAGCACAATTAAAAATACCTAGGATCATAAACCTCAATTGATTTAATTGGCATATAAATCTACTTTAGTGGATCACTCAGACATGTCCCAGTTGCAATCCCAAAGTGCGAACTACTATTATTAAGGCTGAGGATGAAGTTCCTGCTTATTTTTGGAAGCTGTTTTGGTTCTGGTGTGTTAAGGACAATCTTCTTCCATATGGTCCTCCCCCCCTCCCCACATGCTCTGTTCAAAGTCTGAGGCCTTGCTCCAAGTACCACTTCGTATGAAACGCAGCCACCAGCCACCAGGAGCAGGGCCTTTTTGGTATCAGCCCCACTCCATAGATGCCATGACCCCAGAACCTGGGCCCTTGCAGTGTGCAGTAGAATACTGAAGGCCATGAGATTCAGGCTGCTTCCTCAGTGGGGGACAACCGTCAGTACAATTTCCAGGAGCCTCCTGGCCAGATAACACAGCCCCACCACCACCCTCAGAGTCCACAGCTGTCTCTCCCGCCCCCCAATTCTGCAGAAGTCAAAGACTGAAAAGTCAGACGAGGGCCAGTATAAGGCAACTTCCTCTGTAGAAAGTGCATTATGTGTTCAGTTGGTTTCAACTCCCAGCTTGGTACAAAAGAGCTCCAGTGATGCTTGGAGCTGTCCAAGGTCCTGATTTTCTCTGCTTTCTGTCTAAGAGAGTTTCTGACCAGACTTGTCCTGCCTTGATCCAGCCTGTTCGGGGGTGACTTGGCTTTGCCTACCTAGACTGGACTTTACCTGCTTGAAATGGCCTTGCCTGTCATGACTTAACTTCACTGGGTACAGCCCACTTCCCCTGTGAGGTTCAAGCACCTATGGAAAAATTAATCAGGGTCCGACACTTCGTCCTTTTTAGAGTCTGCCCAAGACATGGATGTTCCAGAAGGCCTGTAATTGATTGCTCTCTTTACTTTGTTATATTTGAGATGTTTACTGCCATAACTAATGTTTTACTTGATGACATTTGATGCCCTTGCAATTTTATATCTCCTCTTTTAAACTAACGGCACGACGGGCTCTTATGCAAATCTCTGTGAATTCCACTTTGCGGGAAGGGCAAGATATAAGGCAGCTCATAATAAGGGATCTCAGCAAAAGCCCTACTATGCCAACCAATATGCCTCTGCCAGGACAGAGATGCCAGGAGAACGGCTATAATGGGCCAAAGTGGTGGGCCCTTCTTCATTTTTTGTCTGGCTCCTCCCCTTTGACCTTACCTCCTTGGGTGACCCTGAAGGGAGTACGAGACTGTGAGTTCTGTACCCCAGGAATGGGGAGACTGCCACCCTCCAGGTGCTGCTGGTCTGGGGCAGATGGGAATTGGAGTCCAACAATATCATAGAATCATAAAGTTGGAAGAGACCACAAGGGCCATCCAGTCCAACCCCCTGCCAAGCAGGAAACACCATCAAAGCATTCCTGACAGGTGGCTGTCAAGCCTCTGCTTAAAGACCTCCAAAGAAGGAGACTCCACCACACTCCTTGGCAGCAAATTCCACTGTCGAACAGCTCTTACTGTCAGGAAGTTCTTTCTAATGTTTAGGTGGAATCTTCTTTCTTGTAGTTTGAATCCATTGCTCTGTGTCCGCTTCTCTGGAGCAGCAGAAAACAACCTTTCTCCCTCCTCTGTATGACATCCTTTTATATATTTGAACACGGCTATGTGGGTGCTCACAAGTTTCCGATCCCTGCTATACACTTTCAGCCTCTGTCAATGGTGCAAATTTACACCAGCCATCTATTGTGTGGCCACCAGTTTGTTAGCACAATCCAGGGGACTAGAGGCTTCCCTGAACCCTACCCCCAGTTCTTTCCATACCAAAGCCTTTCTCATAACCTCTTTCTTGCAACTCATCTCCTATATATTCTGTAAAGTTGCTTGCTTGTTTAGCATGCATCTGCACATTTCTTAAGACACCATAACCAAATATTGCATGATGATTCCTGAGATCCAGGAGCAGGTTCTTGTCTATGTTTAGATACAATTGGTCACTATTTTTAATCAAGATGGCAGCCTGACCCTATCAAACCTGCACTGATTTTAATCACCAATATAAAAGCTGCACTGATTTTTAGTTTTCTTGAAATTCCCAAGCAAGTGCCTTATATTCCAGAGTGTTTCCCCCCCCCATAGAAATACCATTTCATTCCTTGCTCTCTCAGCAGAGAAGAGGAACAAGAGCCAGAGTGCATCATGTCCAAAAAATGTATCAAATATAGCTGTTGTGGTGTTAATTCTAAGCCCATTATAACTATATATTTAAAAAAATTCCTGGAAACTTCTGCTAAAGTCACAGATCCACACACTTTTTTTTCTGAGTGAGAACTTTCTGCTCCAAATATAGTTATGGGTGTCCACAGGAATTTTCCCGGGGGTGCTGGTCGTGAAAGTAAAGTAAAATACTGAAAGGGGAGCAGCAGGCCAGCTTCTCGCCAAAAAAGAGGGAATAATAGAGCCTGTGCTTTTTTTGTTGCACATTTCAGGTTCCACAAATGCTAGAATTTGACTTTTAAAAATATGAGAATCTAGGGGTTATGGTTCAATCACTGTGTGTGTGTGTGTGTGTGTGTGTGTGTGTGTGTGTGTGCAATTGCCCCCACCCCCCGCCCAGGACACCTATCCATTTGCCCGGATCCCACCACTCCACCCGCTGTCCTGCTTTGTGACTTACATTCGCAGACAGGCTTGGAGGAACTCCAGCGGCCCACCTTGGTGCAGTTGCTACGGGGGCTGCCCACCAGGTGGAAGCCAGGATTGCAGCGATACTCCACCCAGGTGCCCTCCACAGGCACCCGCTCAATCGCCCGGACATGCACTTGCCCGTTCTCCAGGCTCAGGTGCATCTTGGGACAGGTGCGCACTGCAGGGGAAAGGAAAGAAGCAGTCATTTGAGAAGCACGGCCCTATTACTAGAGTATGTAGCTTGGCTTGGTAGCTTAAGTATACCTGAAGGAGCGTCTCCACCCTCATCGTTCTGCCCGGACACTGAGGTCCAGCGCCAAGGGCCTTCTGGCGGTTCCCTGACTGCAAGAAGCAAAGCTACAGGGAACCAGGCAGAGGGCCTTCTCGGTAGTGGCACCCGCCCTGTGGAATGCCCTCCCACCAGATGCCAAAGAAATAAACAGCTATCTGACATTTAGAAGCCATCTGAAGGCAGCCCTGTTTAGGGAAGCTTTTAATGTTTAAGAGACTATTGTATTTTAATATTTTGTTGGAAGCCACCCAGAGTGGCTGGGGAAACCCAGCCAGATGGGCGGGGTATAAATAATAAATTATTATTAATATTATTAGTAGTAGTAGTAGTCACTTAGAGCTATTTACACTTGGACATCACGTGATCCCGTTGAATCAAGGAGAGCTCCCCAGCTGCACACATGCACCTTCAGGGTGTCAAGTATGGGAGTTCCCATCTCCCTTCTGGTGGCTCACCACCAATAAGAATTAATGACCATTTGGTAGATTTATGCTCTTTTTATTGCAGCATTCTGTTACAAGCACAAATGGGCAATTCTCTGCAAAGACATTAGTTGCCTACTCTGACTCCTCCTTGCGATTTCCACAGCAAGGAGTGTGCCAAACGGAAGTCTCTCTCCCCCCCCCGGTGTTTCCTTTGTTCTCTGACACGCTCGAACCTCTGAGTTTGGTGGGAGGGAGGGGATTCCCCCCCACTCTTGACCGATGTATTGCCCAGCTGCCCCCTCCCTTCTGGTTGCTTAGCTACTATCTCAAAGCTGGGCAGCTCCTCTCTCAACTGTGCAGCTTGTGTGTCTGTCTGCCTGTCTCCCTGCTTCTGGAGATGCGAATATTCCCCTTCCTCTTCTGTTAGGATCAAATCAAATTTATTTATTTACGGCCATAGGCCCACAGAAAAGAGTTTAAAAACAATATACAGCTTATACAACATCACTTTAACAATTTAGATAAGAATAGTTTAGATATGATTTAACGAGTTTAAAATCAGCAAGCAGGTTAATACAACTTACTTGTGACCGGCAAATTAAAAAAGAATTTGCTCCTTAGTTAAGACAAGAACATTTAAACAAGTACATCACAAATTTTATAGTCAGCAGGACTCTATTTGGATAAATTTAGAAAAAAAATCAGGGGAAAAAAATCAGTATTCATAGAGTAGGCCGTTTTTCTTTTTATATGAAAGGACGACAATAAAAAATCTTGCCACTAGCAGTGATTTGCTCGGGTCCATGTCCTGTAGGAGGTGTGTTAACTGGGCCTCCACTGTCATACCCAAAGTCTCTGAAATTAAAGGGAGTAAAAATTGAGACCGAGCAACCCTGTACAAGGGACAGCCTAAAAGTATGTGGTGAAGAGATTCAATGGTTCTATTGTCACATATACATAAAGCTGAGATTTGCTGTTAGGATCTGATCTTCCTGCGATTGCATTCCCCACTCTTCCGATTCAGACCAGCCCCTGACACAGGAGGGGTGTCATCCCATCCAAAGCAGGTAAACCCCTAGCCTCAGGAGCTACCAGCCCACTTGGCAAGATTCAGATTCAGCATAACTGACCCTCATCCAACTCATTGCCAAGTCTGGACAGTGGTTCAGCCCCTCTCCGCAGCCTGGCCTGGCTCTGGGGGCAAGCGGAAAGACGTGCATGGCAATAATATCTCTTCCCCCCTCTGCCACATGGGACTCACAGCAGCGGCTCTCGACATCGCTGTCCGTCCAGGTGCCGTTGGACAGGCACTTCCGCACTTTGGGCCCCACGATCTCGCGCTCAGGCCGGCAAACGTATTCGATCTCGTAGTCAAACGGCAGGAAGCGGGCAGTCTTCACCTGTTCGCGAGTCAAGCCTCGGTAGCGGATGCCGCCATCCCAAGGAGGGAAGATGAGTTTGCAGCCTGGGCGGGGAATGGGAGAAGAAGAGGTGGAGGGAAGGGGGGAAGCCAAGGTAGAGGAGGGGAAAAAGAAGAAGGGATTAATTCAATTTTTTTTAAAGCAGTGGTCAACACTGACTTATAAGCAGCCTGCATCATGAGAGTCTGTGTGGTGTACTGCTTAGGATCCTAGAGGCCTGAGTTCAAATCTCCATTCAGCAACAAAGCTTTTTAGGTGACCTGGAGCCTATCATTTTTTGACCCTACATAACTCCATTCTTATCCATTCTTATGGAAATCAGCCCTGAGTGCTCACTGGAAGAACAGATCCTGAAGCTGAGGCTCTAATACTTTGGCCACCTCATGAGAAGAGAAGACTCCCTGGAAAAGACCCTGATGTTGGGAAAGATGGAGGACACAAGAAGCCTGTTGTGAAAGCACATGTTTTCATCCATATATGCCACCCTATGGAAATTTATGGAATGAAAACAATAACTTCCTTCTTTGGAGGTTTTTAAGCAGAGGTTGGATGGCCGTCTGTCATAGATGCTTTAGCTGAGATTTCCGCATTGCAGGGGGTTGGACTAGGATGACCCTTGGGGTCCCTTACAACTCTACGATTCTATGATTCTATAACACAATTTTAAAAATGGGTCCCCCTCTAAATCTGTCCTGGGGGGTTCCCCAAACCCTCCAGAGCAGATCTGTGGGTGGCACAGGCCACATGTGAAAGGAGGAGAGATTGGAGGAGTCCAGCTGCCCAAGCGGAAGTTGTTCCACTGTGTGTTTGCTTAGTTGAATGCTGCCCAGCGTGCTAGAAATAAAAGAAGCATTTAAAATACAATTAAAAAGTACGCAGCATCTAGCACAGCACATTGCAACTGCTACAACAAGCGAAACATCATTAAGTGGTCATCCAAGACCCTAAGCAATTTTCAAGTGGCCCGTTGGAATAAAAGTTTGGGAGCCAATTCAGGTACGCTACGAATATCTTTACACGGCAAAGGAAACCTTTGGCGAAGGAGCTCTGCCATATGCGATGAGAGTTATTTTACATAGATACCCTCTAAAGGTTACCAAACTGCATCAGCACAGAGGGAATACAGAGAGCCATTTCCCAAGTTGATAACTACTCCTCAGTGAGCAGGCAGCCACCTGGGGTGCTGATCATCCCTAGCGCCAGCCCACCTGGAGAGGGTTTTTATCGCACTTCCGCAACCAATTAGGGAATCCAGGGAAGCAGAGGAGCCGGTACAGCTCTCCTCAGCGCATGGGCGGATGCTCCAGGCAGATGGTGGCTCCCCGTATGGATTTATGCCCACAAGTTTGCTACTTCGTAAATGGCCATCTGCATACGCCCCTAAATATAACAAATTATTCTATATGCTCCTTGCAGAGGGAGGGAGAGGCAACAGGGAGTGCATTTGCACTGCATTTCAAGGGGAAGGGAGAAAGCGAGATCAGAGGATAAGTGCGGGGTAGCGGAGAGGATGGAATATTCAGACCAGGGAGACCTGGATTCTAATCACCTACTTAGGGATGTCCCAACCTGGGTCACACTAGCCTAGAGGAATGTTTGAAAGAGCTGGGTATGTTTAGCTTGGATGAGAGATCAAGGGAAGGCACTTTACAATGAAAGCGACATTAAGGGACTTTGAACAGTCGTGGCTTCCTGGGTAGTTTGTTAAAGCTGCTGAGAGTTGTAAGGAGACCCTCGCAGAGCCACAGTTCTCAGAGAAGTCTAATGGTCAGTCCTACTTCCCAGGGAACTCTGGGAATTGTAGCTCTTTGAGGGGAATTGGGGAGGGACAACTGTCAGCACCCTTAACAAACTGCAGCTCCCAGGAGGCTGTGGGGAAAGCCTTGCCGATCAGAAGGTCGGCGGTTCGAATCCCCCCAATGGGGTGAGCTCCCGTTGCTCGGTCCCTGCTCCTGCCAACCTAGCAGTTCAAAAGCACGTCAATGTGCAAGTAGATAAATAGGTACCACTCTGGCGGGAAGGTAAACGGCGTTTCCGTGTGCTGCTCTGGTTCGCCAGAAGTGGCTTAGTCATGCTGGCCACATGACCCGGAAGCGGTACGCCGGCTCCCTCGGCCAATAAAGCGAGATGAGCGCCGCAACCCCAGAGTCGTCCGCAACTCGACCTAATGGTCAGGGGCCCCTTTACCATTTTACCTTCAAATATCTGAAGGGCTGTCATTACAGAAGATGGAGCAGAGCTGTTCTCTGTTGCCCCAGAGGGCAGGACTAGAAACTAAATTGCATTTCAACTAAATGCAAAGAGAAACTTCCCAACATGGGCGTAGCCGGGGGGGGCAGCTGTCCCCCCACCAATAAAAATCAATAAAAAATACATAGCAAACCGAGGTTCTGCCCCCCCCAACAAAAGGCCACCCCCACAACAAAAACCCTGGCTACGCCCATCGTAGGGCTTGTTTGACCATGGGACAATGGAACAGGCTGCCTTGGGAGGTGGTGGTCCCTCCTTTGCGGCAGGTATTTCAGTAGAAGGCCGGTGGCCATCTTTTGCGTGTGCTGTAATTGCATCATCTGGCAATGTTGATCCAGCGTCGAGTGAGGGGGTCAGGCTGGATGACCTCCACGGGTCCCCCTCTGCTCTCTCAGTCTGTAACCTGGGAGACCTCGATGGCACAATTGCTCTCGCTCAGCAACAAGCAGCCATTTGCCTGCTCACATGCCGCGGGTAACTAAATCAAGGCTCCCTGCGAGACCGTAGCCCCTACTCAAAGCGAGTGACCTCATCTGACAGTGAGTAATTCTGATGCAAAGATGCAGCGCGATTACCTGCCCATAAAGGAAATTGCCTGTTCGTTCTTTGCATTAGTCACCACTCTTGGCCTTACCTCTTCCAAGTTGAGGCACCCACTCAAAGGAGAGAGCTGTTTCCATCTCAGCTGGCCATTAGGAAAACGCTTAACGAAAGAACAGGTATGTGGTTTTTCTTATTTCCTCCTCCCTCCCAATTCGATTTTCCTCTGATGTCGTGCCTTTGTAGATTGCAAGCACGGTGGGCAGGAACTGCATTGTTTTTATTGACTTGTAAGCCTCCCCAGGAACCTCTTTTTAGGCTCAAAAATAAGCAACTCTGGGAAGCTTTTTTTAAAAAGAAAAATCGAAGAACGGGATAAAAATCCTTACACAATGTAAGAGGATACCTGCTGGGTCAGAACAGAAAGTTACCTTAGCATAGAGACCAGTCAGATGCTTCTGGGAAGCCCACAAGCAGGGCATGAAGGCAACAGCCTTGCCCTGCAGTTGCTCCCCAGCAAATTGGCAGTCAATGAGCATTGACTATGCCTGAAGTTCTGCATTCCATGGTGCCTCATGAAGGAAAACTAGGGTTGCTCTTCCTTTAGGTTAAAAGCAATCCTTTTTTAAAAAGGAGGAGGAAACGGTGCCTCCGGTTTTGATTCAGGAATGAAAAGTGTGCTGTGGCTTTCCTTACACTGCATGCGGTTGAAGTGAGAATAAAAGGGGAGAATTTGACATGGTCTGCTTTGAGCTCCCTAACACCGGCTCTGCACAGTGCTTGTCCAGGAGGGTTTTGAAGATGCATAACTCTGCAAGAAAAAGAAAGAGGCCAGAGGCTGACAACGAACTTGCGGGGGTGGAGAGGGAAGAGCGGGCAACCAGGAAGGCGCATCATGAAAGGCTTTGTGTGTGGGGGGTGGGTGGGTTTAAAAATGGTATTATTACCAGATAGGAATAAAACAGAGCTGTAATTAAGCATCAAAGGTGATGCTCTTAATTTAATAAAGCTAATTTAAGGTTCTGCCAAATGACCCCTTTATTCAGCATTCATCCTGAACTGCATGGTTGGTTAGGCTATATTTGGCATTTACTGAGCATCTCTTCGGATTAGCTTGCAGGGTGTTTACATGCCATATAATCATAGAATTGTAGAGTTGGAAGGGGTCCCGAGGGTCATCTAGTCCAACCCCCTGCAATGCAGGAATATGCAGCTGTCCCACAAGGGGATCGAACCTGCAACCTCGCCGTTACCAGCACCATGCTCTAACCAACCATCCATCGTCCGTTCACCCCCACATTTCTCACTTCATTTCCCCATCACTTTCCAAACCACATAATATCTGGTCCCCCGCCCCCAATATTTAATTGTTTTCACATATTCATGCAAGAAGCAACAATCAATATTCAAGAACCCCACCCCGACAGACGCACCAAATTTTGTGTGTGTGTGTGTGTGTGTGTGTGTGTGTGTGTGTGTGTTTTAAAGTGGATTTGTTGTGCTAGGCAGGCAGATCACTTGAATCTGCTTTGATTATGCAAACCTAAAGTTCAGATAGCTGCTAAAATCCTGCCCGGAAAATATAATCTGTCTGCAGATACCCTTATTAAGATAGTGAGGCGATAAATTAAAATAGAAGAAGCTGATCTTCGGAGATGGCTTCCGAGGGTTTTTAGGCTGATACGGCTGGTGAATCATCCAGCTAGGCGTTGGGACCCCCTGGAGATACCTGCTCTCATGATGTCTTCAAAAAATGGTGTGTGAATGCAAATTCCTCTTTAAGCCTTCTCATTGGGAAGCATTGGCCATTTCTTCTCCCTTGGCAGGAGCCAATCACATGTACAGTATAACAAAAGGCTAATTATAACCCCCCTCCTAGGTAGATTCTGGTTACCGGTAGGAAGAAATGAGAACATAGAATGGAATCGTAGAACTGCAGAGCTGGAAGGGACATAGCTCAGCTGGTTAGAGCACCGTGGTGACAATGCCAAGCTTGCAGGTTCAATCCCTGTCTGGGAGAGGTGCATATTCCTGCATTGCAAGGGGGTTGGACTAGATTATCCTCAGGGTCCCTTTCAAGGTATTATAAGGGAGGCTGTTTCTTTAAGATTCTGGCCTATTTTCTTATGCCAATGGGACCTAGCTGTCAACCCTCCTTTTTTTGTGGGAAACTCCCTTATTCCAATGCCGTTTCCCGCTGCTATCCTGGATTGTTGATATCCCTTAAATTTCCCGGATTTCAAAGGAAGCAGCTCCTCTCCCTCCCTGCCAGCCAGGGAGGCTCCTCAGATGCGTTGCTTGGCTGCCAATAAGGAGTCTGAGACCGACTGGGGGCGGAGCTTGCATGCCTTGTGCATCCAGACCCTCACGCCCAACCAGACAGACAGCCTGCCTGCCGTCTACGCGCTCGCTCTTTCGCTCACCCGTTCACGCGCAACCTCTGGAGCGCAGGGTGGCGAGGCTACTTGGTGCCATTGCACCGCCCTCGCGGCATCCCTTATTTTCAAATCCGAAAGTTTGGGGGGAAATCCCTTATTTTCAAATCTGAAAATTGACAGCTATGCCTGTGTTACTGGACAAGGTTTAGTAACTCAAGTCCCAGATACATAAAAGCAGCTTCTGTTGAACTTATCTATCTACTTGAGGGAGAGAACGGGAGTTGTTTTCTGCAAATGGCTGAAGCATGGTCGCTGAGGTCTTGGCAGGCAGTTTGACAATGGCTCAGCAGCAATCACTGTGCCCAGCTCTGGGCACCACAGTTTAAGGAGGATCTTGGCAAGCTGGAATGTGTGCAGAGGAGGGCGGCCAAGATGATCAAGGCTCTGGAAACCAAGCCTTATGAGGAACGGTTGAGGCAGCTGAGTATGTTTGCTTTGGAGAAGACTGAGAGGTGATATTATGGCCATCTTCAAATACAGTGGTACCTCTACTTACGACGATAATGCGTTCCGACGCGATTTTTGTAAGTAGAAAAAATTCGTAAGTAGAATCCCCATAGGAATGCATTGGGGGGAAAAAATTCGTAAGTCGAAAAATCCGGGTCAAAAATTCGTAAGTCGAAAAAATCCTATTAAAAGCGGCCGCGACGTCTTTTCGTAAGTAGAAAAAATTTGGATGCGGCGGCCATTTTGTTTTACCGGAAGTCACTCGTAACTCGAAAAAAACGTAAGTAGAGTTACTCGTAAGTAGAGGTACCACTGTTTCTGAAGGGTTGTCAAATGGACGGTAGAGCAAGCTTGTTTTGGGCTGCTCCGGTGGGGTAGGACCCAAACCAATGGATTCAAGTTACAGGAAAGAATATTCTGACTGAATATTAGGAACGACTTTCAGACAGCAAGAGTCGTTCTGACAGTGGAACGGACTCCCTCGGAAGGCGATGGACTCTCCTTCTTTGGAGGTTTCTAAACAGAGGTTGGAGGGCTATCTGCCAGGGTTTCTTTGGTTTTGATTCCTGCCTTCCAGGGGGTTGGACTAGATGACCCTCAGGGGTCCCTTCCAACTCAACAATGCTGTGATTCTATGTGGAATGATTGGAACGATGCGAGTGAATGAACAGAGTGGGGCAAAGAATGTTCCAGGTATTCAGCGTGACAGAATGCATGAACTGCGGAGAGATGATGTGTCAGTTCGTGTGCGCATGAACCTCCTGGTTCTTGTTCTTTGGGTTTGCCTGCACAAAGCTTACAGGGAGGTTGGTTTATACCTAGTCTTTATTCGGCATTTATTCTGATCTGTTTATAGGGCGGTTAAGCGACAATAAGCATACGTCCTGATTTGCTTGCGGGGACCGTCTTTCCGTTAATCATTCATTCATCCCACGCTTTTTAATGCGCTTCCCCTGTCACTGTCCAAACCACAAAGAGTCTGTCGCAGCTTTAAAAAGAAGAAGGGAGAAAGAAGTGGATTTGTTGCCCTGGGGCAGGGGTAGGCAACCTTCGGCTCCCAGATGTTTTGGGACTACAACTCCCATGATCCCTAGCTAACAGGACCAGTGGTCAGGGATGATGGGAGTTGTAGTCCCAAAACATCTGGGAGCCGAAGGTTGCCTACCCCTGCCCTGGGGCAACAGAGCCCTCGGATCCACTTCAAATGCGCAAACCGGTGAGCGAGGGCTCCTATCCCTCCTGCAGAAAAAATGGTGGTGACAGTCTAGAGGCGTCCTACACTTGATTGATTGCATTTCTATGCAGCTTTCCATTCAACGAATCCCAAAGCGGCTTACAAACAAGAAGCAACAACAACAGCAACATGACAGAACATCGTTCTACCGGCACAACTCATATAATTGTAATATACCGCTCCGCCTTCGAAGCCAAGGGAACTGACTGTTGCAAAAGCCTTTGGCTGGCCTAATGCCACTATGGCTTTTATACACACACACACACACACACACACACACACACACACACACACACTAAGAAAAACAGGAAAGAGGCCTTTCTTGGAAGGTTGCTAAGGAAAGATGTGCCACCGGTTTTCTTTTGTGCCTTGGCTGAGCCGAGCCAAAAGGGAAGAAACAGGTGTGCTCAGTGCAGGAGAAAACCTGAGCTGCGCATGCAAATCAAGCAATTACTGTAACCATGCAGTTGAGAAAAACACCCATTGGGGGAACTGACTTTCTTCCATGGGCACATTATGGGAAGGATGAGGAATGATTGGGGGGGAAACAATGAGTTACTGATTACCATCAATACCTCGCAGGGAGATTTATTCCTATGCTCACAATGTAGCTGCATTTATGTATGGATTTTCTTTCTTCTTCAAGAGGCTGCCAACTTTCCAACTGGCCCTGATAGCTGTGCCTTTAACAGCAGCATCATTTTAGGAGGCAAAGATGTTGCTCTTCCGTACCTGTGAGTTTGTCCCGAAAGGCAAAGGGGCTGGCTGGCTGCAGCTGGTGGGGATGGTGTCCCTGGGATACCACTTCAGGTTTCAGCTCTTGCTCCAGGTAGGAACTGTGCTCTGGCGGACCTTAGGAAGGGGCATAAAGTGGCCATGAGAAGTAATGGGCATAGGGCTCTCCCAAGGCCATTCAAACGAA
The DNA here is from genome assembly GCA_034642065.1 of Darevskia nairensis. Lineage (NCBI taxonomy): Eukaryota > Metazoa > Chordata > Lepidosauria > Squamata > Lacertidae > Darevskia > Darevskia nairensis. Next base: position 28,023 of record JAWWNI010000897.1, read on the forward strand.
ACAGGGGGAAAGAGCAGGCACCAACAAGGGTGACTGGGTGAACTGGATGGAACACATTTCCCAGAGTTCCCTGGGAGGAGGGATTGACTGTTGCAGCACTCTGAGAACTATAGCTCTGCGGGGGAACAGCCATCTCTTACCAACTCGCAGCACCCTTAACAAACTGCAGTTCCCAGGATCCACACCACTTTAAACAGCCATGACTGTTTAAAGTGGTATGATGCTGCCGTAAAAATATAGTCATACCCCGTGTTGCGTACGCTCCGTGTTGCGTACTCGGCAAACCCGGAAGTGGATTCCGCCACACAGATGCTTCTGCGCATGTCTGCATGGTCCGTGCATGTGCAGAAGCATTCTGCACAGTTCGCGCATGCGCAGAAGCATGTTATCGTGCTTTCGTGCATGCGCAAAATGGATGCATGGGTTGCGCACCCCCGAATGGATCAGGTACATAACCCGGGGTACCACTGTAGTGCCAATGGGGAATCTCTCTAGATCAGGGGTCGGCAACCTAAGGCCCATGGGCCCCCGAACTGAGCCGCCCGCTTGGCGAGTCCCTGCACGCTGTGCTAAACTGGCACAGCGTAGCGACTCGCTTCTGCGGCGCCGGAAACCGTGTCTGCGCATGCGCAGATGCCGGAAATCAAGTCTGCGCCATCAGAAATCGCATCTGTGCAGACACACATGCTGGAAATCGCAGTGAACCGGCCCAGGCGAGGTAAACCTTGCCGACCCCTGATCTAGATCTGCCAGGATCTGTGGGCAACTGCCCTGTGGTGGGAACAACGTTAACAGCAGGTAGCAAATTCCCAGTGAAGCATTTTTGGGCCCTGGAATGACTCTGCCCTATGAATCCCCAAAACGTTCGGACCAAGGGCTTAGCAGTTTTCAGGCAGTATATAAAGAATATTTGTTATTGTTATTAGGCAGCATTCAGATTAGCAGGCCTATTAAAAGGAATGGACAAGGGGTTTACTCCGAGCAAAACAGAGCTGAATGTATTATTGTCCTTATCCTGCCTTTCTTCTAAGAATTTGTCCAATCCGCTTTTAAAGCCTTCCCAGGTGGTAGCCACCATTGCTTCCTGCGGGAGTGAGTTCCATAGGTTAACGCTGTGCCGCGTGAACTTTTCTTTTTTTAACTGAGCAGCTTTGGTCCTGTTAGAAGCCCTAGAGTTGGCGTAACCTAGAAATTTAGCAGAGCAAAATATACCTTCTCCCAAAGTCGCAGCATTGTGAACTTAAGAACTGCTGCGCTGGATTAGATTACAGGCCCATCTAGCCTTAGCACTTAGTACCCAGCAGTGGGCAGCCAAAAGCCCCTGGGAAGTTCAAAAATAGGGTATGATGGAGATGGCTGTCCCCTGCTGTTTGTCCCCAGCATCTGATAATTATGTTAGCCCTGTAATGAAGGCAAACCGCTCAGCAGTCTCCTCAACAAAGAAAATTGCCGTGTAATTAACAGGCATTCAAGTGGGTTTCGTTTCCAGACAAAGAAGCAGCAAACCACCAACCACATTTTCGTATTCATTAAAGGCATTTATCCCCACATACCAAAAAAGGTGTGTGTGGGGGGGAGGGAATGCAAAAGAGGAAGCACAGATTTCGGCTATTGTTGCTTGCTCCATTGAGTTCTGAAAAGCTCTTGACTCCATCTGGCCTCCTGAACCAAACCTTAAATTGCTACCATGTGGAGTCTGAGGCGAACATATGACCTTATCAAATCCAATCTCTCAGTATGATTAAAGAACAAACAAACTGGTGCTGTGGATTGAGGGAGAAGAATAAATCAGGGGTGTAACGCCAGCTTAGTCCCAGCCCAGCTTTCAACCTGCGTACCAACAAACCACAATCTTTGTTTCTCTCTTCCCTTCCCTTCCTTACTTCGGCTCATCTTTAATAGGAAAATAAAGGAACCATATGGACTGAACTGGATGATCGGCATCCAGCCGGCTCTGGGCACTTGCAAGCTCTGCTGATCACCTTAAGAAAGCAGCAGATGACGAGAGAGGCTGATTTGACTAGCAGTGGATGGAGCTGCTTACAGGAGCAGATTGCTGCAAACGTGTTACTCTGCTGCAGAGAGAGCTGCACTGGGTGGTCTGTTCCTACTGGGCCAGGTAAAGGGACCCCTGACCATTAGGTCCAGTCATGACCGACTCTGGGGTTGTGGCGCTCATCTCACATTATTGGCCGAGGGAGCCGGCGTACAGCTTCCAGGTCATGTGGCCACCATGACTAAGCCACTTCTGGCGAACCAGAGCAGCGCATGGAAACGCCGTTTACCTTCCCGCCAGAGTGGTACCTATTTATCTACTTGCACTTTGACGTGCTTTCAAACTGCTAGGTTGGCAGGAGCAGGGACCGAGCAACGGGAGCTCACCCCGTCGAAGGGATAATGCACAGAGCGCTAAACAACTTGGGCTCACAGTAACTTGAGAACCACCTGGTCTCTTGTGCTCCACTCCCCATCCCTGAAATCCACTGAGGGGGCACTTCTGGTGGTTCCCCACGCCCCGGAGACTCAACACAACAGCCTTTGCGAGGGGCCACATCTTTGGGGCAGCAGGCCCTGCATTCCCCTCAACATTCCTCAAATGAAAATAGGGACATTTCTCACGCTGCCACCTCAACTGACCCTCCTCCTTTCTTCCCGCCCAGGGCAGCCATGTCCTCTGCCTGCACCTCAAAGCCAGTGTATCACATGGGGCAGAGCCAGTGTGGTGTAGTGGTTAAGAGCGGTGGACTCGTAATCTGGTGAACCGGGTTCGCGTCTCTGCTCCTCCACATGCAGCTGCTGGGTGACCTTGGACTAGTCACACTTCTTTGATGTATCTCAGCCCCACTCACCTCACAGAGTGTTTGCTGTGGGGGAGGAAGGGAAAGGAGAATGTTAGCCACTTTGAGACTCCTTCGGGTAGTGATAAAGCGGGGTATCAAATCCAAACTCTTCTTCTTAATGGTAGCAACCTCTCCCCCTCGCCCGTCCTCCAGCAGCCACTACAGGCTGCCCAAGAGAGGAGGCTGGCAGCGGCGGCCATGCAAGGGGATGTTCCCTTGCAACTGCTGCCCAGGACGAGTGCTGGCTCACCCTCCTCCTTGAGCTCAGCAGCGGCAGCATTGCTAGGGGCAATAGGGACATTCCAAGATCAGATCAAAAACCGGGATGGCTTTCATAGTTCTGGGACTGTCCCTGGAAAATTGGGACTCCCTGCCAGCAGAGATTTGGCAGGAACGGTCCCTCCGTCCTTCCTGACGTCTTTTGAAAGCTATCTTGTTTAGACAGGGCTTTGCAATACTGATCTTCTCTTTTTTAAACTGTCAGAAAGTTCTTCTTGATGTTTAGTCGGAATCCTCTTCCTTGTAACTTGAATCCATTGGTTCGAGTCCCACCCCATTGTCTGGGCGGCCCAGGACCTCCATACCCACTGCCCAGGCTTGTGTCCTAGGGAGGTCACTTCCGTGCTGCTCATGCAGCCGTTTGACTTCACCCCTGGAGGCACACTCCATTGTCTCTCGAGACAGACAGATGCCAACAATGCAACAAAGAAACTGGACTTGGACCAGCGACGGCCTTTCAAATCAAGGACGGTCTTCTCTAAATTAGGACATATGGCCATAGGAACGTAAGAAGAGCATGCTGGATCAGGCCAGTGGCCCATCTAGTCTAGGATCCTGTTCTCGCAGAGGCTGACCAGATACTCACGGGAAGCCTGCAAGCAGGACCTGAGCACATTCCCAGCCACGGCGCATTCAGAGGCATATATTGCCGCTGGTAGCGGAGGTCATGCCACTCGGATAACATTGTGTTATCCAAGCAACATACAGCCATTAGGTTTCAAAGAGAATTTAAAGCACGGTATAACAACACCGCAAGAAAATTCAATATAGAAATCCCACATCAACCTAGGGAGATAGGCAGCAAAGGCCATAATCCAAGAGCCTGGTCGATTGAACAACTTCATTAAAGGTGGGTTTTTTTTAAGATTAAAAGAAAACCTCAAGAAACTTCTGTTAAGACCGAGGGCACTAATATCCAACCCAGTCTTTCTAACGTGCTACAATTATCTTCAAAAGGTGTTCTTAAAATGTCAGAAGGCATTAAAAAGCTCGGGAGAACAAGGAAGTATTTGCCTTGCGTTGATAACAACGTCTCAGTGTCAGGCTCTAGGGAAACTGTTCCACAAGTGGGGCAGGCAGCACTGCTAAAACGTCTCCCCCTTCCTCATCGCCACCGCCTGCGCTTCAGACTGAGGGAGCACTTGGGGAAAGGTCTCTGTGGATTTTAGGACAGGGGTGTGGCCATGGCTCAGTGGTACAGCAACACCAGATTCAATCTCCAGCCTCCCCTGGGAGGGACTCCCTGCCTGAATCCCCGCAGAGCCCCTGCCAGTCAGTGCAAGCAATCCTGAGCTAAAGTAGATGGACCAGTGGTCTGACTCATCAGTATCCTAGGGCAGCATCCTAGGTTCCTATGGAGGTACATATGGGAGCAGGCAGTTCTATACGAACTAGGGCTGTTGTCAGGAGCTGAAGTCAGGGAGTGGTCAGCGATGAAACGATACAGTAAATCACCCGAAGTTAGGAAAACGAGCTCTTTATTCAAATAAACAGAACAGCTCAGTCGTAGCGGTCTCAGCCACCCTTCCCAGTAGGTCTTGCCCCCAATGAGGCACTTGCGCTCTCTAAGACTCATCCCCTGGTTCCTTTCCCAGCAGCCTAAGGCTCCTTCGCTTGGTCTCTCTTTGCTCCACCCTCTTCATTTCTCTGTGTGCTCTGGGAGATCAGGGGAAAAGGGAGCTGGTCACAGCAGGAGGGGGAGACTCCCTGGATTCTTCAGCAGCCTCTTGACCCTTCTCCTCTCCAGCCTCTGCTTCTGCCTCTGCTTCTGGACTGCTCTCTGCCCCAGCTTCTTCCTGCTCACTAAACCCTGTTGCCCCTTCAGCTTCGGACATCTCCTCCTCCCAAGTCTGCTCCCTCTTCACCCTCTGGCCACCCATCGTCGTCCCACCACCTCCCCAGGCTCTGAGCCTTCTCCCCCCCAGAGGTTCCCCTGCTGGTGCCTCCCACCACCCTTCTGCATCCAGCCAGCCCATGACAGCTGTGCATGCCCCCCCACCCCCCAATCTAATTCAGAGCCTTACTCAGCACTTCGGAGCGGCAGCAAACCAAATCTAGAGCCTTGCATAATCTTTTAACTGGGGCTCAAAAACCTAATGAAATATACAGTTGGGAGGGAAGAGGAGACACATGCAGGCAGCCTGCATTCTGCTGTCTGCTAGGCCGCCTCCCCTCCTTTGACAGCTCCAGATCACTCCTCAATCAACTCTGGCCAAATCTTGGGTTGCAGACAAATCCTGGGTCAACCTCAGTTGGCCCGATTTAGCTCAGGATCTGGCATTCAATTGGAATAGGTGCACAGCCCTAATATGTACGTTTCTGCTGCCTCTGCTTCAATGCCTGCCCTTCTCCTGCTTTCTTAAGGTTCCTAGATATGGCTCCCCTTGGAAGGCAAACTTTTGCCAGCCTTTAAAGTAAAGGTAAAGGGACCCCTGACCATCAGGTCCAGTCGTGTCCGACTCTGGGGTTGCGCGCTCATCTCGCTCTATAGGCTGAGGGAGCCGGCGTTTGTCCGCAGACACATAGAATCATAGAATCATAGAAGAGTTGGAAGAGACCAAAAGGGCCATCCAGTCCAACCCCCTGCCAAGCAGGACACCTTCTGGGTCATGTGGCCAGCATGACAAAGCTGCTGCTGGCGAACCATAGCAGCGCACGGAAAGGCCGTTTACCTTCCCGCCGGAGCGGTTCCTATTTATCTACTTGCACTTTGACGTGCTTTCGAACTGCTAGGTGGGCAGGAGCTGGGACCGAGCAACGGGAGCTCACCCCGTCGCAGGGATTTGAACCGCCGACCTTCTGATCAGCAACCCCTAGGCTCTGTGGTTTAACCCACAGCGCCACCTGCCAGCCTTTACTCTGCTACAATTCCCACCTGCATTTTACGGCATGGCACCTACACCTTTAACAATTATATAAGGCTGCCAGCTCTTGTACAGGCCCCTGTAGCAATTCCTTTGGTCCGCAGCAGTTTAAGATTTCGCTCTGATAAAAGTGCAAGAGCAGGCCAGACCATTTGTTTCTTTAATTCAGCAACCTGATGGTCAGGAATCCAACAGGTGACCTGACACGGGGACAGCTTCACCTGCTGAATTTCCGCTTTCTGCGCGAGTGCTGAAACATCACAGGAGCTCTGCCCAGATAACAAAGCGGAGCCACGCACAGAGATAATCGCCTCCCTTTGCTATCAGCTCTTCCTGCCTTTGCCTCTGAAAAAGGCCAGCGTTCCAGACAGAGTTCTGGCCCTTATATGGGTCAGCTCAGCTATCAGTATTCTAAATAGGCCTCCGACTGGGATTTGAGGAGAGAGCGAGAGAGCGGCCACTGAATTCTAAGTCGCAGGTGAAATGAAAAGAGCCAGGCTGGGCTGCACCCTCACATTTCAAAGCTCTCCGATGACATGTACTAGGGTAGGGGTCTCCGGGGAAGCAGAGTCCTTGCATTTGCTCCTGCTTAAAGTCAAGGTGAATGGTTTGGATGCTGATTTTAAATTGTAATACCTGTGACATTCCTGTCATTCGGAAAGACAGGCATCCCCACCATGGACCCCTTTCCACTGGGGGCGGCTGGGTCACTCGCTTTCCAGGAAAACCACAAACCTGCCTTTCCCACCAGCGTTGAAATCAAGAGCAAGGAACCATAGGAGCTGAGGGGTCTTCATCCCCTATTGTAGCTATTGTACTTTACTGTATGCTTGTGAAACATGGACCACTTATAAACGGCATCTCCAACTCCTCGAAATATTCCATCAACGGTGTCTCCTAAAATTTTTACACATTTCTTGGGAAGACAGGAAAACTAATGTCAGTGGAAGAAGCAAAGATCACCACTGTCGAAGCAATGATTCTTCAGCATCAACTTTGTTGGACTGGTCATGTTGTTCAGATGCCTGATTATCGTCTTCCAAAGCAACGACTCTATTCTCAACTCAATTATGGACTCACTGTTAAGACCCTGCTCATGGAAGACAATCTTACTTGGTTACAAGTGATCGAAGAAGAAGACTGCAAAACTGTATACAAAACTAGTTGGATACTCCTTAGCTTCCTTTCCCTGCAAAACTCTTCCCCGCTTGCCCCATACAACCATTTCTAGGTCTCTTAAGTTCCTTCTCCCACTGGGGAGCCAGTGTGGTGTAGTGGTTAAGAGCGGTGGACTCGTAATCTGGTGAACCGGGTTCACGTCTCCGCTCCTCCACATGCAGCTACTGGGCTAGTCGCACTTCTCTGAAGTCTCTCAGCCCCACTCACCTCACAGGCAGAGGAAGGGAAAGGAGAATGTTAGCCGCTTTGAGACTCCTTCGGGTAGTGATAAAGCGGGATATCAAATCCAAACTCCTCCTCCTCCTCCTCCTTCTTCTCAACCATCAAACAGAATTCCATGTCCACTGAGCATGCTCAGTCCTCATTAGTCTTTTTTGGACGGTTTCCCTGTCCTTCTATTCAGCTCTTTTTTCTGTGTGTGCCTGTGTGTACACAGACAGACTGACAGAAGTGTACCCATCCCCAGCTTCACTGCAGTGTTTAATTTCTCCATTAATGTCTATGGGCAGCTCTCTTGCTCTCTGCTCTGTCCCTGAGGATGTTTAAAAAAATACTGCTCAGCAGGAAGCAGGAAATGACCTACCCAAATATGGTAATGAGATGACCCTTTCTAACCTTTCTATAACTACATTTCTCTGTCTGCAGTGTTCCAGCAACTCTTATTACCGCCTCCCCCCCCCAACCAGGTTTATTTCCTCTCAATCTTTCAATATTCCACAGCACCAAGTTATTATGGGGCTGTGTTTTCGGAGGGAGCTCCCCCGGTTTAGGTTTTCTTGCTTTGTTGTTGTTGTTCAGTCGTTCAGTCGTGTCCGACTCTTCGTGACCCCATGGACCAGAGCACGCCAGGCACGCCTATCCTTCACTGCCTCTCGCAGTTTGGCCAAACTCATGTTAGTAGCTTCGAGAACACTGTCCAACCATCTCATCTTCTGTCGTCCCCTTCTCCTTGTGCCCTCAATCTTTCCCAACATCAGGGTCTTTTCTAGGGAGTCTTCTCTTCTCATGAGGTGGCCAAAGTACTGGAGCCTCAACTTCAGGATCTGTCCTTCCGGTGAGCACTCAGGGCTGATTTCTTTAAGAATGGATAGGTTTGATCTTCTTGCAGTCCATGGGACTCTCAAGAGTCTCCTCCAGCACCATAATTCAAAAGCATCAATTCTTCGGCGATCAGCCTTCTTTATGGTCCAGCTCTCACTTCCGTACATTACTACTGGGAAAACCATAGCTTTAACTATACGGACCTTTGTTGGCAAGGTGATGTCTTTGCTTTTTAAGATGCTGTCTAGGTTTGTCATTGCTTTTCTCCCCAGAAGCAGGCGTCTTCTAATTTCTTGAGTGCTGTCACCATCTGCAGTGATCATGGAACCCAAGAAAGTGAAATCTCTCACTGCCTCCATTTCTTCCCCTTCTATTTGCCAGGAGGTGATGGGACCAGTGGCCATGATCTTAGTTTTTTTGATGTTGAGCTTCAGACCATATTTTCTTGCTAATAAACCTTTAAAAAATATGGCCATGTACTTTGGGGCTACCCCAAATCAGCTCCTGCCATTCTCTTGTTTGTGGGTGGTGTGGCTTTGGCTGCAAACTCATAGGTATCTGAAAGAACTGAATTGGTATTATTCTCTGGAGAATGACTATTTTGCTGCGTAAATGCGCCATAAGCTGAAAGCACATGTCTCCCTCCAGAGAACCCTGGGAGTTATAGTTTGTTAAGGGTGTTGGGAACTGTAGCTTTCTGAGGGGTAGACAACAGTTCCCAGGACAGGCATGTGCTTTAAATGCAGGGTGTGTATGCAGCCTGGCTGTTCAGACAGAGTGCATGTCCATGCCATAGCAATATGTGGATTTGCACCAACCTGTTCCTCCATTAATGATTGGAGGAGCACTGTGAGTTAACCCCCATGTTACAGAGGCCAGACTGGCCTCAGCCAGAAGGCAGGCTGAGGGAAGAGGAGAGCTGTTAGCATTACAATAGAGTGCCAACCAGGGTCTGCAACAACTCATTGTCCCAGGTGTGACCAGAGGCTGTAGATTTGGAAGGTTGCCAGGGTAACTGCTCTGGGGGAGGGCAAGGGGCTTCTGGGAAGAAGAAAGGGGAGTTCCTTCTTGGGGAGGGGGAAGGAAGGACTGCCTGCAATGCTATGGGCCACGCTGCTTTACAACAGGGGTAGGCAACCTAAGGCCCGTGGGCCAGATGCGGCCCAATCGCCTTCTCAATCCAGCCCACGGACAGTCCGGGAATCTGCGTGTTTTTACATGAGTAGAATGTGTCCTTTTATTTAAATGCATCTCTGGGTTATTTGTGGGGCCTGCTTGGTGTTTTTACATGAGTAGAATGTGTGCTTATATTTAAAATGCATCTCTAGGCTATTTGTGGGGCATAGGAATTCGTTCATCCCCCCCCCAAAAAAATATAGTATGGCCCACCACATGGTCTGAGGGACAGTGGACTGGCCCATGGCTGAAAAAGGTTGCTGTACGATCTGGACCCCCTCCAAGCAGACCAAGGGTGTAAATAGGTGAATAAACCCTATTTCTTAAAGCATGACAGTCTCCGCCGTGTCTTCTATTCTCAAAAGGGACACAGACCCTGTGTGGGCGCCTGAGATCCCATGCGCTCCTGGCATGGCTTGGCAGAAAGAAGGACAGGCACCGGGCATTTGTAACAATATTCTAAGCATTTAAGTGTTTCTGTTTAATTAAAGTATGGCTTGCCAAGCTGTGACTTCAAGCGCCTCAGACATTTGGGGGGGGGGGGGAGAGACATCCATTGATTACCAGTGCTAAAAATAAACTTCAATGTGATGAATTTTCCCCAACTCTGAAATAACAGACTTTTAAGATATAGAAATTCATATGCAGATACCGGTATGTGATCAGGACTCGTCCCCCATCCGAAAAAGCTTAATTTAAGGCTGTGTATACAGCGGTCATTTAAATAATCCTGGGAACTGTAGTTTGTGACTGGAGCTTGGAATGGTAGCTCTGGAAAAACTACAGTTCAAAGGATTCTATGTGCTACAAATGTATCGTATTTTTCTGTGTATAACACGCCCCGGTGTATAAGACGACCCCTATTTTTGGAGACTCCAAATTGAGGAAATGGGGGGAGATTGCCCAGAGTTGTTAAGCTTTTGTTGAGCTTCTTTTTTTGGGGGGGGGTGCCGCCAATCGCTCACCCACCTGACCGCCGCTGCCCATCGCACGCATCGATGAAGCCACCACTTGTCTGCCCGCTCGCCGCCAGCTGACAATCGCCCGCCCAATTGCCGAAGCAGCCAATCGCCAGCAGACCTTACTGCAGCCACCAATCACCAGCCCAAACACTGCTGACAATCTCCTGCTCACGGCAGCCACCAATCGCCCGTCCCAACTCTGCACTATCCGTGTATAAGACGACCCCCAATTTTTAGTATTTTTTATAATAAAAAAACCCTCGTCTTATACACGGAAAAATACGGTATGTGTGCATGCAGCAGTCGGCACCAGTTTGGCTGCAGGAGTTGCTAGAAGGAGGGATACAAGATGCCATCCAACCGCCTTTGGGACTCCACCCCAGATTTGTGTAGGGTTTACGCCTTAGTCTTTTGTTCTCCCGAAGATATCCCGCAAGGCAGCGGAGCTTTAGGGTCAGAGTTTTCCTTTCCCTAGCTGGGCTACCTTCCCAGGTTGGCGAGCCACATCTGCCTCTCAGTTCCCTCTACACCCCATGCAGAAAATCTGCCCCAGCTGCAACAAAACATGTCTCTCCTGCGTCGGTCTCTACACTCACAGCAGGCGCTGCAACCTTCCAACAGCTTGACCTCACCCCAAAAACCACACTGCTCCATTATCTCCCGAGACAGACGGATGCCAGCAGCATGGAAATATACTGGAATATCTAGCACAGTGTTTCCCAACCTAATCTAGGCAACGGCACACTTATTTCATTAAAAAAATCTCGCGGCACACCGCTCCTCCCCCACCCGGCTGCGCCGGGTCTCCTGACCCAGAGTTACCTCTGGGATCAGCTGTAGCGCGGCGTCCTTTCTCCCGCCCATCAGCTGGGGCACCAGGTCGGGATTCTCCCGCGAGGCTTCTGTTGCTGCTGCTGCTGCAGCAGCCAAGGGAGCAGCGCCGCCCTGGCTTCCGCTTCGCCGCTGGGCTCCAGCAGCGCCGCCGCCACGGTCCTGTGCAGCCCTGGGCTGCAGGTCCCTTTTTCCGCGGCACATCAGCCGGTGTCTCGCGGCACACCAGTGTGCCGCGGCACACCGGTTGGGAAACGCTGATCTAGCAAAAGTCAGCTTTTGGGGGGTGGGGGTGGGGAGTAGGGGTTCCACTCTATCTGAATGGGTGTTTCTCCTTCCCCAAACAGTTTAATTTATGTTTACTTGGTCATGCTTTCAGCTAAACAAGGGAGAGAAAGCAGAGGAACTTGAAAAGCCCCGGAAAAGGATTGCAACAGCAAAAAGATGCCAGAGCAGGTGAAAAACAGATCCCTATCTTTGGCAACCAGCTAAGTCAGGAAGAGGGGGGGGGAATTGGCACATCCTTAAATGTACACACAGCCAGTACTTTCCTGACTAGCTGATGGACGTGCTGTTGGAGACTTCCTCCCTCATAAAAGAGCTACTCAACAGAGCCAACTTCCCAATAAGGAACATTTTAAAATAATTATTCAGCCACAAAATCCATATTGTTTTACTGTAAGGGCCACACTAGACATGATGCTAAATGCATCACTAGAAAGCACACCATGGTTTTTTTTAGAAAAACCAATAGCAGAGGGAAAGGTTAAAACACCAGTGTCTAGGATGAGGTCTCTCTCTCTCTCTCTCTCTCTCTCTCTCTCTCTCTCTCTCTCTCACACACACACACACACACACACACACACCCTTTAAAAAATGCCAGCCATAGCATGCTTTCTTATGAAACATTAAACATTCAACAGCTTTGGGCAAAACTAAACAACTTTTGTGTACGGATTTTCACTTTTAGAAATATGGCAACCCTAAATATTACGGTAAATAACTTTTGGCATGTTTGTAACTCCCCTTTTGAGTGTTTTATCCTTAGCTCTGCTTTCTCTATGGATATTTTTTCTTTAGGAGAGCAGAACTGCCCCCCCCCTTGTGTCAGAAACTCCCATGTTTATTACAATTCTACCTCATCCTTCCCTAAAGGTGCTCAGAGTAGCTACCACATTTTACTAGGCAAAGGTAAAGGACCCCTGGACGGTTAAGTCCAGTCAAAGGCGACTATGGGGTTGCGGCGCTCATCTCGCTTTCAGGCCGAGGGAGCTGGCGTTTGTCCACAGACAGCTTTCCGGGTCATGTGGCCAGCAGGACTAAACTGCTTCCGGCGCAGCAGAACACCGTGACGGAAACCAGAACACACGGAAACGCCGTTTACCTTCCTGCCGCAGTGATACCTATTTATCTACCTGCACTGGTGTGCTTTCAAACTGCTAGGTTGGCAGTGGTGAGAGAGAGAGAGAGAGAGAGAGAGAGAGAGAGAGAGAGAGAGAGAGAGAGAGAGGATTTGAACCCACTATTCTCCCTGGTCCTATAATGCACATCCATCGTTCTTCTTGATCCCGTATCAGGAGTGGGTGGCAAGTAGGGTTGCCCTATGTCCTGAATTTCCAGGACATAGTAAGCAATGTCTGGACGGAAATCACTTAAATGTCTGTGAAAATCTGGAAGTATGGCAGCCCATGCTGGTAGTGTAGATTTTGGCGAATTCCGTTAAAAATAGCAACCCCTGCAGTAACAGCTGCAACACTGGATGCTTTTGCTTACAGCTCAGTCCTCATAAATATTCTTTTATGCTGGCTAAAAGAATGTTCCACATCAGGTTTTTACCACAAACAAAGATCCCTCTTTCCATCATAAAAGCATCACATGCTGAAACGAGGAAACAGCACAAAAACTCCATCCAAAATATTATCAAGCAACAACCCCGGGCCAAATACGCAACAGCTCATGACAACCAACGGAGGCAACAAGTGGCCCTGTGTCCTACTTTATGGAGGGCAGTCCTCCATTTTACCTCAGGGGACTATCCTCTGTTTAAATAGTTACCCAGCTGTTTCCGGTAGCCTGTTTCTGATTTTAGGTTGTGAACTGCCCTGAGATCTATGGATAAGGGTATACAAATCAAATAAATAAAAGTAAAATAATAAATAATAGTTAAAGTAACTGTAACTGTAACTGCGGGGCAACGGATGACTGTGACAATGACTGGCGTGAGGGCCTGAAACCTTCCTGAACATTCCAGCTGCTCAGGGAACAAAGCAGTTAGGATGTTCACAACTCAGATTCTCTGAGGGAAGGGAGAGTTGTCACTTTGGCTGGCATGAAACCACACAGCTTTGGACAGGGGCAGACTAAGGACTAGAAAGAGGTCCTAGAAAGGCAGGGAAACTGTGGGGCGGGGGATACAATGGAAACACAGAGAGCAGGCAATGGACTGAGAGGCAGGAATTTGAGGGAAGCAGAGCACACACAACATGGTCAGGCAGTTCTGGGGGTCCAGTAACTTAGCTGGGCCCTGCCACCTGCTACTGCCCCTGTTGTAGCGTGGGGTTAATGATTTCAGCAAGTGATTTCAGCTCTCTGACATAGCAGGCAGGAGACAGCTTCTTCATGTAACAACTCTTTATTCAGGCAAACAAGACTGAGGGAACTGAGGGTAGGGAAGCTACATTTATAGGGACAGAGGACTGACTAGGAAAAGATACATTTTGGAGGGAACAATCTCAAGCAATCACACAGCTGCTTTTTGGTGGGAACCAATAAGACTGAGGATCCAAATGCAGTAACTTGAATGCACCAATAGTAACTGTTCCTTCTGGGACAGGAAGGCAGTTACTTTACCCTAATGTGATTACAGACAATAGTAATACAGATATGATAACACTGAATCAATACACAACAGCCCCAACCATTCAGTTCTAATTTACAGAGGGGCAGCCACAGGCAGGCAGAAACCCACCATTTTGACATTCCCACAGTGCCTCAGAGCAATGCTACCCTGCGGGCATTGTGGGAATGTCAAAATAGCTGGCGCTCACATGAGCCCCTCTCAGAATGTGGTGGTTTGCAACCTGGTGCGGTGGCGGCAGTGATAAGTCCGCCGATTGTGGGTGTACTAGAAGCAAGGTGGGGAAGATCCACTTTCCCAGGGAGGTCCTCACACCAGGAGGAGTCCTTGGAGGAAAGGGTCGGTTGAAAACAAAGAAGGCTTGAGGAAAAGGTCAAAGCGAAGAGGGATCTGAGGTAAAGTTCAACACACGCACTTGGGCCTAGCTGCTCGATATCCTTCGGCTGCAGGCTTCTCGGCAATATTTTAACTGCTGAATAAATAATAAGAAACGCTAACAATGTCAAAGACACAGGAACACAACGAGAAACGGTTGTTTGAGCAGACGTTTAATGTGTGATGCAAACTGGGAGAAGTGTCTGGGAAGAACCAGCCTTCAGCTGTTCATTCATATGCATCCCACTGGGAATTCAGCGAGCCAGAATTGCAGCTCCATGCGCAGATGTGGGGAAGCCAGGAAGGGGAACAGAGGTTCTTACCTTCGGAGGTGTTCAGGTGAAGCGCCCCGTCGCCAGGTCGCGGTGTCGTCAGCGCCAGCAAGCTCAGCACTAGGAGAAGCGGCATCTGAGGACAGGAAGAGAGGAATGTGACCTTGGATACGGTAAACATTTGTATATATTGACCAATTTTGAATGATTTTATTCTCTGTCTGGACACGAAAGAAGACCCACACATCATACAGTCATATCTTGGTTATGGAATGCCTTGGTACTCAGGCATTTTGGATCCCTGATGCTGCAAACCCGGAAGTGAGTATTCCGGTTTGTGGACATTTTTTGGAAGCCGGATGTTTGATGCAGCTTCCGCGGCTTCCGATTGAATGCAGGAAGCTCCTGCAGCCAATCAGCAGCCGTGCCTTGGTTTTCGAACCGTTCCGGGAATCGAACGGACTCCTGGCATGGATTAAGTTCAACAACCAAGGTACCACCGTATATATATTTCCTGGACATGTGGCCACTCACAGCAGGTATGCCGGGCTGGGGGCTTCTAGGTGCAATCCTGCTTCTGCCTCACACATTCACTGAATGTGGAAGGGCATTCATTGGAACATCCATTTGAACTCAGAACATTCATCCATCTAGCCGGTGTTGTCAGCTCTCCCCAACAACAGCTATTTACTGGGATGTTTCCCAGCATGGTGACCATGTTGAGCAATGGCAGTGGGGACTGAGCATGGGGACATAACACAGATGTGCTCATCTATTTCCACAACCTTAAGGGGCAAGGCCATAGCTCAGCGGTAGAGCATCTCCTCTGCAGGCAGAAGATTGCCGGTTCAATCCCTGGTATTCCCAGGTAGAGCTGAGAGAGACCCCTGTCTGAAACCCTGGAAAGCTAGTTGATGTAGACAATACTGAGCCCAGATGGGCCAAGGATCTGGTTCAGTATAATGCAGCTTTCTATCCTATTGTGCTGGAGGAGATACTTGAGAGTCCCATGGACTGCAAGAAGATCAAACCTATCCATTCTGAAGGAAATCAGCCCGGAGTGCTCACTGGAAGGACAGATCCTGAAGCTGAGGCTCCAATACTTTGGCCACCTCATGAGAAGAGAAGACTCTGTGGAACAGACCCTGATGTTGGGAAAGATGGAGGGCACAAGGAGAAGGGGACGACAGAGGATGAGATGGTTGGACAGTGTTCTTGAACATGAGTCTGACCAAACTGTGGGAGGCAGTGGAAGACAGGAGTGCCTGGCGTGCTCTGGTCCATGGGGTCACGAAGAGCCGGACACGACTAAACAGCAACAGCATCCTATGTTCCTGTACTCTAAGTGCAAATTCTCTGGAGGCCAAAGTGCTGTGTCCGATACCAAATTCTGCGTTTGTACAGTGAGATTGTAGCATGATAAAAATACAAGCGCCCCTGTTTGTAATCTCAGCAATATCCCACATTTTCCAAGTTGCCATCTTCCTGAAAGCTCTGACCTTCTGGTAGCTGAACGCATGGCTCGACAGCATACTCCGTGCATATGATATGTTTTCCTAACAAAAAGCAGTAAGAAGGTAATCCTTTTCTTTTAATTTAAACCTTAAATACTACCGGTATTTTCCATTTCCTTTCATTTTAATTTCGCAACATCTTGATTCCATAGTGCACAACAACAGGAGAGATCTGATTAAATCCATCGATTTAACACCCCTCCTCTTCTGCTCATATCATGATTTAATTTTGCCTTAAGGACATCGTCTTGTGCTTTATTTATCTATTCCTTAATAACTAGGATTTTTTTAAATAAATAAAAAAATTAACCACTATCTGGCACACACAATCCTGACAGCTGTTATCATAAAAGAGGCCAGTTCTTTCCCTGTAAGAACATAAGCACCATCTTAAGTGCATATTAATAAATCCAAGAACCTTTTCAATTTTCATTATTTATTTCCCAGCAGCGCTTCTTTGTTCGTCGACCATCTACATAATAAATGAAACAAATCTCCTTTGTGTGTGTTTCTGTACTTACAGCCCCTTGAAACTGTTATTCCCGCTTACGATATTGCAATATGTATGGCGTACTGTACCATCTGGACAACATTGTGAAGTGGTTCCCCCCCCCTTTTATCCATATTCAGTGAAAAGCAGTGCCCAATTCCTCAAAAAGATTGCCACACATGCATAGGTAGCTTTCCAGATATGGCTGGTTTGCCAGCTACAGCTTGCTTTTGAACAGAGATGACTTGGCCGCTGTACTCCATGCTCTGGTAACTTCCAGACTGGGTTATTGCAATGCGCTCTACAGTGGACCCTCAACTTATGAATGTAATCCGTTCCAATGGGAGCGTCGGAACTCAAAAAAATCGTAAGTCGAGTCCCCATAGGAATGCGTTGGAGAACGCATTCGTAGCTTGAAAAAACCTTCGCAAGTCGAAAAAACCCTATCTAAAGCGGCCGCGGCTTCCGATTGGAAGTCGAAAAAATTCGGAAGCAGCGGCCGCTTTGATCCCTCGTAAGTCGAAAAATACGGAAGTCGGGGCATTCGTAAGTCGAGGGATCACTGTACTACGTGGGGCTGCCCTTGAAGACGGCTCAGAAACTCCAATTGGCCCCAAATACAGCAGCTAGTTTACTGGCTGGGTTTCCATTTAGATTCCATCACCCCATTTTTATTTATTTTTATTTTTTTTAAAAAATATTTTTTATTCATTTTATAACAAGAAAAAAGACACACTAACATAAAAAAACAATCAAAACACAAATAATTCTTAAACAATCATATCTTTCCTTAACATTGTTGAATGACTTCCCCCGGCCCCCCGCATCTGAATTCCATTACTAATCATAAAAGAGTTTTGTAAAAAAGAAAAACAAAACGATTACCAAAAAGTTACTCTTATATAACATTAACCTATAAAATCTAAATCGACGCCGATAGCCTAAATTAACTTCCCTAGGGTCTATCTAAAATGGCAATATTTTTCCAAATGCACGTTAAATTTCTTCCACTCTTCTTCCATCGACTCCTCTGACTGTTTGCGGCCATATTACCCCATTTTTAAAGCAGCTGCACTGATTGCAGGGGCACCAATTTTCAATGAGGCGGCCAGCCCCCCTCAATATTCCATAGCATGCAATGAGCCCTGGCAGGATTTCCTGTGGGCCCCTCTGGGCCTACCTGTGGCTGCGACAGGCCTTGTGGAGCCTACCCATGGCAGGCCCCATCGGGCCTCCTCCCGTCGCATGACATCACATGCTCATGCCAGGCCCCCCTCCCAAAAAAGCTGGGCGGAAACCAGCACATGTGACTTGAAATATACTCGGAGTCGAGTGTGGATTTCATGTTCTTTATTCAGCTCATAGTAGTGAGGAATGCAAGTTCCCCCAAAACGTCTGCTTTATATACATTATTTACACAATGGGCCCCACGTGATTGGCTAATTCCGGGATACTCCTGTAGGCCAATCAGGTTGCGGATTCACTTCCACCTGGAGCTGGATTGGGTGGCTCCTGCGGACCAATCAGACTGCTGCATTCTGGATCCTATTCAACTCAGTACATCACAGGACTGGTTGCCAGTTCATCTCTGGGCCCAATGCTCGCATTGACGTTTAAAGCCCTACGGCCTAAACAACTCAGGCCGCAAATACCCGAAAGAGCACCTCCTTCCCACAGACCTCCTTGGGTGCTAAAATGAGCAGAGGGAGCCCTCTGGGTTGTTTCACCACCCTCAGAGGCACAGGCGACCCAGGAGAGGGCATATTCTGTGGCAGCAGCTGAGTTGTGGAGCTCTTTCCCCACATTTTCCCTCTATTACACCGTTCCTGGGCAAATGCTGAAGAAAAACCTCATTTGACCCTGGCATTTGACACCAGGGAGATACCTTCTGAAGGCCCACCTTATTTCTGTGTTTTCAACATTGTGTTTTTATTGTTGTGTGACCCATCCTGGAATTAAAGATTAAGGAATCGGGCAGGTGATTAATGATGATGATGATAAATTGGGTGATGCCCAGGGAGCCCTTTGTGCAAGTAGAAAGCCTCCCCCACCCCAGGGCAGGTCTCCAATTCCTGTCCGTTTTCTCCTCCACCTGCATTCCCCCAGCCCTGCAACCCACACGAACCTAGAGGGTTGTCTGTCTCTCAGAAGCAGCTTTGGGTAGCTGGAGGGTGGAAGGGGCTGCAAGGGGAAGGAAAAGGAATTCCACTTCAATATCCATGGAGTCTGCACATTATCCACCATCTTTTGTCACATGTTCATGTGCTTGTCCAAATCTGCATTCATTCACGTAGGAAAAAATGAATTCTTCTTTAACAAAGTGGAAAGGGAGACAAGACTAAAAAAAATCTTCAAACAAAGGAGTGCTTGCTGCCAAGGCAGGGGAAGCTGTGGCCCTCCAGATGTTGGTGGACTACAACTCCCATCATTCTTCACTACTGACCATGCTGGCTGGGGCTGGTGGGAGCTGGTACTTCAACAGTATTTAGAGAGCCACAGTTACAGGTAGGTAGCCGTGTTGGTCTGTCATAGTCAATAAAAAATAAAAAAATTCCTTCCAGTAGCACCTTAGAGACCAACTAAGTTTGTTCTTGGTATGAGCTTTCGTGGGCATGCACACTTCTTCAGATACCACAGTTTCTGTAGAATCATATTATGGTAGAGTTGGAAGGGACCCTTGGGGGTCATGTAGTCCAACCGCCTGCAATGCAGGAATCTCAAATTCTTACACCACTCATTTTTTCCTCTTGATTTTGCTGTATGTGAATGCCCTGGTCTCCTCCTCAAACAAGTCTTCTTCGTAACATGAGATCACAAGAGGATGGGGCCAGATTCTGGCAGAAAAGCAGTGAGGAGGTTGCTTAGTCCTTTCTCCACAGGTGATTTTTATACTTCAACACGCATGACCTCCCCCCCCCCCGCCCCACCACGCACTTGGCTTTCCAGATCTGCACACCCATGTTCTTCTGCGAAACGGTTACTATCCCATCTCTTGCGTAGATGGTTCTGTAATAAGGTGACCAGCTGGCCACTTACGAGCTGCTTCCAAGGGAGAGAGGGGAAAAAGAAATGCGTGGCTAAGAAACGAGAATGCAGATTTGCATTTGTAGGTGCAAAGCTAGATAGGACTGCTACAATTTAAGCTGGAATGTAACACATCTGCCACAATAGTGGGGGAAGACGGCGGGCAGGTGGCCTGTGTGCCTGGTCTGCCCGCTGCCTGGGCTCTCACTGTTGACGGGCAACCTCAGGACCCCTCTTGCTCTCCTTTTGTCATATTATAAAAAATAGAAAAATTAACCAATAAGCTGAAACTGACACGGGGACAAATAGAAGAAGACGTCTTCACCCCGGTATGGCTCCCCTTTATCATACACACAGCCCAACAAGACAATGACAAAAATCCACCAACAGCATACAAATCAGTATGGCTAACCTGATCCAAAACACCCACCCACTCCACTCACACATGAAAACAAAGACCACCACAGCCAACCACAAATGAGCAACCACACCCTAGGCCAACCCCAACCTCTCTCACCACCAAAGAAACACAAGCGAACAGCAGAGAACCTGCACAAACAACGCTGACACCAAACCCCACATACATTAAGTAAAATAGAAATATAGCCACCCGACCCCCCTATCCGCCGCCCACCTCTTTCCCCCTTTTTCTCCCTAATGTCTCAAAAAATGAAACTGATTTGTAAAAATGTTACTTGGAAAAAATACGAGAGAGACATTGCACATACTTTTGTGAATCAAGAAAATGTTTAATAAAAAACACAATAAAACAAAAACAAAAAACAAAAAGCCTTTGGCTTGGAATCAATTTGATCCCTTCCCCCCTCTTTCCTTTTTTCCTCCTGTGATGGAACTCCTATTTGGGGACTTCCCTGGCATTTTTCTGGCCCATGTAGGACCAGTCTGGATAGTCAGCCTTGGTGAAGATTTGATGGTTTCTTCCCCAAATAGTTTTTTATTTGAGTTTCTATTGAAATGAGGCTGCACTTTAATGTTGTATTGTAATCTTGTTTTTAAGTTGTATTTTAATCAATTGTTTTTATACTTGGTGTTAGCCACCCTGAGCCCGGTCTAGGCTGGGCAGGGCGGGGTATAAATAAATTTTACTATTACTATTACTATTACTATTACTATTATTATTATTATTATTATTATTAAAAAAGTGGGACCCAGGTAGCGCTGTGGGTTAAGCCACAGAGCCTAGGGCTTGCTGATCAGAAGGTCGGCGGTTCGAATCCCTGCGACGGGGTGAGCTCCCGTTGCTCGGTCCCAGCTCCTGCCCACCTAGCAGTTCGAAAGCACGTCAAAGTGCAAGTAGATAAATAGGAACCGCTCTGGCGGGAAGGTAAACGGCGTTTCCGTGCGCTGCTCTGGTTCGCCAGAAGCGGCTTAGTCATGCTGGCCACATGACCTGGAAGCTGTACACTGGCTCCCTCAGCCAATAAAGCGAGATGAGCGCTGCAACCCCAGAGTCGGTCACGACTGGACCTAATGGTCAGGGGTCCCTATACCTTTATCTTTATTATTAAAAAGACTGGATCAGGCCAATGGCTCTTCTTGTCCAGCATCCTGTTATCACAATGGCCACCCAGATGCCTTGTGGGAAATCTGCCAGCAAGGACCTGGGCACAACAGCACTCTCTCCTCCCGCAGCTTCCAGCAAATGGTATTTAGAAGCATTCTCAGCTCCAACGGCGGAGGTCTTTATCTTTATAAAGTGGACCGCTTTCCAGAAAAAGGGCTCCTTCGAAGAGAGGACCGCCCTCCGTTAAGTAGGACTTTAAAAGCAATCTGCTCTCTCATATACGCACTAATTCTGAGGCAAGGCTGCCCAGACACTTCTCCCAGCACAGACAGTGGCTATTTATATGATCATCTATTGACAAGGCACGAAGGGGGGTGAGATGGGCCCCACACAATGAATGAGCTGGCAGGGGGGGCAAACTCTCCATGGCCACGAATAGGACCTCTTAATCCCCAATCACGTCATTGTTCCTAAAGACATTCTATTCCGTGAAACAATAAGAGAGGTGAGAGGAGAAACCAGCATGACGCAGACGCATCACTTGTTATTGAACACAGTCTGGAAATTGAAAAGCGATGAGAGCACGTGGAATAGCAATGAGGAAGGAGAAAAGCGCTGCTGCCTCCTAGTGGATGTTCCTGTTAATAGCTGCTTAAAAAATAAATAAATCCTTGCATCTGCTCCCCTCGTGTGGTCATTAGGTATCATTGCGAGTACACACAGGATAGGTTTAATTTGCTTTTTCAGCGCCTGTTTTTTCCAGCACTTTCGCTAGTCGCTGGCTTGTGCGACACACAGAGGTGTAGCCAGCCCAGGTGGTACCCGGGGTGGAATTTTTTTTGTCACCCCCCACCACCACTTTGCCAGGGCACTGGCAGAGCTGCACCCAGTGGCATAGCAAGTCACCCCCACCCCCCAAAAATGATGGTGCCACTTTGCGAGGTGTGGGGTTTTTTTTTTTTTTTTTTGTGTGTGTGTCTATTATCTCTTTTTTTCCAATAAAGTTAAAATTTAATTTTTTTAAAAAAAATAAAAAATAAAGAAGTGTCACCCCCCCTCTGATGGTGCCACTTTGTGAGGTGTGGGGGGTTGTGTGTGTGTGTGTGTCTGTGTGTCTATTATCTCTTTTTTCCAATAAAAAAAATTAAAAGAATTTTTTAAACATTTTTTTTTTTAAGTGTCACCCCCCTCTGGGGTGGAACCCGGGGCGGCCCGCCCCCATCGTTCCCCTTGCTACGCCCCTGGCGACACAGTACTGTATACAGAAGCTGGACTCGGCTCAGAGATGCTTTCCTTCCCTTACTTAAGAGAGCAGTTCCTGCATTGCAGGGGGTTGGACTAGATGACCCTCGGGACCCACCCCAACTTTACAATTCTATGATTCTATGAAGGAAGAGCAAGACCTGGCCTGGTAAGTGCCCCTCGCCCCACCCTTTACCCCTGACAATGAGGCCTGTGATTACACCGCCTACCCATCAGGCTTGTGTAGTTTAGCAGGGGGGCAATATTATCACAGTACCCATTGTCTGATAGGCAGTGCATACTTTCAGAAACGTTTAGAGGAATAACAAAGAAGAGGTGGCCAGCCCAGTCTAACTCTGCCTCTAGACTTGATCCATACCAGGGGGCAGATGGGAATGCAGATCTTATTGGAACACTCAGGGGAGAGAGCAGTGCATGATTAAACCATGGAACTCACTCCCACTGGATGGGCACCTATTTAAAAGAGGGTTGGACCAATTCATAAAGGACAGGGTCATCAACGGCTACCAGCCCCGATGGCTATGCTCTGCCTCCACAATCAGAGACAGGAATGCTTCTGAATACCACCGTGTTTCCCCTATTTTAAGACACCGTCTTATTTTCTTTTCCCCTCAAGAAAACGCACTATGGCTTATTTTGAGGGGATGTCTTATTTTTATTATGTAAGCACGCCTTGGCAAGGCCACACTTGAGTTCTGGGGCTGCGAAGGACGGGACGGGCGCGGAGCTCTTTGTTTGCTTGCTGGCAGCGGGGGGAGAATCCAAGCTGAGCTTTGAGGAAACGGGCACCAGAGAGACCCGCTTTCGCTGGGTGCTCTTCTGCTCCTCCTCCGCTGCCTTCCCTCCTCGAAACTCGACAGAAGCCTTGTTTTCCAAGGGGCCTCTTGGGCGACGCACGGGGCGGTTCAGGGGATTTCGTCGTGGCGGCAAGCAGGGAAAGCCCGTGCCATCTTCCCTCTCTGCCATGGTGGTCGCGCTGTGCGCTCTGCGCCGAGCAGAGTTGGGCAAGCGCGCGGGCGAAGACACCTTCGGAGTGCCTTTGTCATGCACGCTGCCCGTTCCTGTGCTCCCTGCTCTGCAGAGTTCCTGAGCGCTGCTTCTGGGGCTGACTGGTTTTGGTGGCGGGACTGGATGCCCAACCCCGCCTTTTCCTTGGCACCCTCCAGAACTGAACCTATCACTATGGCTTATTTTCGGGGTACGGCTTATATTTCGCAAATGCGAAAAAATCCTGCTATGGCTTATTTTATGACTACATCTTAAAATAGGGGAAACAGGGCAGTTGCTGGAAAGCACAGGAGGGGATAGTGCGGCTCCTGTGTTCGACTCCTGAATGCTGGTAACCCACAGGTTAGCCACAGTGAGAGCAGGGCGCTGGACTAGATGGGCCACTGGCCTGATCCAGCAGGCTCCACTTTTGTTCTCATGAAAGTAAGACCACATGAAAGCAGACCATTTTTGCATCCAGATCAGATGTGCAATTCTGCCCCACATTTGAATGCCCATTGACAGATTGACAGTTCATGACCTGTGGCCCAGCATGTGACCTGCATCATGCATGCAAATCTTAGCTGCATTCAAGAAGGAGCATCCGCTTATTTGGAGCAATGGCAGCAATGGAATTTGGGGAGGGGTTTCCTACCACTCTTATCAATGACTGTTTTGCCATGATGCGAAAATGGAACTTCCATGTTCAGAGGTAGTATACCACTGATACCACTGACTACCGGTAGCTCGGGAAGAACAGTGGTAGAGGGCTACTGCTTTGATCTCCCAGCTTCGGGGCTTCTTAGAGACATCTGGTTGGTCATGGTGGGGAGCAGGACATTGGACTTGTTAGAGTTGTTTGTGTGGTAGCACCTATACTTTGGAACTCCCTGCCTCTTGACATCAGGCAGGAGCCTTCGCTGTACTCTTTTATGTACCTGCTAAAAACATTTTTGTTTTTAGGCAGGTTCCTGTTTTCAGAATGCAATTTCTGAGATGTTTCGTTCTCTCTCTCTCTCTCTCTCTCTCTCTCTCTCTCTCTCACACACACACACACACACACACACACACACGGGAAAAGAAGGCTGATGGCAGAATTTTCTCTGAATATTCCTCTCTGTTTTTTGGTAGGTAGATGCCATTCCCCACTCTGCACGCCCTGAAACACTGCCAGGTCCAAGTATTGAGGAGGATGCCAAATGGTGTCCAGCTGTCCACTTAGATCAGGCACCCCCAAACTCAGCCCTCCAGATGTTTTGGGACTACAACTCCCATCATCCCTGATCACTGGTTCTGTTAGCAAGGGATGATGGGAGTTGTAGTCCCAAAACATCTGGAGGGCCAACTTTGCCTATACCTGACTTAGATGCTGATGTTGCTGTCCCTTGCAACTGCAGCAAAACCCAAACCATAAGCTTAAGGGGGACGGGGAATAACCTGTGCTACTTCTGCTGCTTGGGTTGACCCCCACTGCCAACACAATATTACCAAATTTCTATCCCGGCTGGGAAAATTCATTGATCAGCCACAATAGCTCAGTCGGTAGAGCATGAGGATCTTAACTTCAGGTGGTGGGTTCGAGCCGCACGTTGGGGGTTGGACTAGATGACCCTTGTGATCCCTTCCCACTCTACAATTCTCTGATTTTCTGAATCTATGATTCGCCCCCAATCTCTCGGCTCACAAATAGGGCTGAGAATTCCGACAGGCTGTTCATGCACTGTTCTAAAATGTAAGCATATTAAATGTAAATCGCCCTGAGACCTGCGAACCAGTATATAAATTCAGTTAACAAAAACAATAACTCCCAAGGGTTATGGTCAGTTTACTAACACATCCTGCCTGGGAATTCAGGTTACTACGGAGCATGTGGGTTTGTTTGTTTATTTAGCAAGATTCAAATATAAGATATCTAAGGGCTTTCCCATTAACCAGTATAAAATATTCATTCAAACTAGCAATAAAAGCAGGCTCTGAAAAACAAAAGTACAATAAAATCATCAAAATACAGATAAATCAACGGAGTTCAAAAACAAATGTGCATGATGAAATTACATAATAAATGCATAATAAAAAGTAGAATACTGCAGGCAAAAAATAATTTTCTGCCGTGTCACAGGGAAGAGGAGAGCCCCACAGCCTGGTTTCTCATCTATTACCACCTAGCAGACTGAAGTAATGGCACCTACGCCCTTCCAGATGTTATTGGACTCCAACTGCCATCAGCCCCAGCCAGCATCCATCACAGGTCCAGGAGCCGTCACACCCCTTTTCTCACTTGTGGGGAATCTGTGGCTCTCTGTGGTTGGGGAACTACAATTCCCATAAACTCTGATCCTTGGCTATGCTTGCTAGTGGCTGATGGGAGTTAGAGTCCCACAACATTTGGCAAGCCAAAGGCTTCTGCCACCTGCCTTTCATCCAGAGTAATTTCTTGGACCATTAACTTGTATGCTACAATAACAGCAGAGGGCAGCAAATGCACACATTCTCTCTGCCTGTGTGCTGAAACAAAATAAAAAAACAAAAAAATTCCTTCCAGTAGCACCTTAGAGCATAGCTGTCAACCCTCCCTTTTTTGGCGGGAAACTCCCTTATTCCAATGCCGTTTCCCGCTGCTATCCCGGATTGTTGATATCCCTTAAATTCCCCAGATTTCAAAGGAAGCAGCTCCTTCCCCTCCCTGCCGGTCAGGGAGGCTCCTCGGCTGCGTTGCTCGGCTGCCAATAAGGAGTCTGAGACCGACTGGGGGCGGAGCTTGCATGCCTTGTGCAGCCAGACCCTCACGCCCAACCAGGCAGACAGCCTGCCTGCCGTCTATGCGCTCGCTCTTTTGCTCACCCGTTCACGCGCAGCCTCTGGAGCGTAGGGTGGCGAGGCTACTTGGTGCCATTGCACCACCCTCGCGGCATCCCTTATTTTCAAATCCGAAAGCTTGGAAAAAATCCCTTATTTTCAAATCTGAAAGTTGACAGCTATGCCTTAGAGACCAACTGCCGGTAAGTTTGTTCTTGGTATGAGCTTTCGTGTGCATGCACACTTCTTCAGATACACTGAAACAAGAAGAAGAAGAAGAAGAAGAAGAAGAAGAAGAAGAAGAAGAAGATAGGGTACCCCACCTATCAGCCAATCACCCATTCCCACCACCCTTCTGAGTTTGGATTTGATATCCCGCTTTATCACTACCCTAAGGAGTCTCCAAGCGGCTAACAATCTCCTTTCCCTTCCTCCCCCACAACAAACACTCTGTGAGGTGAGTGGGGCTGAGAGACTTCAGAGAAGTGTGACTAGCCCAAGGTCACCCAGCAGCTGCATGTGGAGGAGCAGGGAATCGAACCCGGTTCCCCAGATTACGAATCCACTGCTCTTAACCACTACACCACACTGGCTCCAGACCCTTATATATAGTGAGAGGGTGGTGAGGGGTACCTCACCTATCAGCCAATCACCCATTCCCACCACCCTTCTGAGTAATGCCCCTCCCCAACCCTGCAAGGTAGCCTAGCCTAAGAGAGGACGACTTATCCAAAGTCACCCGGCAAACTTCATGGCTGATTGGGGATTTGAACCTGGAGCCACCCCAATCCTAACCTGGCACTCTGTAATCACCACGCCACACTCTTAAGATTTGGTTCCCAGCTTGAAATAATTGTATAAGATTTCTTGTTTTGTGAGCTGCTCTGGACTTTTTTTTGGGGGGGGTGGGGAGTGGAATGGGAACCCTCGGAATAAGAATAAAGAATAGAAATTTATTTATGTATGCTACTACAGCAGCAAGAATGCTACTCGCCCAGAAGTGGAAAGAAGCAGAAGTCCCAGCAAAAGGAAGAATGGATACAATAACTTATGGAATATGCAGAAATGGCGAAGCTTGCCGAAGAATAAGAAATCAAGATAACAAACCTGTTTATAAAAGAATGGAAATGGTTTATTGAATATTTACAGATAAATTGCTAACAGAAAAGAACATTGGCAGGATTATTGTAATGACCTGCAGTTTCATAAGAGTATATATTTAAAGTAGATGAATAAATGGGCAAATTAAATGAATTTGGATATGCAGAAGATAGTAAAAAAAAACAAATGTAAGGAACCGCAGAAAGAGGGGGAAGGAAGTCAAGTTTTGAAATGTCAAAATGATTGTAAGACTAATGAAATGTATAAACCTGAAAAGTATAAATAAAAACTTGAAATAAAAATGAAATAATAATAAAGGGAAACGATGATGGAGGTGTAGCAACACTACGAGCAGTTACATCAATGCCCACAGGACCAAGGGCTACAACGCACAAACATGCAGCCACACTGACCTTGCACCCAAAATCCCTAAGAACAGGGGTAGGCAACCTAAGGCCAGATGCGGCCCAATCACCTTCTCAATCCAGTCTGCAAACGGTCCGGGAATCAGCATGTTTTTACATGAGTAGAATGTGTCCTTTTATTTAAAATGCATCTCTGGGTTATTTGTGGGGCCTGCCTGGTGTTTTTACATGAGTAGAACATGAGCTTTTATTTAAAATGCATCTCTGGGTTATTTGTGGGGCATAGGGATTTGTTCATCCCCCCCCCCCAAAAAAAATATAGTTCGGCCCACCAGATGGTCTGAGCGACGGTAGACCGGCCCACGGCTGAAAAAGGTTGCTGACACCTGGCTAAGAACATGAGAGCCAGGCTGGAAACAGCCAATACTTTTTCAGAGAGTTGGAGATGGTGCGAGAGAGACATTTGGGTGTAAGAGGAGCCCTGGTGGATCAGTCCACGGTCTTAACAAAGTCCCAACATCTTGCTTCCCACTGTGGCCAGCCAGCTGCCTCTAGGAAGCCTGTGAGCTTGGCACGAAAGCAGTGGGCCCCTTGCATTGTGGCTTCCCAGCAATTGGCACTTGGGGATATACTACCTCTGAACATGGAAGTTTCATTTTGCCACCATACCAAAGAGCCATTGCTGGAGTAGAACAAACACCCTCCCAAAGTTCCATTTTGGCCATTGGTCTAAACTTGGTTAAGATGCTCCTTCTTAAACCCAGCTGAGAAGATTTGCATGCACAGTGCAGACTTCTCTGCTGGACCGCAAGCCGTCAATTGGGCGGGCATTCGAATACGGGTCAGGGCTGGACATCTGATCCAAGTGCAAATATGAGAAGAGTCTGCTGTTGCACCCTCAGCAATTGGTGTTTGGTGGTACACTTCCTCTAGGGTTGACATATTTCAAAAAGTAACCAAATCAGTTACAGGTAGGTAGCCGTGTTGGTCTGTCGTAGTCGAAACAAAATAAAAAAAAATCCTTCCAGTAGCATCTTAGAGACCAACTAAGTTTGTTCTTGGTATGAGCTTTCGTGTGCATGGACACCCCGAAAGTTGTTGAGCTTTATTTTACAAAACACCCCCCCCCCACACCACCCCACAATTTTTGGACTGACTTGCCTAAGATCCAGGACAAAGCACCGTCTTTTGGAAATTCCCCCCCGGACGTCAATTCAGCCTTTGAAATCCTGGTAATGTCCTGGAAAATCCAGACATATGGCAGCCCTAACTTCCTCTAAACATGGAAGTTCAATTTTGCCATCATAGCAAATTTGTTTTGGCCCCCTCTGGCCCAGTGAGTACATGACCATCAGGCAAGGTGGGGCTTTAGTCCAGAGGAGCTGATGCCATAATTTCTTTGTTAGTGTTTAAGGTTTAAGGTGCTCTCTGTTCTCTTTGCTATCAGTCTCCTTTGTTGTTTAGTTGTTTAGTCATGTCTGACTCTTTGCGACCCCATTAAAAGACGCCTGCTTCTTGGGGGGAAAGTGATGACAAACCTAGACAGCATCTTAAAAAGAAGAAGAAGAGAAGAAGAGTTTGGATTTGATATCCCGCTTTATCACTACCCGAAGGAGTCTCCAAGTGGCTAACATTCTCCTTTTCCCTTCACCCCCCCACAACAAACACTCTGTGAGGTGAGTGGGGCTGAGAGACTTCAAAGAAGTGTGACTAGCCCAAGGTCACCCAGCAGCTGCATGTGGAGGAGAGGAGACGCGAACCCGGTTCACCAGATTATGAGTCTACCGCTCTTAACCACTACACCACACTGGCTCTCTGACATCACCTTGCTGACATCACCTTGCTGACAAAGACATCACCTTGCTGACAAAGGTCCATATAGTTAAAGCTATGTTTTCCCCAGTAGTGATTAGGGTTGCCAGGTGTCCACTATTTGAGCGGACAGTCCGCTTTTTTCACATTATGTTCACTATTTTTTTTCACAAAATAGTGGACATTTTTTTTATTCAAAAGCTTTATGATTAAATGGTATGTGATCTAAAGCTGTACAGTCTGAGAATAAGGATAGGAGAATCGCGTTTTGTCTTTTTTTTCATAAGTAAGAATGAGACAAAGATCAAATATCTATTGAACTCGATTCTCCGAATTTTTTTGAAATCATACTCAATTGTTTCACAAGACATTTAAAAATTAGGGGGGGGGGGAGGCGTCTCTTGCCAGATTTCTGCCCCAGCTGTTCCTGACTCGTGGGGAGAACAAAAGGGAGAGGCGCGAAAGAAAAAGACGCAGCAGCAAACCAGCTACCGGTAGAGGTGCAGGGGGTGGGAAGGCGGGCTTGGAGGAGACTTGCCCGACGACCTGAGGGAGCGAGATCCTTGCCCCAAGGATCGCCTCCCTAATACAGGAACGGTAATTACATATTATTATAATATATTTGATGTTTTGAATTTTAAGTAAAGTTTTGAAGTGATTATTTTAATATGTGTTAAAATGTTTGTAAGAAAATATATAATTTAATTTAATTTAACACACACACACCCTGCTTGTCCGCTATTTTTTGGACGCAGACCTGGCAACCCTAGTAGTGATGTATAGAAGTGAGAGCTGGACCATAAAGAAGGCTGATCGCCAAAGAACTGATGCTTTTGAATTATGGTGCTGGAGGAGACTCTTGAGAGTCCCATGGACTGCAAGAAGATCAAACCTATCCATTCTGAAGGAAATCAGCCCTGAGAGCTCACTGGAAGGACAGATCCTGAAGCTGAGGCTCCAATACTTTGGCCACCTCATGAGAAGAGAAGACTCCCTGGAAAAGACCCTGATGTTGGGAAAGATGGAGGGCACAAGGAGAAGGGGACGACAGAGGATGAGATGGTTGGACAGTGTTCTCGAAGCCACCAACATGAGTCTGACCAAACTGTGGGAGGCGGTGGAAGACAGGAGTGTCTCTTACCTCTCTGGAAACATGAAATGATGCAAAGGGTGTCATGATAGCAGGGGGAGGGTGCTGCCAGGTTAGCCACCAAGAGGAGGCTTCAATCCACATACCAATAGGAGGGCACTCATAGCATCACGCTGTAGGCTTGAATCATCCATGTGTCCTTAAGCAAGAAGCAACACCCTCACAGCTGTGCACAATCCCCCATATGCCATCCTCGGAAACCTGCGCGTGCATTTCGCCGTCTAGCCGCTAGAGCGCAGTAGCGTCAGTAGCATGGGCACAACCTCCGCCAGAAATAGAGATAAGGAGCAGGTTTATACTTGGATAAACTCTGATGCTTCACTCCTGCTTGCCACAGTAAACATGAAAAGTGTGAAGGGGAGATGCTACTCTGTCTGCCTCCTCATGCTTTGGGGAATGAGCACTTGCATGTTTATCTTACGGGTCCTGTAAGTGTCAAGAGATCCGAAAGACCAGGAAACAATTCCTCCTATATGTCCCTGACAGCAGGATCAGCAAGCAAGAGCACACGCACACACACACACACACACACACACACACACACACACACACACACACACACACACACACTGCAGCAGGAGTCACGGTTGCAGAGTTGCCACCTTTCCCACTTGCCCTGCTCCTGCGTCTTTAACCGCAGCCTGACCCAGAGACCTTAAACAGACTTAAGATTTTTCAAAGGAAGGAGCGAAAGCAATTAGTTTCTTTGTGAAACTAATTCTTATGCATCAAGCTGCTGCTGCTGGCGCAGGAGCAGAGCTATTAGAAAAGAAAAGAAAAGAAAAGAAAAGAAAAGAAAAGAAAAGAAAAGAAAAGAAAAGAAAGGAAAAGGTGCCAACCCCTGAGCACAGAGGCCAGCTGCAAGGAAAGAACCTCGGAAATCCATCTGACATGGATGCTTTCCTTGAGATTCCAGCATTGCAGGGGGTTGGACTAGATGACCCTTGGGGTTCCTTCCAGCACTACAATTTTATGATTCTATGAAAAAAAAATTTTTTTAAAGGTTCGTAGAAATAAATAACAACAAACTATGGTTCGCAACAACTGCGCGGCCTGCAAACACATAATACACTTTATTCATTTTATTTATTTATTGCATTTATATCCCACCTAGAAGATCAAGGTTGTATACATGGATTGAGAAGGCAATTGGGCCCCGTACCTTAGGTTGCCTACCCCTGCTTTAGACTATCATCAAGTGGGGGGGGGGATGCATTCATGCTCCCTTCCCATGCGGCAGCGCTTGCAGGGCCTGTTAAGGGGCAAAAAGCAGGGGTCCCTGGCCCTAGAGCGGCGGCATGTAGGTCAAACTCCCGGGCCGAGGTTAGTGGGAGGGCATGCTGTGTGAGTTTGCGCTTTAACAGTCCCCTCTCACTGCACCTCATCAGCCTGCATATCCTCAGCCAGACGGGCTGAGAGGGTTACCTGCTAAGCCCTAGGCCAAGTTTCCCACTTCTGAAGCTCAATAAAGTTGTGGTCAATTTGAACCCATACTCTGGAGAGCTGGAGAGCCAGTGTGGTGTAGTGGTTAAGAGCGGTACAGTAGACTCGTAATCTGGGGAACCGGGTTCGCGTCTCCGCTCCTCCCCATGCAGCTGCTGGGTGATCTTGGGCTAGTCACACTTCTCTGAAGTCTCTCAGCCCCACTCACCTCACAGAGTGTTTGTTGTGGGGGAGGAAGGGAAAGGAGAATGTGAGCCGCTTTGAGACTCCTTCGGGTAGTGATAAAGCGGGATGTCAAATCCAAACTCCTCTTCTTCTTCTTCTTGGGGGGGAAGGGGTAGGCACCACAGAAGGGTTTAGCGCATGTGCCTGCAAATGAGCTGGTCTGGGACAAGACACCTCTATATTATTCCTGTCAGGCTGCGTGGGGTCTCCTCCCCAGCTGGCCGTTCAAAGAAAGACACTGTGCCATTAAGCTATTAAGCTTTAATCTAGGCTAATTACTTTACAATGCGGAGTACATCATAAACACATCTCGTCAGTCACTCTCAGATTCCGGAAGTGGCCTTTTGCGATTCTCCCGCCAGGAAGCCCATCTTGGAAAACGAAAGCACCTCGTCCGTCTCTTCTTTCCTTCCCCTGGTACGTGGCGAGGGCTCTGCCTGGCTGACTGGAGCCCTCCCACCACTTCCCCTTCTCCAGAGCTCTCCCCAGAGGGGGAAGAAGAATCTGTCTCCAAGATCACGGGCTGTTCCCGGTACTCACTCAAAGCCGGGCTGGAAGGGGGGGGCAGCCCCTTGACAATTCCTAACATAAGTAATACCGGTAAATTGAAACCCGACCTTATCAAAGTGGTCTCCCTTAGAAGATCACCTAATCACCTACCGGTAGCAATGAGGAGCAAATCATTCTGCAAGAGCCGATATTCCCTGCTTTGGAAAACCAGGAATATTGGAAAAGAGAAGCAAAGGGCTTCCAGGGTCCCACCACCGTAATCCTGACTGCCACCAAAAGTGGAAAGGCCCATGTCTTTTGAGAGGCAGATGGATTTGTATCACATTCCACTAAAGCAGGGTCTGGGAATCAGCTCTGGCCAGTAATCTCAGATACTGTGGAGAAGACCTTGGTCCAAAAGGGATCCGTCACACTGTATTCCCATCAAATAGATGGTAGACAGATGGAGTGCCTCTCCCTACGGTTTGCTAGTTGATTGCATGCGCGAGAGCTTGCCGTGTTTTAAAATGTTCTTCTAGCAGGTTACTTCGGAGATGTGTCAAGAGAAGGTGACTCATGCCTCTCAAAACGACAAGTGCAAAATTATCATGGAGCGTCGTACTGCTTGAAAGGACCATGGTGATCATCTACTCCAACCCAGCCTGTTCACTGCAGGAGGCAAGTGACTGCACTCCTGACAGAGGACCAGCTAGATCAGGCATAGGCAACCTTGGACTACAATTCCCATCATCCCTGACCACTGGTCCTGTTAGCTAGGGATCACGGGAGTTGTAGTCCCAAAACATCTGGAGAGCCAAGTTTACCTATGCCTGATCTAGCTCCTCTGCTTGAATGCCTCCAGCGAAGGAGAGCCCACCGCCTCCCAAGCCAATCTGTTCCGCTGCCAAACAGCTTGTGTCATTAGGAAGTTTAACTCTGAGCCAAAATCTGCGCACCCATTGGCTCCAGTCCTGCCCCCTCTTCTGCATGACATCCCTTAGCAGAAGAATATAAGAATAGCCCTGTTGGACCAGGGAAGTGGCCCATCTAGTCCTGCATCCTCTTTCCCCTCCACTGCCAACCGGATGCCTTTGGAAAGCCAGATAAAAGAAAGTGCTCCTTCATACGGCGCATTGTTAAACTGTGGAACTCACTGCCACAGGAGACAGCCATGACCATCAACTGGGATGCCTTTAAAAGAGGGCTGGATGAATTAACAGAGGGCAAGGCTATCAATGGCTACTACTAGCTATGATGGCAAGACACAGCTAGGCAGGATCCTTCCGAATACCAGTTGCTGGAAACCACAGGAGGGGAGAGGGCTCTTGTGCTGCTAATGATATTCCCACCGGCATCTGATTGGCTATTTTGAGAACAGGTGGGCCATGGGCCTAACCTATCAGGGCTCTTCTTATGTTCTTATGAGTGTGTGCACAGTCTTGGTTACCACTTTTCAGACCCCAGTGCCATCCTGGTCACTCACCTTTGGAAACAGCCCAGTGTGTCAACCTCCATCTTAAAATATGGTGCCCAGAACTGGGTACTGTACTCCAGTTGGGAATAAGACAGGAATATACAGCATGTGCTGCCCCAAGCTCTTTGGTAGACAGATGGAGTGCAAATATGAGAAATGAAAGGCGGAAACTTTGATTGATTGTGTTTGTGGGCTTCCAGCTATGGAAGAGGCTGTAATCACACCCTGCTCCATCCTTCTCAAAGATCATGCATTTAATGGCTTTTACCTGATGGCTCTTGTCCTTTAAAAGCCAGGAACCACCTTTTAGAATACAGTAATCAGATTTTTAGGTTGCCACCTTGTCAGACAGCATGTTAATTTCGTTTCACGCTTTGTCAATTTTACTCTCCCTTAGTAATTTCGCTTTAGCCATCTCTGTTGCTGACAACTTGACAGCACGGCTTCTATTTAAAGAAAGGTCACAAACATGACTAGGAAAAGTTATCCGGTGGGTCATTAACTTGGGAAGAGGGGGGCTGCTTGGGAGAGGGGGGCTACAATGCCTTAAACACAAATACTTAAGAGGCTTTGAGCAATCTCAAAGGTCCTGTGTGAGTGCCTGGAGGCGGTTGGAGGATGGATGGCGGCTAACAGATTGAGATTGAATCCTGACAAGACAGAAGTACTGTTCTTGGGGGACAGGGGGCGGGCTGGTGTGGAGGGCTTCCTGGTCCTGAATGGGGTAACTGTGCCCCTGAAGGACCAGGTACGCAGCCTGGGAGTCATTTTGGACTCACAGCTGTCCATGGAGGCGCAGGTCAGTTCTGTATCCAGGGCAGCTGTCTACCAGCTCCATCTGGTACGCAGGCTGAGACCCTACCTGCCCGCAGACTGTCTCGCCAGAGTGATGCATGCTCTAGTTATCTCCCGCTTGGACTACTGCAATGCACTCTATGTGGGGCTACCTTTGAAGGTGACCCGGAAACTGCAATTAATCCAGAATGTGGCAGCTAGATTAGTGACTGGGAGTGGCCGCCGGGACCACATAACACCAGTCCTGAGAGATCTACACTGGCTCCCAGTACGTTTCCGAGCACAATTCAAAGTGTTGGTGCTGACCTTTAAAGCCCTAAATGGCCTCGGCCCAGTATTCCCGAAGGAGCGTCTCCACCCCCACCGTTCAGCCCAGACACTGAGATCCAGTGCCGAGGGCCTTCTGGCGGTTCCCTCATTGCGAGAAGCAAAGCTACAGGGAACCAGGCAGAGGGCCTTCTCGGTAGTGGCGCTCGCCCTGTGGAATGCCCTCCCAGCAGAGGTCAAAGCGATAAACAACTACATGACCTTTAGAAAATGCCTGAAGACAGCCCTGTTCAGGGAAGTTTTTAATCTGTGACATGTGTATGTATTTTAATGTTTGTTGGAAGCCGCCTAGAGTGGCTGGGGAGACCCGGCCAGATGGGCGGGGTATAAATAATAAATTATTATTATTATTAATCAAATTGCCCAGCGGAGCCATCCACATTTGCTGTGTGTGTGGACTTCAGAATCTTCACTGGCCTGTTCTCAGTCATCCTAACAAAAACAAGTCAGACGAGCCATTGTTATTCTCCTCAAATTGCAGATGGGAAAACTGAGGCTGAGAGAATAGCGGCTCACCAAAAGTCACCTGAATGAGTTCACGACACGGATGAGATTTTGAAGCAGAGACTGCCCGCTTGGTAAATATGGGCTGATTTGCAAAATATGGTAAAAGGCAAAGGTAAAGGACCCCTGGACGGTTAAGTCCAGTTGAAGAAGAAGAAGAAGAAGAAGAAGAAGAAGAAGAAGAAGAAGAAGAAGGATTTGATATCCCGCTTTATCACTACCCGAAGGAGTCCTAGTCTGGTTCTCTAACCACTGCACCACACTGGCTCATCAACTAGTGTAGGAGTTACATTTCATTATTATCACCATATTTTTATGCTGCAGCTTCGTCCGGGTGATATAGAGCAGGGATGTCAAACCGGTCGACCGGGATCGCCATGTCAATCCCTTGGTGCTAGCGGTTGATCACGGTTGATTGCGGTGGGAAAAGAACACCCGGCCCCTTCCCCTCGCTTTGTCCTTTTGCACGATTGCATAAACAGAACATGGACGTATAGCTGCGCGGTTTATTGTTTGCTGACTTTGCTGAGCGACTTTTGCCTGGCCCCCTAATAAAGCTCAACAACTTTGGGTCCCCCCCTCCCCCAAAATGGGTAGTTCACTGCCAGTTTTTTATTCTGGGAGAAGAAGAAGAAAAAGAGGAGGAGGAGGAGGAGGAGGAGGAAGAGGAAGAGGAGTTGTTGTTTGGATTTGATATCCCGCTTTATCACTACCCAAAGGAGTCTCAAAGCGGCTAACAATCTCCTTTCCCTTCCTCCCCCACAACAAACACTCTGTGAGGTGAGTGGGGCTGAGAGACTTCAGAGAAGTGTGACTAGCCCAAGGTCACCCAGCAGCTGCATGTGGAGGAGCGGAAACGCGAACACGGTTCACCAGATTACGAGTCTACCGCTCTTAACCACTACACCACAAAGGCGATTATGGGGTGTGGTGCTCTAGCAGTTTGAAAGCATACCAGGTTTTTTTTGGGTTTTTTAAATGCAGCTCACTGTTTTAAGCTGGTGTTTTTTAGAATGCAAAGCCAGCAGCCCACAAAACAGTCTCCAGCATTTTACTTGGAGTTGCAGGGAAGGCTGCTGACTTGGAATGTGCATCACCAAGGCTTGACAAGAGGCCCAGAGCTCTCCCAGATGGTTCCAGCAGGATTCCTGCTGCAGTGCCAGCCTTTGGCTCTTGGCCAAGGGAGGTAGGGAAGGGGTTACCGTTGTTTGTAGGAACATTTCTGTGTGTCTGTCTTAGAAATGCCTCAGAGAGTTTCAAACAATCTGGTGCCCAAAACCAGACAGAGATGAATCATTCATGGGAGATTGAGGGCAGTGGGGAGAGCCAGTGTGGTGTAGTGGTTAAAAGCGGTGGACTCATAATCTGGTGAACCGGGTTCGATTCCTCGCTCCTCCACATGCAGCTGCTGGGTGACCTTGGGCTAGTCACACTTCTCTGAAGTCTCTCAGCCCCACTCACCTCACAGAGGGTTTGTTGTGGGGGAGGAAGGGAAAGGAGAATGTTAGCCGCTTTGAGACTCCTTCGGGTAGTGATAAAGCGGGATATCAAATCCAAACTATTCTCCTCTTCTACCCACTATGCCATTGTATAAGATGCAGGTCCTTCATCTTTGATGCCCCCCCCCACCAGGCCATCTGAAATCAGCCCAAGTCTTGGGTAATCAAATACTCCAGTGCAGAGGTAGCCAATGTGGTGTTCTCCAGATTTGTTGGACTCCCATCTCCCTTCATCTGAGATTTTCAGTGGGGAAATGTGGGGTTCCCACCCATTTATCCCCCAAATCAGGTAAAATTGATAGGAGGAGTGCACTGATGTAATGCAGATTGCTGCCTTTGAAACCTTAGTGTTGGTTGCAAGAGCCTTGGCTTCCGTTATCTGAAATGAGCCCTCCCATGTCATTGGTTCAGCTGCTGTGACATAATGGAATGTTCAGGAACTGCTGCCCAATGAAAACAACAACCTGTCGGCCCATAAGGCCTACAGCGGGGACCAAACGAGGCCGTTTGCTGCCAGAGAGAAAAGATTTAGTGCAGAGCAGCATCTGCGACACGAGTGAATTATCGTCCGACTGGGCCGTGCGCGAATGTTGTATATGTATGAGAGTGAACTGTGGATGGCATGTGAGAGCAATGCCTATATATTTATAAGAAGGAACTGAATGTGACTTGTGTGAATGTGTGTGGGATGTGTGAGGAAGCGAAGGAGGAGTAAGCAAAAGAGAAGATACTAAATGGATTGTCCAGCAAGTCTTTCGAATTGCTGGCAAAACTCCGGCTCTTATATCTTTGCTTCCACAAAGATGTGAGGCTCCTGAGTTCTGGCGCTTGCTATGGCTGAGCGTCTTCGCCTCCCTGCGATTTGTAAAGTGAAATGTCAGGAACTTGTGTTTCCTTATCTTTCGGAGCCAGACCTTTGGCAAAAAAAGAAAAGGTGGGGAGAATAAAAGAGGGGAGATAACAAGGAAGCCTGGCTTCCGGAAGAATTCAGATCCTAATCAGACCTTCTTAACTACTGGCACCGGGGAGCATTTCTTGAGGGGAATATGAATAGTGAGAGAGAAAAATACCTTGGTGGCAGCCTGCAATCCAGCAGCAGATGTGAAATTAAGCTTCTCTCAGACTCCTAAGACTTCAAGAGTGAAGGGGAATTTGAAAAAGGAAATGTCTCCTCCGCAGGTGTTCAGTCTGCATTGTATTGTTTTCCAGCCTATCTTGAGTTGCCGGTATTTTGCTTTTAATTATATACGGTGGTACCTCGGGTTACAGACGCTTCAGGTTACAAATGCCACTAACCCAGAAATAGTACCTCGGGTCAAGAACTTTACCTCAGGATGAGAACAGAAATCGCATGGCGGCAGCAGGAGGCCTCATTAGCTGAAGTGGTTCCTCAGGTTAAGAACAGTTTCAGGTTAAGAACGGACCTCCAGAATGAATTAAGTTCTTAACCCGAGGTACCACTGTATTTAGTTTCTAATGTAAATTGCCTTGAGTGTCAAGTAGAAGGCAATTCATAAAATAATAATAATAATAATAATAATAATAATAATAATAATAATATATGGGAATTAGCTCAATATGATGGAGGTAACATACTTGTGCATTTATAGGATTTTTTTTTGGTTAGAGATGGACACTGTTTTTTGTGGAATGTATAAGATAAAGTAGTTTAAAGCAGTGTTTCTCAACCTTTTCTGGGCAACGGCACACTTGTTTTATGAAAAAAATCTCGCGGCACACCACCCACAAAATGGCGGCGGCAACGTCGCTATGGTAACGGAAATCACGGAGTTATGCGCCCAAAGCAGCCCCACTGGTATGAAAAGCACGCCCCTGGGACTGTGAAAGAAAACCCGAAAGGAAAGAGTTAGCTGATCCCAGGCAGCGAGTGAGGACGGTGAGTGGAGCCGGGGAGGCTTCTCAGCTGGCTGGCTGGCGGTTGGAGCGCTCGCAGAGCGCTCCTCCTTAGGGTGGTGGCCATTTTGACCGGGTGGCTACCGGCAGCCCTCGCGTCTCCTTCCTCTGACTTCCTATTGGTCCCTGGCAACCAATCAGATTCGGCGGCGAGCTCCCAGCTTGTGCATGCGCGGTAGAGCCCGGCAGCTTCTCCGCGGTGCCTCTTCTCGGCGGTGGCTTTCTGCGCTCCCTTTCCCCCACTGGAGCCGCTGCTACGCGTTTGCGACGTGGGTCCCTAATGGTTTTCCCGTGGCACACCAGCCGACGTCTCGCGGCACATTACTGTGCCGCGGAACACCGGTTGAGAAACGCTGGTTTAAAGATTATAGTTACTGTGTGTGCTCAGTTACAGGTAGTTACAGTTACAGGTTACCGTGTTGGTCTGCTGTAGTCAAAACAAAATAAAAAAATTCCTTCCAGTAGCACCTTAGAGACCAACTAAGTTTGTTCTTGGTATGAGCTTTCGTGTGCATGCAGACTTCTTCAGATGTGTGCTCACTCTCACATGCATACATAAGGGAGGGGGTAAGTATTATATTTAGATTCCCAGGAAACCTAAGATGCACAGAAGCAAGTTTCTAGACCCTGTGGTTGTGGACATGATTGAAATGTGTGCAAAATGACACATCTCATGGAACCCAAGAAAGTAAAATCTCTCACTGCCTCCATTTCTTCCCCTTCTATTTGCCAGGAGATGATGGGACCAGTGGCCATGATCGTAGTTTTTTTTAATGTTGAGTTTTCAGACCATATTTTGCGCTCTCCTCTTTCACCCTCATTAAAAGGTTCTTTAATTCCTCCTCACTTACTGCCATCAAGGTTGTGTCATCAGCATATCAGCATATCTGAGGTTGTTGATATTTCTTGATATTGATTCTTGATGTTGATATTCCTTCCTGCTGATAGTGCCTTTCAAATCCTGCTCCCCTCCCTGTGTTAGCACCGGGAGATAATCAATGTTGCCAACTCATGGGGGAATCATCCAAGAGTAATCATCTACAGTGATCCCTCGACTTACGAATGCCCCGACTTCCGTATTTTTCGACTTACGAGGGATCAAAGCGGCTGCCGCTTCCGAATTTTTTCGCCTTCTGATCGGAAGCCGCGGCCGCTTTAGATAGGGGTTTTTTCGAGTTCCGAAGCTTTTTTCGAGGTACGAATGCGTTCTCCAACGCATTCCTATGGGGACTCAACTTTTTTCGAGTTCCAACGCTCCCGTCGGAACGGATTACATTCGTAAGTCGAGGGTCCACTGTAAATCTAAAGGCACCTTGCGGCATGCCTTTCCATCATCTGATGGCTTGCAGGTGTGACTGAGCCATCACAGACAGAGCTTTGGCACTGCCTCCTATCACTTCGAACCACAATGTTATCAATGAAGCCCATTCACACATTCAGCTGTGAGCCAAGGATTAATGATTGCTTGGCTCCTATGAGCACTTTGTGGGGAGGGAAAACCCCTTTAAACTCAAGGTGTGGAGGGAGGCTTGATTTTTAGCAGGGCAGCATTGAACATTAGGCTATGAGAAATCAGGTGATGGATTTGGCATCCTCTATGCCATCTGGGCATGGCGGGCCAGATTCTTATCTCCACACACCCCACAGGCCAAGTTTGGCAGGTGGGTGGAGGCATCACTTGATGTCATAGTGATGACAGGTGACCCGCTTTTGTCCATCAAACTGGGCGGCCAAAAGAGGTCCCTGCTGCTTCTTTCTTCTTTGGCGATCACTCATAGCCAAGTAAGATTGTCTTCCATAAACATGGTTTTAACAACGCAATCAGTTGACAGCCAGCGCTTTGGAGTCACTGTGCAAGGGGCTTTGCAGGCCCCTCTCAATAGCTGTTCAGAGGTGCCTACAAAGCTCTTTTCATCCAAGCTTGACCATCACTTGCCCCACACATGGCATTGGGTGTAGTGTGGGTTGGTGGTGTGGGATGTAAACACAGAGCAGTCAAACACAACATTGCTAGAGTGGACATGAAGGTGTCTCAGTCCTCCAGCCATAACTTCCTGTTTACCTGGACTGAGACAACTTCCTCTATGTAACTGGAGGTGGGTGTGGCTTCACCTGGGCAGGTTAGCACAAAACCACAGGTCAGCGGCCATTTCCCTCTCTTGGGATCGTGACTTCAAGCAAGCAACATCTTAGAGCAGAGATGGACTCTTGGCTTCCAGCCAAGAGGGCCCAAATGGAGCCTTCTCCCACACGGAGAGTCTCCACATGTACATATATTTTCTAAACTCAGGTCTGCCTTCATCTGGAATCTTATTGTGACCATTTGATGTCCATGAGTAAACGTTTTTATATGCTTTTATAGAAGACTTGTGTAGTGTCTTATTTTAAGAGGGAAAAAGGGGGAATATATACCAGGAAACTATTTTATATAGGTTTAAACAAACCTGAGCAACCTTCCGCTGTGTGATTTAAAAAAAGGAATGTAACTCTGCTGACTTTGTTGGAACTTGTAAACACAAGTTGGGATAGGATATCTTAAGCAATATATCCTCATCCACATTCCTAAACATTCCCACAGGTGGGGCCAAATGGGGAGGCCCGGCAGGCCTAATTAGGAAAGCTCCCCACCCCTGATCTACATGAACTCATTTCTTTTTGGACGGGCAAGACCTTAATTTCCCATTCTCCTGGATAGGAAACTCAGAAGCCGCATTTAGATATCACTCATTAAGATCTCGAGCCATTATTGGTGGTTGACATCTGTTTAAAAATGGAGGATAGGGCTATCAATGGCTACTAGCCAGGATGGCTATGTTCCGCCTCCACGGTCGGCCAGAGGCAGCAATGCTTCTGAATACCAGTTGCTGGAAACCGGAGGATGGGAGAAGGCTCTTGCACTCAGGTCCTGCTTGTTTATTTCCCACAAACGGACCCCATTGTGCGAGAGATACTGCCTGTGTGGATCTGGAGAGGTGGAAACCACTGACCACATACTTATGCGATGCTGCCTCTACGAGGAGGAGCGAGGAGAGCTTATCCACACGATGCTGACTGAGCTACCTGGACACTCGGACAATTTCTATATGGAGTGGCTCCTTTCAGATATTAATGATAATGTAACAGCAAAGGTAGCCAAGTTTTGTGCTAGAGCTATAAAAATTCGGTCCGTTCTAGCTAGCAGCATCCAAACAACTGCAGGACAGAATTAAAGACGGACCAGTGTTATAATTGACCGCAGCCCTATTTTTAAAATAAAGATATCGTCTTTTATTTAAAAATTTTAAAGTTTAAAGTTTATATTTATAGTTTATAGTTTATATTTTTACAATGTATTTTGGATTGTATTTATCGTGCTGGTGGACAACCGTAACAATAAATTATCTATCTATCTTTCCCACAGGTTGGCCACTGTGAGAACAGGATGCCAGACTAGATGAACCATTGGCCTGATCCAACAGGC
The DNA here is from genome assembly GCA_034642065.1 of Darevskia nairensis. Taxonomy (NCBI): domain Eukaryota; kingdom Metazoa; phylum Chordata; class Lepidosauria; order Squamata; family Lacertidae; genus Darevskia; species Darevskia nairensis. The sequence continues at coordinate 70,856 of JAWWNI010000897.1, forward strand.
TCTTCTTCTGTTACATTAAAATATATCAGTCACTGGGAACCACACACAGCTTTAGAGTAGAGAATAACCTTCTCATGCTCATGTTGACGTATTAGCCATAGATTCTGCCTACCTTTCTCCTTGGGATCATATCTCCCCAGACACGCTGGTGGGATATTCCGGACCCAGGTCTTCTTGTGTTTCCTCTCCAGCCTTGATGGGATAAAGAGGGAAGGGGAGATTTGCTATTAATTCTAAGGTTAATGTCAGGGATCTGACCTCACGCAAGGCTCTTGAGACGGGGAGGGAGGGGTAGAGGGAAGTGCAGCCTCTCTTGGGAAGCAGTGCGGAGTCCAGCGGGGATAGCAAGGAAAGCCCCAGTGGTGAGGAGCAGGAACTGCCAGGCAGTGCGGTGGAGCTGAGGGTCAGAGATGCTGACAGAGCCTCAGCACCACCTGAGTGGTCTGAGAAGCAAAGCGGGCAGCTAGGCAGCTACTTCCGTAGCCCCAAATGCGTAGGGGGGAAAAGCGTAAGGAGAGGAGGCGACGCTTTGGAATTCCAAAGCTTCTATGTTGGGGGAGGAACCGGCAAAAGCTACTCCCGGATTGTGGAACCGACTCAAGCGGACATGAATCTTAAACGCTCCGATGTACATAGTTTGTAAATAAAGTATTAGCTTTAGAAGAACAGACGTTTCTGGCTCTTTACTCTCGAGGAGACAACCCTGAGCCTTTACAGTTAACCTCCTCCCCAGTTCACAAATTCTGGTTGGGAAAATATAAGAAGAGTGCATTTTTGCAAGAGGGCAGAGTTCACCCATTCAAGCTTCCACTTTTAAAGCAGGCAGGGGTTGAGTATAAATAATTCGAGAGATATTCTTGCAGGTTTGAGAACCAGGACTGAGAATCTTCTCACCAAACACAGAGCTTCACTGACACCTGCAGGCATGACTGACCCTGTGGCAATCCTAATTTTGTTGGACGCCAGCTCCCCATCAGCCCTAGAGCCAGTATGGCCAACGGTCAAGGATGATGGGAGTTGTAGTCCACCCAATCGGCGGGTTCTCAAGCACAGGCAATGTCTCCTCTACTTTACTGGGGAGAAGTTGAAGGGTACCTGCACACATGTGTGTCAAAATGCACATGCATGGCTACAAAATGTGCCTCTTGGTCCTTTTCTGCCCATGCCCCAGAGCAGCTTCTCTGAGTGGTTAAACGTTGCAGGATGTTGCGGCTTTCCTGTAATAAATGCCTGTTCTGCTTAATGGCTAGGGCAATAAAACCGAGCCGAACTGAATTACAAGTGCTCCGGAACATCCATTGTGAGAGTAAACATTCTCTGGAACCGGCCATATATAACAATCCCTTAACACCCCCTCCTGCAGTTTCGGCTGCCAGACCAGGAGAGCCCATTGCAGAAACAGTCTTTTAGCTCTTGGGTAATGATCCTTGGTATAAGGAGAGGTGTTATAATGCCCCTGTTTGCTTCTGTGGAAATGGTGGCACAGGGTACATGGCTTCCAGCGGAAAAGCAGCAGCAGCTCTGGCCCAGCTCCTAGAAGGATCGTGATCTCAGCCCATGGATGCCTCTGACATGGAATAGTGGTTAGAGCAGGGGTCAGCAACCTTTTCCAGCCGTGGGCCGGTCTACCGTCCCTCAGACCATGTGGTGGGCTGAACTATATTTTTTTTGGGGGGGGGGAATGAACGAATTCCTATGCCCCACAAATAACCCAGAGATGCATCCTATATAATAAAGTGCCTGTGTCCATGCATACGTTCTGTGTGTCAGTGGAAATGCGCTACTGCACATGTCCCTGTCCCACACGGACGCAGGGATGGGAGGGGGCGGAGAGGGGGCGTGTCCGAGAGGCAGCGGCGGCGCGCGTGCGTTGTCAGTTGCGCCAGCGCCGCTGCCTCGCACGGACGCAGAGCCCAATCCCCGCGGCTCCGAGGCCTAGCGGCCTCGGACGGCCCATCCAACGGAGCGCCGGTGCTCCGGAAGCCAAGGAGGGCCGACCCATCCTCGCCGCCGCTACCGCTGCTGCTGCAGCCGCCCCCGGGGAAAAGTAAGAAGGGGGAGGGAGCCCCTCTGGCGGGATTTCAACCCGGCCCTCCTCGCCTCCTCCTCCTGGGGCTCTGCCTCCTCCTGCCTCCTCCTCCTCTAGCGCCCGTTATTAACGGGCTAAATTCACTAGTTTTAAATAAAAGCACACATTCTACTCATGTAAAAACACCAGGCAGGCCCCACAAATAACCCAGAGATGCATTTTAAATAAAAGGACACATTCTACTCATGTAAAAACATGCTGATTCCCGGACCGTTCGCGGGCCGGATTGAGAAGGTGATTGGGCCGCATCCGGCCCATGGGCCTTAGGTTGCCTACCCCTGGGTTAGAGTGTTGGACTAGGACCTGGGAGGCCAGGGTTCAAATCCCCGCACAGCCACAAAGCAAACTGACCATTCTTGAGCATTGGACTCGCTATTGGTCTTGCCACTCGATCCACCAGAGCCTGTCTTTGCCTGCAGGGGAAGTCCCTAACTCACTGAAGGTTTGAGAACCAATGGCTACCCTCTCCTGGCTTAGTTGGCTAGTCAAAGCTGTTGCCAGGGTGTGGCCACAGCTCTCTAGAAGCCACAGGTGAGAGCTGAGTGCAAGGTGGGGGACCAAACTACCCCACAAGGAACACAATGTGCCCCCCGCCCCATCAGAGGCACTACCCCTCTCATGACACCCCATCATAGCTGTCAACTTTCGGATTTGAAAATAAGGGATGCCGCGAGGGCGGTGCAATGGCACCAAGTAGCCTCGCCACCCTGCGCTCCAGAGGCTGCGTGCGAACGGGTGAGCGAAAGAGCGAGCACGTAGACGGCAGGCAGGCTGGCTGTCTGGTTGGGCGTGAGGGTCTGGCTGCACAAGGCATGCAAGCTCCGCCCCCCAGTCGGTCTCAGACTCCTTATTGGCAGCCGAGCAACGCAGCTGAGGAGCCTCCCTGGCCGGCAGGGAGGGAGAGGAGCTGCTTCCTTTGAAATCCGGGGAATTTAAGGGATATCAACAATCCGGGATAGCAGCGGGAAATGGCATTGGAATAAGGGAGTTTCCCGCAAAAAAAGGGAGGGTTGACAGCTATGCACCCCATATACCCCACAGCCAGATATGACTTGCTAGCATTTCAGCAGACAGGTGTTGCTTCCAGTCCTATCGGAAGATGCTGGGGCGAGGCCTTTGGGGTGCAAGGATATGCCCTGCCACTGAGCTATGGTGCTGAAAGGAAGAATGAAGAGGAAAGTGTTTCTGTTCTGGCTTATTCAGATTCTCGCACAGTCTCTTGGTTCTGAGTCGAAATGAGGGTGTCCATTAATCGGATTACATTTCCTTTCGGGAAACTCAGCGGCAGCCCAACCGGAAGCCATATCTGTGTGGAGGCCCTGACCAAAAAGGGAGGCTTGTAGGAAGCGGACGGGTGGAAGGGTTTTGTTTTTTGGAGAGCTCAGTCATGAGGAAGGAACTGGCACGCTCCCTGAAGACTGGAAAAGGGCAAGTACAGAGCCTGCATCTTTGCACACAGATACACACACAGGAAGGCGGAAAACCTGGGAAATTACAGCCCTCTTAGCTCAACTTCTGCACCTTGGCATACATTAGCGGAAATGAAAACACAATTAAGGGGCAATCCACATCCAATTGGAGTCAATAGCAGAGGCCCCATTGATTTTGACCAACCTTAATGTATCAGCACTCAGAGAAAATGGAGAGATTACAAGCCAGACAGCATGGCTTTATTAAGCACAAATCATTCATGCCAGAATCCCTACTTTCCTTCTTAAAGCTGGTTTAAAAAGACAAGGGGAACGCAGCTGGACTTTTCACTTAGACCCTGAAAAGGAAGGCGGAGCAACATGGGGAAACGCCGTGGCTCAGAGGCAGAGAACCTCCTTTTGCAGGCAGGAGGGCCAAAGTCTAATCCCTGGCATCTTCAGGAAAGAATCCTGCAGACCCTCCGAGTGACCCTATCTTCCAGGAACAGTCCCGGATTTACAGAAGCAGTTCCAGTTTCTGATTTGATCCTGGAATGTCCCGCTTTTCCTTAGGTCACAGTGATGGCTAACCTTGACACTCCAGATGTTTTGGGACTACAACTCCCATCATCCCTGACCACTGGTCCTGTTAGCTAGGGATGATGGGAGTTGTAGTTCCAAAACATCTGGAGTGTCAAGGTTAGCCATCACTGCCTTAGGACATCCCTATATTCATTGGAGAAAGGTTGGAGGCTTAGGTAAAGGTAAAGGGACCCCTGACCGTTAAGTCCAGTCGTGGACGACTCTGGGGTTGCGGCGCTCATCTCGCTTTACTGACCGAGGGAGCCGACGTACAGCTTCCGGGTCATGTGGCCAGCATGACTAAGCCGCTTCTGGCGAACCAGAGCAGCGCACGCAAACGCCGTTTACCTGCCCGCCGGAGCGGTACCTATTTATCTACTTGCACTTTGACGTGCTTTTGAACTGCTAGGTGGGCAGGGACTGAGCAATCGCGGGGCTTCGAACCGCCGACCTTCTGATCGGCAAGCCCTAGCCTAGGCTGTGTGGTTTAGACCACAGCGCCACCCGCGTCCCTTTTGGAGGGTATGGTAGGATGTCCCTATATTCATTGGAGAAAGGTTGGAGGGTACGGAGGGTGTGCAACCCCTGAGCTAAGGAGATAAGTAACCATGCGGCCTTTAGAAGACATCTGAAGGCTGCCCTGTATAGGGAAGCTTTTTTATGTTAAATGATTTATTATGTTTTTATAACTGTTGGAAGCCACCCAAAATGACTGGGGCAACCCAGTCAGATAGGTGGGTTATTGCTGCTGCTGTTGTTATTATTGAATAGGAGATCCCTGTTTTAATCGTAGAAATGTTGGCGGGTATGATCCTGCCTGAAACCCCAGAGAGCAGCTGCTGGTCAGTGGAGACAATACTGAGCTAGATGGATCAGTACTCTGACTCAGGATAAGGCAACTACCGGTATCTAGGTTCCTGTGGACTAAACAACAATGCAGTGGTGGTTATGAAACCGTTTCTGTGTGGGAAACGGGCACACTCACTCACTCACTCAAAGTAGCCCATCGATTTAACTTAAATGAGTGTGCTGTTCTGCAGGGAGAAAGGCTGGTCCCAGGGCTGCTTAGTATCACCAAGAATGACTTGATTGACTGACACAGTGCACGTATCTAAGCCTTTAAGCAGCGCAGAGTTGCATTGCAGACTCCAATGAAGCTGAATGTTGGAAGATCCATGAAAGAAAGAAAGAAAGAAAGAAAGAAAGAAAGAAAGAAAGAAAGAAAGAAAGAAAGAAAGAAAGAAAGAAAGAGATAGAAAAAAAGAAAAAGAAAGAAAGAGAGAAAGAGGAAGGAAGGAAGGAAGGAAGGAAGGAAGGAAGGAAGGAAGGAAAGAAAGAAAGAGAAAGAAAGAAGAGAAAGAAAGAAAGAGAGAAAGAGAAAGAAAGAAAGAAAGAAAGAAAGAAAGAAAGAAAGAAAGAAAGAAAGAAAGAAAGAAAGAAAGAAAGAAAGAAAGAAAGAAAGAAAGAAAGAAAGAAAGGGCTTCTTCATGCAGTGCATAGTTAAACTATGGAACTCACCGCCACAAGAGGCAGGGACGGCCACCAACTTAGATGGTTTTAAAAGAGGACAAAACCGCAGGAGAGGAGAGTGTCCTTGCAGGTTGCCCACAGCCATCAACTTTAGCCACTGTGAGAACAGGATGCGGGACTAGATGGGCCTTGGGCCTGATCCGGCACCTATCAGGTGGGTGCCATTGCCATTCTAAGAGAACAATGGAGGCATTCATGTTGAGTTCCAGACTCCAGCGCCTCTTTTTTATGGAAAAATAGCATTGGGAAGGACTGTAAACATTTTAGAGAATAGACTAAAAGAAAACTTGAGAATGTTTTCAGTCAACTGGTGATGTGGGCAGTGAACAGCAAAGGGGAAATGTAAAAAGATTCATATTAATAGCAGCCCTTCTTTGAAAGATTTAAGATTTCCTGTTGTTTAAGAGACACAAAGTTCCCAGAAGAAGAAGAAGAAGAAGGGGGTGGGGAAGAATTAAGACGCTTAGGCACTTACATTAGTTTTACAGTTCTGTGTACTTTGTTGCGCATGCATTATTGACGGTGGTGGACTAAAACCATACGCTAATAAGACTGATGAGGCCTTATTGATTGATAAAGTGCACCACTTATGGCATTAAGCAAATCCCATAATGCTAATCCAGAAGTCAATTAGCGCATAGAGTCAGAGTCTATAGGCAGGGACGCCGAAATGCTATTATGATGTTTGGAAGCTAGGATCTCGGGGGCATAACCATAATAATGGGATCATAGGACTAAAGGAATCTAGACATCCCCATGCTAAAGGGGGCCTGGTAAGTGGTCTGGATCCCACTTGGAGCAGTCATAGCCTCCCCAAAAGAATTATGGGTGCTAGGGGTGCCAAATTGAATAATGGGGGGGGGCAAAGGGACCTCTGCCCCTAGGAGTTGGCTCCTATGATGGGAGCTGCAGTTTGTTGAGAGTGCTGAGGGTTCAGAGGAGACCCCTATTTCCCCACACACAGACACGCAGGGGCCCCATTTCAGAGCCGTTCTTCTTCACAGAGAACTCTGGGAATCGAAACCCTGTCAAGGGAATATTTGTCTCCTCACAACTCTCGCCACCCATAGCAAACTAAAGTTCTCAGGATTCTTTAAAGGGAAGCTGCGGCCATTTAAAGTGGCACAAAAGTGTACAAGTCGTACCTTGGAAGTCGAATGGAATCCGTTCCGGAAGTCCGTTCGACTTCCAAAACATTCGAAAACCAAAGCGCAGCTTCTAATTGGCTGCAGGAAGGAGCCGCCTATAAATTGCCCCAAGAACTCTGAAGAGAGAGCTGGCTATGAGAATATTTTATTTTATTTTGACATTTATTGACCACACCATTAACTGCATTCTCAGAGGCCGTTCAATAAAACAAAACAAAAAAGGACCAGTGAAATACGCAACGATAAAAAAAAAAGTTAGAACAATAACGCCAACACAAGGATCCATTAAAATAAAACCCAAAATCCAATGCAATCAGCAAGAAAATAATAATAATTCTAAAACAGCATTTAAAACCTAGCAAAAAATAACTAAGAGGCACTATAGCATGATTCCGGAACCTACAGCGTCTGGGCTAGATGTGACCCTTGAAGACTCCCCATCTGGCCCTCGGTGCCTCCCCTCCCTGGTCCCTCCTGCTACTGCTGCTTGGCTTCTACAGGTATGTTATATGTGGAGAGAGGAGGGGAAGCAGCACATTGCAGAAGTTGGGGCCCTATCCAGATTGGGACACTGGTGTGGGTGGTAGAGGAGATTTGATGCTTTGTGTCAAATCAAGGGGCCCCAGGTCAGCAATCTGCGTTGCCCAAAATGGAAATGGATCTTTCCCCCTTTCTTTCTCTCTCTCTCTCTCTTCTTCTTTCTTTCTTTCTTTCTTTCTTTCTTTCTTTCTTTCTTTCTTTCTTTCTTTCTTTCTTTCTTTCTTTCTTTCTTTCTTTCTTTCTTTCTTTCTTATGGATATTGCTTGGTTTCCTCTCCCCCATACCAATGTATTTGTAACCTGCTCCATTGAATATATTCAAACCCAGAGCAGGGAACAATAAAATAAAATATTAACAGAAATATGAGTATTCAGGATAGTTACAAGAAAGCACTTCTTCACAAGGTAAAGGTAAAGGGACCCCTGACCATTAGGTCCAGTCGTGACCGACTCTGGGGTTGCGGCACTCATCTCGCTTTATTGGCTGAGGGAGCCGGTGTACAGCTTCCGGGTCATAATAATAATAATAAATAATAAATTTTTATTTATACCCTGCCCTCCCCAGCCAAGACCGGGCTCAGGGCGGCTAACAACAAGTATAAAAACAGCTGATTAAAATACAGCTTAAAAACAGAATTAAAAACAACATTAAAGTGCAGCCTCATTTCAGTAGAACTCAAATCAAAACTACAGGTATTTGGGGAAGAAACCGTCAACTCTTCACCAAGGCTGACTATCCAGACTGGTCCTACATGGGCCAGAAAAATGCCAGGGAAGTCCCCAAATAGGAGTTCCATCTCAGGAGGAAAAAAGGAAAGACGGGGGAGGGGATCAAATTGATTTCAAGCCAAAGGCCAAGTGGAACAGCTCTGTGGCCAGCAGGACTAAGCCGCTTCTGGTGAACCAGAGCAGCGCACGGAAACGCCGTTTACCTTCCCGCCAGAGCGGTACCTATTTATCTACTTGCACTTTGAAGTGCTTTCGAACTGCTGGTTGGCAGGAGCAGGGACCGAGCAACAGGAGCTCACCCCATCGTGGGGATTCGAACTGCCGACCTTCTGATTGGCAAGCCCTAGGCTCTGTGGGTTAATCCACAGTGCCACCCGCGTCCTCTTCACAAAGCATATAGCTAAACTATGGGACTCGCTCCCACAGAAAGCAGTGACGGCTACCTACTTGGATGGATTTTTTTTCCTTTTTAAATAACTTTTTATTGGGTTATTTAAAAACAACAAACAATACAAATACATAAACCAGGTTTTCTCATGTAATTTGTATAACACCAAAATATCATTAAAATTTTGCAGTAATATAGATGGCATATGGTTCGTTATTATTGGTCAATGTGCAACTTCTTGGCTTGTGAATTGGTTTAAATAAAAACAGAAACAAAGGGGAAATGGAATAGAGCAGAGTTAACGGATCCCATTCGATATTGTGGAGCCAAACGCCTAATCAAGAGTCCTTGTGGTTGTGTTTAGGTGAAGCATGACTAATAGTCATTTTTGCTCTTATGTTACCATTGGAACAATATGAAGTGTTGGTATCTTGATGGACGTGGGAGGAGAGTTCAAAGTGAAGATAATAAAATTACATGCTTAAATTTAAATTTAGATCAACCAGATTGAGCCAAGTGCTAATGGGTGAGATTGTTTATTTTCTGGAATACTGGCATATGTTATGAAATCAAACCACACCGGGGTAAAGCCATCTTTCTTGATCTGTCCACATATCAACTGTTGTTTATTTGTTAATCTGGGCTGTTTCCCAAACCGTTCTGTACCAATTGTCTACCACCGTGCCAGAAAGGTCTGTCCAGTGTCTTGCGTCTCATCACTTGTAATAAATGGTTTCTTAATTCTTTATTATATATATCCAGATTGTTGTCTTGAAATAAAGCTAATTTTGGTTCAACTTCTAATTGTTGTTGTTGTTGTTTGCTAGTTTCTTGGAATATCAAATTCCAGAAAGGCTGGGTTACTGTACATTCCCACCACATATGGAGATACATTCCTGGTGTGGGGCAAGGCAGCCCCTCCAACAACATGGTGAGGAGCCAGGATGAATCACTGTCAGCTTCTTAGAGGGTAGGGACCACCTGTATATGACTTTTGGAGTTTAATTCTCTCTTGCTCACTGAAGTAGACTTAAATGGGGCTTTTGTCCAAAAGCTATTCCATTGTCCTGGTTCAAGTTCATAGGCAAAATAACATTCCCACTGATGTTTAACAGGGTCAGGTGAATCAACCAATGCCCCAAGTAGAATTTTATAGATTGTGGATGTTACACCTGAGTCTTGTCCTTCTGTGGATACTACAAGTCTTTCAAATGGGGCTAGTGGTAACCAAAATAGTGCAGATTTAGTGCAGCAGCAGCCAAGGGGGTTGTAAGTTTCCTAGTTTAGCCCACATTTCTTGGCCTTGATAATGGTGTATTTCTGTTATAAAAGTCACAAAACCAGTATAAACCTTTTGCCTTCCATTCGGCCACATCAGATTGTCATGAACTGTTGTGAAATAGCGTCTCAGAGACCAGGATGAGTAGTACTGCTCTGATGAGGAATGGTGGGAGCCTCTCCCTCCCCCTGCTCCTGACCAGGATCCTGAATCTTCCCAGGAGCAGCGGAGCAGTATAGATTTGGAACAGCGGTTTGCAGAGGGGCATAGTTCTGAAGACAAAAGTTGGGACGAACTGGGGGGGGGGGGTGAACAACAAAGTGAAGAAGAACTGGGAGAGAGAGAGCTAGCAGACTCTCTCTCACTGGAAAGTGTCCAGCCTATCAGTCCAAGGTCGCGTATAGCAGATAAGGTGGCTACACAAAAGGCACAGTGGTTGTGAGATCAGGTTGCAAGACGCGGAAGTGGCTAGGGGGGAAGTGGGTGGAAACCTTAATTGGGAACCCTGTCATTCCTAGAATGGATTCTTTGTTCTTTTGCTGTGATCATTACAGACTCTTTAAATGGTAAGCGACTCTTTTCACTTTGTCCAGCTTATCTACGGCCAAAGGGGGGGAGGAGGAAGCTGAGCCCCCAAAGTGTAAGTGTAAGGCCTCAGTGGGGACAACACTGGAGTTAGGATTCCTGCCTTCTATTTCCAGGCATTAAGCATGGTTTGTGTGAATCTGTATTGAACTTTTAAGATAAAGGTAAAGGGACCCCTGATCATTAGGTCCAGTCATGACCGACTCTGGGGTTGTGGCGCTCATCTCGCATTATTGGCCAAGAGAGCCGACGTACAGCTTCCGGGTCACATGGCCAGCATGACTAAGCGGCTTCTGGCGAACCAGAGCAGCGCACGGAAACGCCGTTTACCTTCCCGCTGCAGCGGTACCTATTTATCTGCTTGCACTTTGACGTGCTTTCGAACTGCTAGGTTGGCAGGGATCCCGAAGCTGAGGCTCCAATACTTTGGCCACCTCAAGACTCCCTGGAAAAGACCCTGATGTTGGGAAAGATGGAGGGCACAAGGAGAAGGGGACGACAGAGGACGAGATGGTTGGACAGTGTTCTTGAAGCTACCAACATGAGTCTGACCAAACTGCGGGAGGCAGTGGAAGACAGGAGTGCCTGGCGTGCTCTGGTCCATGGGGTCACGAAGAGTCGGACACGACTAAACAACAACAACAACAACAGGTTGGCAGGAGCAGGGACCGGGCAACAGGAGCTCACCCCGTCGCAGGGATTCGAACCGCCAACCTTCTAATCAGCAAGCCCTAGGCTCTGTGGTTTAACCCACAGCGCCACCCAGTTCTAAATTTCTAAGACGGGGTATGCTGAGGTTGCTATTCCCTTGATTAGTTGTGTTTCCAGTTGGACCCACTGGAAGTCATTTAAAATAAAAGGGGTGGCATGTCTTACTTGGTTAGCGATGAAATATAACTCCAGGTTAGGGATGCCCCTTCCTTCTTCCATTGTGAGGAGGTCCAAGAGCTTGGTGCCTGACTGTTGGTGGCGGAACAGAAAACCAGGGGGAATGATGGACTTGTAAAAGGGAAAAAGAGTATTGGGAAATGATCTATAATGAATTGGGGGGGGGGGAACGTTTAAAAGTCCTTTCCCAAAAATCCCAGAGTCCTTTCTGTTTGGGATAACTCAGACTGAAATTCCCAGGTGTCAAAAAAGGTTATTCATGTATGCAACAACCGCAGCACGTGTTTCGTTAGCCCAAAAATGGAAAACGAGCAAGGTCCCAACCAAAGAAGAACGGCAACTTAAGTTGACAGAATATGTGCAGCTTGCAGACTTAGCAGATAGAATAAGAGAGCAAGAAGAACATACATTTAGAGAAGATTGGAAAACGTTTATTGAACATATGGGAAATAATTGTGTGCAGCTGAAAACGCTGGCAGCATTAAGATAAATCCAACAGTGTAAATAAGTTTTGATGGATGCAATAATGGAATACTGAATGGTATAGTTTTTGTAAAATATGCAGGGATTTATGATATGTAAAATGAACCATGGAAAGAGAAGAAGGGAAGTCATTGATATCGTAAGAGGAGAAATGATTATTTTTAATGGTAAAACAGAAAAATTTAATAAAAATGATATGCAGAGAAAACCAGGGGGAATGGAACGGAGAACCACTACAACTTGTGGAGATCCAATGAAGCTACATGTTTGAGGACCCAGGACAGATAAAAGAAAGCGCTTCTCCATGCAGTGCATAGTTAAACTACGGAACTCACTCCCGCAGGAGGCAATGACAGCCACCAACTTTAAAAGGCAGCTTTAAAAGAGAACTGGAGAAATTCCTGGCGGTAAAGGCTATCAGGGGCTACTAGCCACGACAACCATGCTCTAGCTCCACAAGTGGAGGCAGCAAAGCTTCTGAATGCCACTTGCTGGAACCGCACTCGAGTCCTCCTTGCTGGTTTTCCACAGGCATCTAGGGAACAGGATGCTGCACAAGTTGGGTCATTGGCCTGATCCGGAAGGCTCTTCTTATGCTCTTGCACACTTTTTTTTTTAATATCATTTTTATTAGTTTTAAAAATAATTTTATACAATAATAACAATCACTTAATTTTACATTTCTTATACCTTTTTGGCTTGTTATAGCCTTGACTCCTTCAGACCTTCCTTATGACCTTCTAATAACTATACCTTAATTTTATATTTCTTATTTCTTCCGTTGTTTTATTATATCTCTCGTTACCTTAATTTCTATAAGTTCATATTAACAACAGCATTTCTTCCTTGATCTACAAAACCTCTTGTAGTCCTACTAACGTATTCAATTGAGTACTTTCTTTTAAATAGTCTGTAAATTTAGTCCAGTCTTTGACGAACTTCTGGTCCCGCTGTTCTCGGATTCTCCCCGTCATTTTGTCCATTTCTGCATAGTCTAATAGTTTCATTTTCCATTCCTCTACTGTCGGTGCTTGTTCTTGTTTCCATTTTTGTGCTATTAACATCCACTCTTGCACACTTTTAGTTTAAACCAAATGAATGAAACGTGCTGACTGCAGCAGTATAGCCTTCGTTGTACTCGTATCCGGTACCTACCGAATGTGCATTTAGGAACCTATTTTTAATTCCGTTATACCATATGTTGTTAATGCTGCCACCGCGTGACCCAGCTTACATCAGGCCACAACCTAGTAGTGGATCCTGACCCGCCAGCTGAAAACCAGCAGAGCCAGCAGACAGATTCTCAAGATCATGAATTCTCCCATAATATGCACGGGCCACCTTTTAGCTAAACTGGGTTAATGAGGGTTAAAGGCCGGATTACCGCCACATGCTTCCAATGCACATTTATGGGAGGGCGTTGGGGGGTTTTTAAATCTTTTTTTATTATAATCCTCTCTTTAATGTTTTATCCAAAATTAATTAACCTTGGGCACTTTCATAATCATTATGGTGGATTAGAACGATCCCTCTGCCCTTTAGATGCTCTTTGGAAGGAAAGCAAAAGCCCACCCTTTTGTCACCCTTTAACAAGGGAGGGTTAAAATGCAGCAAGCCTTTTGGGGTGCAAAGCAGGAGAGCAAGAGTCCTTTTGCAGAGCCCAGGCGGAGAGGATGTGGAAGGGCCGGACAGTGACACTTTGCCCATGTCCTTTAGAGACGAGGATGGAAATGTACAAGCGGGTTTCTGGCCGGCCAAAGCAATAGATCTGTTGACCTGGTGGAAGAAGAAGGGGGGGGGGTCGTACCCTGCAGAATATCAAAAGCCAGTGATGTGGAAAGAGACATTTTCTCCAACTGCCCTGCCATACATGAAGCAGCAACTGTTAGTGGGTTCAGATATCTTACAAAGATGTTTTGCTCAGGCTTCCTTTGACCCATAAGATCGGACCCTGCTGTACGTGTCTGAAAACCCTAATGCCTGTTTTATATGTGTTATGTACTGAGCTGAATCCCAGAACAATAGGATCCAAAATGCAGCAGTCTGATTGGTCCTAGAACAATAGGATCCAGAATGCAGCGGTCTGATTGGTCCGCAGGAGCCACCCAATCCAGCTCCAGGTGGAAGTGAATCAGCGACCTGATTGGCCTGCAAGAGCAGCCAATCAGGCTCTTGGATGAAGTGAATCCGCAACCTGATTGGCCTACAGGAGTAGCCCGGAATTAGCCAATCACGTGGGGCCCATTGTGTAAATAATGTATATATAGCAGACGTTTGGGGGAAAGATCCATTCCTTGCTACTATGAGCTGAATAAAGAGCATGAAATTCACACTTGACTCCGAGTATATTTCAGTATGCTTTCATGCTGCTGTTTTATTGGTTTTAGGATGTGTTTTTTAAAATGACTTTTAAAAAATGTTTTTAAAATATATAAAAAAATATTGTACCCACTTAGAGGCTTTCGAAATATTAAGCACTTTATAAACGCTGTAAGTTTATTAATTATGTAAGTAAATAATCCTGTGTCAAGCAATGGAGACAAAGGCCCTATTGTCGCAAACAGCTGAGCTGTGTCTGGAGCTGAAGCTGCCCACGGGATGGAAATGTCCCCTGCGTTCATGGATTTTAGAATCACAAACAGTAAAACATCAGCAAGGCAGCAACACCCCTAACTAACAACATCCCATTCCATGCAGTATCATTAAAATATATAAAATAATTCAGCGGCAGATCGATTAACAGCAACAGAATATACTTATCAAGGAAGGGCCTTTTTGGAACAAACAGGTCATCAGTGGCCTTTTGAAGGCTTGCAGTGCTGAAGCAGACATGTACCGGTAAATGATTGTGCTGTGAGTTTCTCACAGGTGAGAAAGAGTGTTACAGCTTTTAACTGCTTTGTTTACGCATGTATATAAGCAGAGTATAAGGTGAAACAAAGAGACAGAAGATGCTTCAGAGAACAACTTGGGTAGTCTATCCCAGACTCACCCCAAATTTCAGCGAATTAACTAGAAACACTCTTTGCCTACCTACCTACCTACCTGCCTACCTACCTACCATCTGTTTGTTTGTCTGTCCGTCCATCCATCCGTCTCTGCCTCTCTTTGAGACTCCTGGGGGCAGCAGGGTGGCACTTTCCCGTTTTGCCTCAGTCAGCAAAACGGGATGCTCCACCCCGGCTCCTGTGGATGAAATATTAGCCAGTTATCCTGGATTATTACTGTATTGGCCTGAATATAAGCCTCACTTTCCCCCCAAATTCCGACCGTGAAAAGTTAAAGTGTGGCTTATATTTGCGACCTTACAGTATGCAGCCAGGAGCGTGGGGCAAACACCGCCAGGAGCAGCAAGGAATGGAGTGGCTTATATTTGGGTATTTTCTTTCCCTCCTCCCCCCCCGCCAATTTTAAAGGTGCGGCTTATATTCGGGCCAATACGGTAACCACAAAGATGCCCAACCAAAGAATGGTCCACAGCAGAAGGCACAGGGCAAAAGAACGTGCTACAACAGGCTCAGAGTAGCACCATATACACATCTTCTCTTCCTCTTCTTCCATAACATGGAGCACATCCCATATTATAAGACCACTAATGAGTGTATTTCCCTCTCCATGAGAGAGAGAGAGAGAGAGAGAGAGAGAGAGAGAGAGAGAGAGAGAGAGAGAGAGAGAGAGAGAGAGAGAGAGAGACTTGGCAGTGACTGACCATGACCACCTACTCAGTAAACATGAACAAGGCAAAGACTTCCAGGTCCTGGTCTAACACTCTAACCCAGGGGTCAGCAACCTTTTTCAGCCATGGGCCGGTCCACCATCCCTCAGACCTTGTGGGGGCCGGACTATATTTTTTGGGGGAAACATGAACAAATTCCTATGCCCTACAAATAACCCAGAGATGCATTTTAAATAAAAGCACACATTCTACTCATGTAAAAACACGCTGATTCCCGGACCGTCCGCAGGCCGGATTGAGAAGGTGATTTTGCCGCATCCATCCCCCGGGCCTTAGGTTGCCTACCCCTGCTCTAACCACTGCAGCACACCAGTTCAGGAACTCTTGCTTAGAATGATAGACAAGGCAGCGCGTCCTTTCTCCTCTTGATGCGAAAGGGGAAGTGCCACACTGCTCTGCCGCTCTGCCGTGCCACCTCCACCGCCAGACTTCTCACCTCCGCTGTACTGCCCACCTCCACTGGCACCACTACCATGCCACCTGCACCACCACCTCTGCTGCCAACATTGGTGCCCATTTCTGGTGAGAGACGGTGTTGCTTCTTCACCAGGGATGGAGGTGGCAAGGGGGTTGGGGTTCTCATGGGGGCTCCTTCATGGGTGGGCCAGCCCTGATCATAGAACTGAAGGGTTGGATTGGAAGGGATTGTCCCTGCCTTTGTTCCGCTGCCTGCAAGCTGTGAGCTTCTCATTGACCCTAGGCCAGGCTGATTGGCCCCACCCAAAGAGCCGGCCTTTATTTACTTTTTTGTGAAATAATAATAATAATAATAATAATAATAAAAATAATAACAATTTATTATTTATACCCCGCCCATCTGGCTGGGTTTCCCCAGCCACTCTGGGCAGCTTCCAACAGAATATTAAAATACAATAATCTATTAAACATTAAAAGCCTCCCTAAACAGGGCTGCCTTCAGATGTCTTCTAAAGGTCTGGTAGTTGTTTTTCTCTTTGACATCTGGTGGGAGGGCGTTCCACAGGGCGGGTGCCACTACCGAGAAGGCCCTCTGCCTGGTTCCCTGTAACTTGGCTTCTCGCAGTGAGGGAACAGCCAGAAGGCCCTCAGAGCTGGACCTCAGTGTCCAGGCTGAACGGTGGGGGTGGGGACGCTCCTTCAGGTATACTGGACCGAAGCCATTTAGGGCTTTAAAGGTCAGCACCAACACTTTGAATTGTGCTCGGAAACGTACTGGGCACGCACTGGGAAATCCAAAACTGGGCACCTGCAGAACGTTTACAGGTGCTGGGAAGGCGGTTTGTTAAATGCAGGTTGTCTGTGTCCTTTTGGATGCTCATTGTCTGAGATTTAGAGCTGTTGGAATATGGCCCTGGAGGTAATAATTACAGGCTACAGGTTCAAGAAGGAGCCTGCTATTATATTCCTGCATCCTGGCCAGTTTCTCAGCAGGTGGGGATTTTCCAGGGACACAGCTCCACTTAGGTTAGTTGCCTTTACAGCGGGGGAAGCACTGGAGCAGCAGGAACATATTGTAATAACGCTTGCTTTATTTACAAAGACACAAGCAGAGCCAGGGACAGAGGCAAACAAGCCACTCCAACAATGCCAAAGATCTCCCAGAAGAGGCGTAGCAAGCCCAGGTGGTACCCGGGGCGGAATTTTTTTTGTCACCCCCCACCACCACCACTTTAATTTAAAAAAAATTAAAAAGTGTCACCCCCCTCTGATGGTGCCACTTTGCGAGGTGTGGGGGTCTTGTTTGTGTGTGTCTATTATCTCTTTTCCCCCCAATAAAGTTAAATAATAATAATAAAAATAAAAAAAAGATTTTTTAAAAAATAAAAAGTGTCACCCCCCTCTGATGGTGCCACTTTGCGAGGTGTGGGGGGTTGTGTGTGTGTGTCTATTATCTCTTTTTTTCAATGAAGTTAAAATAAAAAAAAGTAAATTAAAAATTTTTTTTTAAAAAGTGTCACCCCCCTCTGGGGTGGAACCCGGGGCAGCCTGCCCCCCTGCCTCCTTGCTATGCCCCTGTCTCCCAGAGATTGGACTTGGGCAGACACACCCCGATTCAGCTAACTCCATGGCAAGAAGCCTCTACTCTCTCCCCCTGTCTCTGGTCAGAGAAGAAGGAGAAGAAGAGTTTGGATTTGATATCCCGCTTTATCACTCCCCTTAAGGAGTCTCCAAGCGGTTAACAATCTCCTTTCCCTTCCTCCCTCACAACAAACACTGTGAGGTGAGTGGGGCTGAGAGACTTCAGAGAAGTGTGACTAGCCCAAGGTCACCCAGCAGCTGCATGTGGAGGAGCGGAGACGCGAACCCGGTTCACCAGATTACAAGTCCACCGCTCTTAACCACTACACCACACTGGTCTCCTTCCATCCCTGTGGCCCCAGCATCTGCCGCCTGAGTCACCTCGCCTTGCCTATTGATAGGGCCGGTCCTCACACAGCAACCGATTCCCTCAGACCTTCGCTCCTGAGTGATTTATTTAGGGAATCCAAGCCAGCTGAGGGGAAACAGGGAAGACAGTAGGTGGGACTGCTGGCCAAGGGGAAGAGAAGAAGAGTTTGGATTTGATATCCCGCTTTATCACTCCCCTTAAGGAGTCTCCAAGCGGTTAACAATCTCCTTTCCCTTCCTCCCTCACAACAAACACTGTGAGGTGAGGGAGACTGAGAGACTTCAGAGAAGTGTGACTAGCCCAAGGTCACCCAGCAGCTGCATGTGGAGGAGCGGAGACGCGAACCCGGTTCACCAGATTATGAGTCTACTGCTCTTAACCACTACACCCCACTGGCTCTCAGAGTCACACCACACACTTAAAACGCAGCCAACACACATACAAATCACTTGACTTCACTCCCCGAAAGAATTCTGGGAATGATGGTTTCCCCCTCACAGAGCTACAAATTCCCAGCACCTTTAGCAAACTACAGTTCCCATGATTCCTTGGGAAGAAGTCACCTGCTTTCAATGTATGGTGTGGATCTTCTTAGCTCAAAAATTGACCTCTCTCCCCAAACGTGTTCCCAAAGTTTTGCAGTTGTTTTGCAGCATTTTGCAGCAAAAACTCAGCGTTTTGCAGCTCCCCACAAACCGAGCAATTGATACATCAAATATGGGGTTCGTACTTAACATTAACCATGAACCCCAACATTTGGAATCCCCTCCAAAGCTGTTGTTTTGCAGCAACCCCCCTGTTTTGCAGCACCCCACAAACTGAGCAATTGCTCCTCAAATCTAGGGCCATCGCTATCACTCCAAAACCCAACGTCATCCTGTTCACTCCAAAACAGTGCTGATGTGTGGCAACAATTTTTCAGCTTTTGCAGCATCCCTGTCCCTGCCCCCACCTGCCCAATCTCCTCAGCTGGAGGAGAGTCACTCTTCTTCCAGCTCTCCTGAATATTTCAGAGCGCCTCCAGATTGTCAGTATTTTGCAGGGTGACTTTTAAGTGCATACTTTAGGTTTGCACATTTAAAGTGGATTAAAGGGTTCTGCCACCACACAAACAAATCAGAAGGAATGCTGGAAGACGAAGACGAAATGCTCAAGAAAGATTTGCTATAATTTGACCTCCACATGAACTTTAGGAATCAGAATTGAATGCACAGTTAATTGTAGGTGGTCTGGAGAAAGCGATTGCAAAAACACAGAGAGATTTTCAGCAATCAAAAAAAGGATGTTTTTGTTGATACTTACCAAATGATATACAAAAGTTGATACCTAATACAAAGTACCATCCTGGAATAAAAGAAATTCTTTTAAAATCTATTTTAAAAAGGAACAAGAGCAAAGAGGAGGAGGAGAAGGAGAAGGAGAAGGAAAAGAAGAAGAAGAAGAAGAAGAAGAAGAAGAAGAAGAAGAAGAAGAAGAAGAAGAAGAAGAAGAAGGGGCATCTTGCCCATAGAGGCAAGTGGTGCTGGGCGCCGGGGCGCCAAGTTTACAAGGGCGCCTGGGAAGAGGCGGAGGCTGGATGCGGCCCCTCCTGGCATCAGCTCACTGCTCTCACCCGCCACGCCAAAGCAACGCCGCGCCCGGAGCCTCCACCTGCCATGGCCACCGCGGCATGGGCAACAGGGGAGAGGCAGAGGCTGGGTGCGGCGCCCTCACCCACCGCTCTGAAGCAGCGCCACGCCTGGAGCCTCCGCCTCTTCCCCGCGGCCAGCAACTCTGGGAAACGGATAGGGGGGCATGCTGGAAGGATCTTTGAACCACGGCGCCGGATAGGCTTAAGACGGCCATGTGAAGAAGAAGAATTAAAAAATATTTGACAGAGAACCAGTGTTGCGCAGTTATTAGAGTGCCGGGCTCTGACATGGCAGACCAGGATTTAAATCCTTTGCTCTGCCATGAGGCTCTCTGGGTGCCCACATCACATGGTTGCTGTGAGCATTAAATGAGGAGGGGCAGGGAGAACAATTTACGCCATCTTGAGCTACTTGGAGAAGAAAAAACGGGATACGAATGCAATAAATAACACCGATGGTATCCTTTTAATTTTTTGTTAGGGCCCTATTGATTCGTGCCATTGCTGCAGGGGTGGCCTTGATGCCTCGCAAGCTCTTTGCACCTGTGCTGCCCTCAGCACGTCTTCATCTTCACGCCACAAAGCCTGCGCAGCAACTCATAACTATGCAGCTTACGCCAGCATGGAGAAACTGGCCAGACACGGCACACTTGGCTGCCCAAGCAGAGGCAAGCACCCCTCTGGGGCCCTGGCCGCCCGCTACCCTGAACATAAGTCTTTTAACGCTTCCTCGGGGAATAGGAAGCCTCCGTGAAGCCAGGCCAGGCAGGTGGAGGGATGAGGAGGCCGGCGAGGAACTGCTACGTGCTGAATGGCAGCTCAGGGAGGAAGCAGGTCCAGGAAGTCTAACCGCAACCCGCTGCACAGTGCGAAGCGGGAGAGCACTAAGTGGGAAGCCGTGTTCATTGCTGCAGGAGCGGCGTCCCCCCACGGAGGCTTACCGGCAGCCAGACATCCCCGATTCATTATTCATACAATAGCAGGGACAGGCAGGAGAGAGGCAAAGGGGTGGGCAACCGACAGGCAGACAGAATAATCCCCGGGTTGGAGCCTCCTAATCGCGGGCTCCTGAAAGGCTAATCTGGAGCCGGAGAAACATAGGTACACAGAGTCAGAGAAATAAGCACACAATCACGCACAGGGCGAAGGCGGAAGAGCATCCATTTGGCAAGCAGGAAGTCGCCAGGCCTCCGTTGGCCACTGTGAGATCAGGATGCTGGGCTAGATGGGCCACTGGCCTCATCCAGCAGGCTCTCCTTATGTTCCTCTGCTCAGGTGGGACCGAAACCCTGGAGAACTGCTGCCAGCCCGTGTAGACGACCTTGAATTACGGGGATTTGGGAAGGGAATAGCTCAGTGGTAGAGCACCTGCCCAGCAAGTGGGAGGTCACAGGTTCGAATCCCGGCACCTCCAGGTCAGGCTGGGAGAGACTCCTGCCTGAAATCCAGGAGAGGCGCTGCCAGTCAGAGTAGACAACACTGAGCTAGATGGAGCAATGGTCCAACTCAGTACAAGGCAGCTTCCTGTGTTCCTATATTGCTATAGACACGGGCCAGTGTACACAATAGCTTCCTATATTCCTGTGTTCCTCTGACTGCTATGGGGCCATGGCCAGATTCTGGCCTCCTTTCTCCCCAGGATAGCCAAATAGTGGAAACAGGGAGTGGCAAATTTGGTCTCAGGTCCTGTGTAAAGTAGGGTTGGAAATTGCAAATCAATTTCAGGTTAAAGTACACACAGAGACATGTGAATACGCCTTTCAGGAAGACAGCAAAATCGGGTAGCCCAGTAAACGGATGTGCATCAACTCTTTCCAAGCAATGCTATATGAGATTCTTTCTTCACATCATAGAATCATAGAGTTGGAAGAGACCCCAAGGGCCATCCAGTCCAACCCCCTGCCAAGCAGGAAACACCATCAAAGCATTCCTGACAGGTGGCTGTCAAGCCTCTGCTTAAAGACCTCCAAAGAAGGAGACTCCACCACACTCCTTGGCAGCAAATTCCACTGTCAAACAGCTCTTACTTTCAGGAAGTTCTTTCTAATGTTTAGGTGGAATCTTCTTTCTTGTAGTTTGAATCCATTGCTCCGTGTCCGCTTCTCTGGAGCAGCAGAAAACAACCTTTCTCCCTCCTCTATATGACATCCTTTTATATATTTGAACATGGCTATCATATCACCCCTTAACCTTCTCTTCTCCAGGCTAAACATACCCAGCTCCCTAAGCCGTTCCTCATAAGGGATCGTTTCCAGGCCTTTGACCATTTTGGTTGCCCTCCTCTGGACATGTTCCAGCTTGTCAGTATCCTTCTTGAACTGTGGTGCCCAGAACTGGACACAGTATTCCAGGTGGGGTCTGACCAGAGCGGAATACAGTGGTACTATTACTCCCCTTGATCTAGATGCTATACTCCTGTTGATGCAGCCCAGAATTGCATTGGCTTTTTTAGCTGCTGCATCACACTGTTGACTCATGTCGAGTTTGTGGTCTACCAAGACTCCTAGATCCTTTTCACTTGTACTGCTCTCAAGCCAGGTGTCACCCATCCTGTATTTGTGCCTTTCATTTTTTTTGCCCAAGTGTATCATTGTATGCGTTCTTCCCCCAGAGGCATTGGGTTGGCCCTGTAATGAATTAGTTGGCCCGTTGGCCTGATCCAGCAGGCTACAGTCATACCTCTGGTTGAGAACAAGATCTGTTCCGGAGCCCCGTTTGCAACATGAGCAGCGCACAACCTGAAGTGCCGCGCCTGCGCATGTGTGCTGCGCGATTCGGCGCTTCTGCGCATGCGCAAAGCGCAATTTGGCGCTTCTGCGCATGTGCGAACCGCCGAACCCTGAAGTAATCCATTCCGGTATTTCCAGTCTTGGCACGTTCTTATCCCACGACGAACGCAACACACAGCGATCGTATCTAGAGGTATGACTGTATTTTTATTTTTTGATGCTCTCAGAAGTGCCACTGAATTGAAGGGAGCTTACTCCTAAGGAAGCTTTTAATGTTTGATGGATTACTGTATTTTAGTATTTTGTTGGAAGCCGCCCAGAGTGGCTGGGGAAGCCCAGCCAGATGGGCGGGGTATAAATAATAAATTATTATTGTTATTATTATTATTATTATTAACGTATATTGCATTGCAGCCTCAGGCACACCAACCTGGGCATATAGACACTTACCTGAGAGTGAGCCCTGTTGAACTCAGAAGCACTTACTTCTGAGTAAAAACAAGAGCCCTGTGGCATGTTGAGGTCCAAAAAAAATAATAATGTATTTATCATGGCACAAACCTGTGTGGTCTAAAATCCACCTTAAGGTGCCACGGAACTCTCCTCCCCCCCCCCCCCCTGCAAAAGTCTTACACAGCTACACCTCTGGAAATAGTAACTTCTGGGTAGACATGCATAGGACTGCACTGCAAATTCCACCTCATAAAAGGAAGTTCATATATAACAATAACAAACAAATACTGTATACGGCATTCAGAGAAAATAGCATGCAGCCATTGTAATGAATGTGCAGATTATTAACCAAAGAATCAACCGGATTCTGAATGCTCATACGATGGAGGTATAATCTCTCTCTCTGTCTATGCACACACACCATCTAGGAAATACCTTTTTTTATTTTTGTCTCACTTCATAAAATCTGCATTCTTTGAAGCTGCTAATTATACATAAAGAGGAGCATTTCTCGCTCTGTTTCAAGGAGAACTAGGTCTAGTAGTACTTGCCTCTTGCTGTGTGGCACTGACTGAAGGGGAATTCATTAAAAACAATTTGTATTTATAGCAACAACCGAAAAAACACAGATCTGCTTGAACACCATGTGGCCGTATGAGAGGGGGGAGGAATTGGGGGGGGGGAGACTACAATTTTACAGCATTCCCATATCATATGAGTTAAAGAGGTATTCATCTGAGAGCCACACAATGCAACCATCAACTAGCCTCCACTCCTTTGGGGTGTCATTGTCTCAAAGGGATGCAAAGCTCCCTCAACAAAATCAGTTCTGCGGTCTGATCGGTCTGATCGTATGCGCATCAATGACTACTGGCCAGGATAGTTCTGTTCTACCCTGTTTCCCCCTTTCCCCCCCCTTATGCGGCCTAGGACCCTCGTACCTACAGGACCGCCTCTCCCATTATGCCCCGCAAAGGACCTTAAGGTCTACAAATAATAACCTGCTGGAGATCCCGAGCCACAAGGCTGCCAGACTGGTGTCAACCAGGGCCAGGGCTTTTTCAGTTCTGGCCCCAACCTGGTGGAACACTCTGGCGCAAGAGACTAGGGCCCTGCGGGATTTGACATCTTTCCGCAGGGCCTGCAAGACAGAGTTGTTCCACCTGGCCTTCGGGTCGGACACTTAAAGTCTGATGGTTTCCTCCCCATGGTTTGGTAATGGGCGCAAAATGAATCGGCATTTTAAACTGGTTTTTAACTTGTATTTTAACTAATTGGTTTTATATTCTGTTGTGATTTTTGCTGTTGTTAGCCGCCCTGAGCCCGGTTCCAGCTGGGGAGGGTGGGGTACAAATAAAAATTTATTATTATTATTATTATTATTATTATTATTATTATTATTATTATTAATACGTAGTCATAAAGTAAGCCATGGCAGGGGTTTTTTACCTTTGTGAGAAGTAAGACGTACCCCAAAAGTAAGCCGTGGTGCCGCCATTGTTCCCGTCGCCTCCTCAGCCCCTCCTGCGTGCACAGGGAGCCAGCGAACCAGTGAGAGGCGCGCGGGGGGGGGGGGGGAAACACGCCTCTTGGGGAGTTCTGCCCCGCCTGCTCAGCGCACAGGGGGAGGCTGTACCGTACCATACTGACGTAATAAAAATAAGACATCCCCCGAGAATAATCCACCCTGTGTTTTTTTGAGGGAAAAAAATTATAAGACGGTGTCTTAAAAAGGGGGAAAGACGGTACCATTGCTGTTAGAGGCAATATGCCTCTGAATGCCAGTTTCTGGGAATCACAGGTGGGCAGAGTGCTGCTGTGCTCAGCTCCTGCTTGCAGACTTCCCAGAGGCATCTGGTTGGCCATTGTGAGAACAGAATGCCATTGGCCTAATCCAGTGTGGTGTAGTGGTTAAGAGCGGTAGACTCGTAATCTGGTGAACGGGGTTCGCTTCCCCGCTCCTCCACATGCAGCTGCTGGGTGACCTTGGGCTAGTCACACTTCTCTGAAGTCTCTCAGCCCCACTCTAACAGATCTCCAAAGCTTCCCTGCACCCCGGATCCATCTGTGTTGTATCTCTTTCCCAGATCCCTTTCAACACACCTGGAGGCAGCTCTAAGGAATGTACCCACACTCTGCATGTTCTTCTATAATGTTGCAGGCTTTCTGTGACATCCCCGGCGCCCAAAGGCATTTCAGATTGCACAAGGCACTGTCTGCAAACATTAGCCAGTGCATTCTGCAATTACATGTGCAGCCATTGATGGCTTGACTCAGGCTGATGAGTCTGAGCCAATTGTGAATAGAGCGCGGGAAGATCTTCCTCATTCAAGACCTCCTTCGGATAATGTAATGCCTTGCGCTCTTCCCCCACAAACAATTTGTTCTCAATATATGGTGTTGGGTTACCCAATGCCATCCCTGCCTGCCGGTCAATAGGGCTAGGCGAGGGGGAGGAATTCTGGTCTGACACCCCCCTGCAGCTGCCTGCTGTAATATTCTAGCAAACTTGCTGCAAGTGTTGTCTTTGAGCACGAGCTGCGTGGCTCAGTGGTAATTAGGGATGGATGGATGGATCTACCGATTTCGCTGTCTCTCCTTTTCTCGTTCTTCCAATCTTAAACTCTGCCCTCTACATTTCTGCAGCATTTTGCGATTTGTTCACTTTTTGATCCTCGTGAAAATCCACCAGTACATTACTCCTAACACCTCCGGTGATATTTTTCGTAGGGGAACAGTTAGGGCAGGGGTCGGCAACCTAAGGCCCACGGGCCACAAGCAGCCCATGGGGGTCGTTTAACCGCCCCTGAGCCGCCCCCAAACCGAGCTGCCCACTTGATGAGTCCCTATGCATGGCACTAAACCAGCACAGCTTCTGCGGTGCCGGAAATCGCGTTTGCCGAAAATTACGGGCGCGCATGCTCAAGCACACACACGATCCAGCCCATGGAGGGATCTCCACTGGAATGAACTGGCCCAGGCAAGGTAAACCTTGCTGACCCCTGAGTTAGGCACCAGCTTTCAAGGGGAGATTGCGGGGTGGGGGGACATTGCACACGTGAGGTCACGACGTCCTGGCATTGCATACATGAGCATCGTGCCTCCCTCCCTAAGCTGGGCAGAAGCTTCCTGGGCTTTGGAAGGAGGTGCCAGGGGAACATTTAGAGGACTAGCCTGATCCCCCCCCAGTCCACTGACCACACACCTCTGCTTCCAATCTTTAATTTCTTTTCTTGCTTAATGTATATATTGTCCTTCTTGAAAGCAGCTCAAGGCAGTGTACCTGGGTGGGTACTTTGCTCTCACAACCCTGTGAAGTAGGTTGTGCTGAGAGCTTGCAATTGGTCCAAAGTCAACTAATCGTCTTTGAGGCCAAATGGGAATCTGAATACTGTTCTCCTATATCCACTGCATCAGGTAACTTCAGCCTTTTCAGGCCGAGGATCCACTTTCAACCCAAGCATGCATTTTGGGACCCATGTCTTAATCTTTTACTGTTTATCTGCATGGTGGAAGTGCTCCGGTGCAGCAGGAAGAGAAGAAGAGTTTGGATTTGATACCCCGCTTTATCACTACCCGAAGGAGTCTCCAAGCGGCTCACATTCTCCTTTCCCTTCCTCCCCCACAACAAACACTCTGTGAGGTGAGTGGGGCTGAGAGACTTCAGAGAAGTGTGACTAACCCAGCAGCTGCATGTGGAGGAGCGGAGGCACGAACCCAGTTCACCAGATTATGAGTCTACCGCTCTTAACCACTACACCACACTACAACCCACCTTGGATCAGGTCACGACCCACTCATGGGTCCCAACCCAGCAGTTGAAGACCTGTGCACTGCACCATATTAGTGCTCTCCATTGCAGTTCATCTGAAAGTGCCACCCCAGTAAGATTTCCTCCAACTTGGAGGAAATCTCTTGGCACTCATGCAAGACTCATTCTGTTCCCCTTGCTACTGGTAAGCGAGATGACCAGTGGTGTGTTCTCGCATATCAAAAATAAATGACACCTCGGCTTACAACATTCTTACCTGACAATTTACTGAGACAGAGCAGATGATATTGCTTTGTCCCCTTGTGGTTCTGGAGAGATTTAACCTCTGCGAGCTTATATTCGTCCGTTACATTGTGTCGCTAATTTTCTAATTCCTGTTGGAACTTGTAAAGTGTTGCAAGCTGCCCTGAGCGCAGTTTCTACAGCGAAAGGGTAAAGGTAAAGGTAAAGGGGCCCCTGACAGTTAGGTCTAGTGGTGGACGACTCTGGGGTTGCAGCGCTCATCTTGCTTTACTGGCCGAGGGAGCCGGCGTACAGCTTCCGGGTCATGTGGCCAGCATGACAAAGCCGCTTCTGGCGAACCAGAGCAGCGCACGGAAACGCCGTTTACCTTCCCGCTGGAGTGGCACCAATTTATCTACTTGCACTTTGATGTGCTTTTGAACTGCTAGGTTGGCAGGAGCAGGGACTGAGCAACAGGAGCTCACCCCGTCGCGGGAATTCGAACCGCCAACCTTCTGATCGGCAAGCCCTAGGCTCTGTGGTTTAACCCACAGCGCCACCCGCGTCCCAGCGAAAAGGTGGGGGGGATATAAATCCTCGGTTTAGGAAATGAATAACGAGAGGCAAGCGTTCCTTTTCATTGAAGCTAGCAGGGATTCATTTCTGAACACAAAACACATGTACACACACAAAGCTTCTCGGTACAGATTGACACCATTGATCCACCTAGTCTGGTCCTGTCTTTGCTGTGACAGACAGCTCTCAAGGCTTGTAGGGCAGAGGGTGGTCTTTTAAAGCTGTGCTGCCTGAGAATGTGGATATGTGTGTGTTTTTATGAAGCTGGAGATTCCAAGGATTGGTCCTGGGAACTTCAAAATATGAGGCAAGAACCTCAGAAACACCTCCCACCCAGAAAAGTCTGTTACTGTAAAAGTGCAAAAACGTTAAATATTATTTATTTCCGTATTATATTTACTTTATTTCTTAGGTGGTAGACACCCCATACATATAAAGCATTGGACTTCCTCAAAAGAATCATGGGAACTGTAGTTTGCTGGGAATCACATCTCTGGGAGGGATACACTACAGTTCCCATGATTCCTTGGGGAGAAGCGATGTATGAAGCCAACGCCTCCTAGTCACAGAAGGGGTGTATGCGCACCCTAGGTGAGAGACAAGGGTGGCTTGATTTTTCTGTTTCTGTGCCACAGGACTAGCCGGCTTATCAGACATGCACCCAATGTAATTGATGGGCATTTTGTGCTTTTGCTATTTTACATTGTTTTGATTGGTTGTATTTAACAGACTTCCACTGAACATTTCTTATCTGTTTGTTGATTGTAAGCGAACTCCTAAGCGGTTTATAAACAACAACAACAACAACAACAACAACAACGTTAACAGCAGCAGCAGCAACAACAACAACAACAAATTGGAAACAAAGTCAAAACAAAATAAAAAAATTCCTTCCAGTAGCACCTTAGAGATCAACTAATTTGTTCTTGGTATGAGCTTTCGTGTGCATGCATGGGTATCTGAAGAAGTGTGCATGCACACGAAAGCTCATACCAAGAACAAACTTAGTTGGTCTCTAAGGTGCTACTGGGAGGATTTTATTTATTTTTTTTATTTTGTTTTGACTATGGCAGACCAACACGGCTACCTACCTGTAATTGGAAACAAAGGACATTAAAAACAGGTATTTAAAAAAATTCAAAATATAATTAAATTCAACCAACTAAGCTCGAAACAGATTAAAATGCATGCCAATATCGGCCTGTCTGGGTAGGCTTGCCTGAACAAAAATCTTTTTAGCAGGCACCAAAATTAGTACAGTGAAGGTTATAGATGATATAGATATGTACGCAGAAAGATAGATATGGCGATATATATAAATACGTACACAGGCACACAAAAAGCAGCAGGACACAGCAAAATGCCCTGCAAAAATTTATTCGGGTCAGCTGACAGTCACGGAATTGTGAATTGGCAAAGGTCACTGTTGCCTCCCAGGAGGGAGAGGGGAGGGGTGAGGTAGCCTGGTGCAAACACGCTGGTTGGAGGCTGTTGGGGCATTTCCACTGTGCCAACCTCCCCACCTCCCTCCCCTGCAAGCAACAGCCACCAACCTGCCAGGAATAATGCCACTGCCCCACCTCGCAAGCTGCTTCTGGACCCGGGAGACCTGGCTTCCCAGCCCTGATCAGCCATGAAGTTCAACAAATGACTTTGAGCTCCTCACCCTCTGAGCCTAGCCTGTTCAACAAAGGATGGTGCCCCACACCAGAGCTGTCCTTCAACCCACCCCAAGCTTAAGGTAAAGGGAACCCTGACCATTAGGTCCAGTCGTGTCTGACTCTGGGGTTGCGGCGCTCATCTCGCTTTGTTGGCTGAGGGAGCAGGCGTACAGCTTCCTGGTCATGTGGCCAGCATGACTAAGCCGCTTCTGGCGAACCAGAGCAGCGCACGGAAACGCCGTTTACCTTCCCGCCGGAGCGGTACCTATTTATCTACTTGCACTTTTGATGTGCTTTCAAACTGCTAGGTTGGCAGGAGCAGGGACTGAGCAACGGGAGCTCGCCCCGTCACGGGGATTCGAACTGCCGACCTTCTGATCAGCAAGCCCTAGGCTCTGTTGTTTAACCCACAGCGCCACCTGGGTCCTTTACCCCAAGCTTACTGCCCTGTCAAATACCACTCTGGCAGGCGGGCGATGCCCTTTGCTCCTGCTGTGAAAAGCAGTTCTGGTGCTCCACAACAGCACTGGCAGAAAACCACACCATTGCATTCTGGGATAGCTTATCCAGGTCGGCTGCCATCGCCTGATTTTGATGCTCAACAGGAGCACCAGCATGGCCTTAAAGCCAAGATGCAGAGACCAGTGGGACCCTCTAGTTCAGGGGTCAGCAACGTTTTTCAGCCGTGGGCCAGTCCACCGTCCCTCAGACCATGTGGTGGGCCGGACTATTTTCTTTTTTGGAGGGGGGGAATGAACGAATTCCTATGCCCCACAAATAACCCAGAGGTGCATTTTAAATAAAAAGACACATTCTACTCATGTAAAAACATGCTGATTCCCGGACCGTCCGTGGGCCGGATTGAGAAAGCGATTGGGCCCTGGAACATGATTATGAGTTAAGACATTTAATTAGGAAGAAGGAGGAATCTGCATGGAAACATGTAGGTATGCATATTGTCATGAATGCATTTTCTTTTTTTTTGAATGTATGATTTGTTTTGTGTATATTTGTAACTTTTAAAATTAATAAAAATATTAAAAAAAGAGAGAGAAAGCGATTGGGCCACATCCAGCCCACGGGCCTTAGGTTGCCTACCCCTGCTCTAGTTGTTGGTGGGCTACAGTTCCCATCCTCCTCCTTGACTAGTGACCATGCTGGCTGGTCAAGGGCCTTTGAAGGACTCCCCATCCCCGCCTTAAAAGAAACCCTGTTTCCCATGCTAGGAAACACGTCTCTACACCTTTCTGGGTTCTTTTTTCTTTTCTTTTTACTGAAGGAGCAAAGCAGCGTTTGTCCTTTTATTATTCTCCTCACACCTTCGTTGGGTGTTCGAAAGCGTTACTGGAGCAAGTTTAAAAAGGTAACCGAACGATCTGACCCCCGTGAAGCTGCCTTCGAGTGAGTCAGGCCACTGATTCATGGAGCAGAGTGCGTCTCCTCTGAGCTGCAGCAACGGTTCCCCAAGGTCTCGCTCAGGCAGTTACGAAAGAGGGAGAGGAAAATCCCACCATCCACGTTCCCCACTATTTTATCGTTTCCCATCGTATCACGCCCTCCTCCACCCCCAGTCATCTTTTATTGTCTAAACCAGTGATGGCTAACCTTGACACTCCAGATGTTTTGGAACTACAACTCCCATCATCCCTAGCTAACAGGATCAGTGGTCAGGGATGATGGGAGTTGTAGTCCCAAAACATCTGGAGTGTCAAGGTTAGCCATCACTGGTCTAAACCAAAAAGCTCCAGACATTTGCAGGGAAGAGTCTGTAGCCCCTTGGTCATTTTGATCGTGTTATTCTGCATCTTTTCCAGCTCTCTATATGTTAACATTGTAATCTGTCCTGGGATCTTAGGGTGAAGGGCAGGTCAACAACAACAACAACAACAACAAATCATTTCCTTTTCTTTTCTTGAGATAGGGGTAACCAGAATGGTACAGATCTTTCCAAATGCAAACTCACAATGGATTTATGTAAAACGCGCCACAATACGGGTAGCTGCCTTCTCAGTTATAGTATCATAGAATCGTAGAGTTGGAAGGAACCACAAGGGTCATCTAGTCCAACCTCCTTCAATGCAGAAATCTTTTGCCCAACAAGGAGCTTGAACTCATGACCCTGAGATTAAGAGTTTCAACTGAGCTATCCCAGGTTCTTTCCTAAGCATGGAATTTGCCTTGTTCATGTTTACTGAGTAGGTGGTCATGGTCAGTCGCTGCCAACTCTCTCTCTCTCTCTCTCTCTCTCTCTCTCTCTCTCTCTCACACACACACACACACACACACACACACACCTCAATATGCCTAACTTTACACTTACTTGCACTGATTTTTATTCAGTATTTTGCTGCCTCTGGAACCTTCCTGCTGCTGTAACTGTATTCATTTTACTGCTGCTGTCAATTTTATCGCCTTGTTTTATTAAGGTTCGTTGGCGGATGCTTGTTCTAAATTACTTTCTAAGTCACTTTCGGCTCCCGAATGAAAAACAACAACAGGATAACAAATAAGAAGCATACACAAATGGAGGGTCTGGCTCTTGTCCTATGACCATTGAGTTCACTCACGAGCATTTGGGGAGGGACCTCATCACAAACAATTGTGAGGAAAACCAAGGTACATATTGCCTCCTTGATCACTGCTGCCTACATCCATACTGACATTTGCAGCAAATGCTAAAAGGTTGGTGAGGCTGGCCTTCTTTTTCCAAAAGCCATGCTGATCCTTCATCAGCAAGGCTTGTTTATCTATAATTCTAGCTTAAATAATGCCTCCCACCAGTTTACCCAGGGAAAGGCATTAAGTTGACAGGCTTGTAATTTTCTAGCTTTGCCCTTGCTATGCTGTTAAAAATTGATGGTATGTAGGCTACAATCCAATTGTCTGTTAAGGAGGCTGATTACAGCGGCAAGTTGCAGGCTGTTGTTGGAAGATCAATAATTTCACGTTTTAGCTCCTACAGAACTCTGGAGTGCTCTTGACTGCACCTGCACACCCGTACAAATCAGACGCTATATAATCAAGGCTATGTTAAAAATCGTCAGGGTGGACTTCGTGCTGAACCCTATTCCAAGGCCCTCTATGCCTCTGACAATTCATCACGCTCTCACATATGCAGCCTTGCTCCATTTTCATTCTCTCCTGCCTTCCTTTATGTCTGAAATCTTCTGCAACACCAACCGGATGACTGTTCAAAACGATATTCAGAACTTTCCCTGCAACCTGATATGGAGCCGCCGTTTCCCTTTCTTTGTGGCAAGGAAGGAACTGTGGCAAGGATGGTACGGTCTGCCACGCACATGAAATAAGCCCCGGCAAGGGGCAAGGATGGCCAAATGCTCTTTAACATCGGGCAAACTCCTGCTGCGGTTATTATTACGGCAAGGGCTGCGGTGTGGCAACAAAGATCAGCAGAACAAAAGGAAAACGACACAGAATAAAATAAAAAAGGGTCAGACAGGTTTAGGCTGAAATTGTCTTCCTCCGGAACAGAAAAGGTATCTGACTCACTGCCAAGGGAGAGTGCCAGACAAGCACCAGGGGTCAGTGCTGGTGGGCACCTACCCCGGCCAACACCACAGAAGGTGCCTGACCTGGTTGTTCCTCCTTGCTGTCCCACTGTCCTCCTAATTTTGTGGTGGAGAACCTCAGGGCCAGGGGACACATGCAGCCCTCATAGGCTCTCAAATTCCTATGCAACGCTGAAATTTGGTGGCCCCTGCCTCTCGCACTCCGTTCCACAGCATTGTTTTGCCACCCCTTGTGGCGCGGTGTCCGGCACAACTGCACTGGTCACACTACCCTCAAACCACCTCTGTGGCCCTCCAGACTTCTCTTTCTTTCTTTTTTTACAATAAATTTTTATTGAAAAGAATTTTAAATCCATAACAATTCTAAACATTACAATCAAATATATTTCCCCCCCATTTTCCCTCCCCCCTCCACGACCTCCCCCAACTCCCGTAACTGTTTTGTTAGTATATGTTAATTCTGCATGTAATACATCTGTAAATGTTATTGTCATGTTGTTCAAATTCATATTGTAAACACAAACAGCATACAGTATCACGGTGGTGATAATATAAACCGAGAACAACAAAAAACCACCACACAATGGCTGCAGATAGAATGAAAGTTACATCAAAAACTCTTATGAGGAACTAATAATCTGTCAATAAAGCCAACTGATAAATGAAGCCATGTATATATCGTATGTATAACAGAATGTATACAGTTTATATACTAGAACCATTCAGCAATGGATAGGTGTAACAACGAAATCCCAGTGCCAACAAACGTTCATGTTAGGTCGATGGTGAATGTGCCATGGAGTACTTCGGCAGATGAATAAAACAATGTCCTGAACACGACGATAGAAGAAAAATATTGTATGAGTCTAGTAGTGTCACCATCCATACAAACTCAATCCGAGTGGCACATGGGAAGAAGAAAACCTGTCCTCCGGATATAGCTCAGGTTTCGCTCTGAGGCTTCATCAGTTCTAGGTATTACATTCTGGTCAACAGAACATGCGAATATCACAGGCACCAATAAAATTTGTGTATGTTTATTCAAATCCTGCCAGTGATTCTAAGTCCATTTGTTGATTTTTCAAATAATTTATTAAAAAATCCCCATTCTTCCTTAACCAGACTTCTCTTTCTGGCCCTTGACATCTCCACAGGCCATCCCCCTCTCCCTCGGCCACACTGCTCACTAGCCCTGCCTCACACCTTGAGTATTTTTGCCTGGCTGGGATGGAAACTTGAAGTCTGGTAGTGCCTCTTGCTTGTCTGGATGAAGGACAGAAAGGGATGGTAGAGACTTAGTCCAGTGTACAAAGGTAAAACGTGCAGCCATTGCTCCGCCCACTTTGGCCACGCCCATCACTGGCATATGGCCCCTGGGAAGCTTGTGTGGGAGGGAATGTGGCCCCTGGGCTGAGAAAGGTCCCTATCTCTGGTTTACGCAAATGGTAAAAGGAGGAGCAAAACCCGCTTCTAGCCTTGCCCTCTCCCTCTGGTCAGACAGGAGGAAATATGCCCACTCAGGTATGGTGTGGGGGTACTGACAGCAGCACAACAGAGGCAACCCTATTCCCAGTCTTCTCCAGCTTAACTTCTGAAAGGTGGGGAAATCAGAGAATGGCCTCCAAGGACTTTATATTGTTGTATTTCCTGAGAATGCTCAGGGGATTGAATCTATCTCAGCGCCTACTTCTGTCCTATTATCACAGTACCATTGAGAGTGTCTTAACCCATAGTATATTATCGTGGTATGGAAGTAGCTCTGTAATGGATAAAAAAGCTTTACAGAGAATAATTAAAATTGCCCAGAATGTTATTGGGCTCCAACTACCAACCCTGGATGAGATCTTCATGTCTCGCTGCTTGAAGAAGTCACACAATATCCTGAGAGATCCCACCCACCCTGCTCACAACCTCTTTGCACTGTTGCCTTCGGGCAGAAGATACAGGACGATGAAAACACGAACCACACGTCTTCTGAATAGTTTCTGTCCAAGAGCTTTGATTGCACTAAATAATGACCTCAGGGCCAGTAGTAAGAAATAGCAAGCAGTGAATAGTAAGAAAGGAGATAGGTTTTAGGTTATGTTATGCTTTTAATAGGTTATGTTACATTCTGGATTATGCTGTGTTTTAATAGATTATGTCTTAATAGGATGAGAGTGTTGGAGATATGTATAAATGTGTAAGGTAAATCCGGTCTTTGGGTGTTTGATTTTCGTTGTTGTGTGTACTGTGTATATACGGACAATGACAATAAATATATCTAATCTAATCTAATCTAATCTAATCTAATCTTATATTCAGGTAGATTCATGCAGGAGAAGTCAGCTCTTGAGAGATCTACCTGGGTCACCCCTACCTAAGGCCTAAGTGTGTTGAATATGCCCTGACTAATGATCATTAGTTCCCATTGTCAGGGTGACCATACCCCAGTCCCCTTTCGTCATTCCAACCTGTTTTAGGAAGATGGGAATGTGAGGCGATGATGGGCTGTAGCTCAGTGGTTGAGCACATGCTTTGATCCCAGGTTCTCAATCCCTAGCAGTTCTAGGTAAGGCTGGGGAAACTTATCTTGTCAGAAACCCTTGAAAGCCACTGCCAATTGGTGTCAACAGTAGTTAGATGGACCAATAGTCTGAAATTGTTGTAAAGCCTACACACAACTGTTGATTTTCTTCTAACCATGGTTCCCTGCGCCTGCTTTTATAAAGCAATCTCCCAAGTCTCTACAAACAGTTGTTGGTTTTCATCTAACCATGGTTCCCTGTGCCTGCTTTTATAAAGCAATCTCCCATGTCCCTACACACAGCTGTTGGTTTCTTCTAACCATGGTTCCCCATGTCTGCTTTTATAAAGCAATCTCCCAAGTCTCTACAAACAGTTGTTGGTTTTCATCTAACCATGGTTCCCTGTGCCTGCTTTTATAAAGCAATCTGCCATGTCCCTACACACAGCTGTTGGTTTCTTCTAACCATGGTTCCCTGTGTCTGCTTTTAGGAGGCAATTGAAGATGTCCTGTTTAATCCTTTTCTTAATGCCGGTGTTTTGAGAGATATGCACAAACTCTCACACACAGCAAGGGCTTTCACACAACTGCCTGAGAATCTCCACGTGTTGACTTGTGAAACAGATTTTTGGAATTGGGCAAAAAGATACATAAGGCAAACTTCCCCTTCAGAAGCAGGAACTCCAGGCTGGAACACAGCTCCAGCCCAAAGCAGTCTATGCAGCAACATAAAACTTTAGAATCGAAATGTTGTCATGACTTATTTGCACAAATCTAAGCATTGCTATTATTGCGAGGTAACAATATTCACTTATTGTGCCTAAATGGAATCAATAAAAAGTCAAATTATATAAAGGGAGGGAAAACTAAATATGTTTTGACAGTCTAGCTGTAGCTTTAAAACCCAGTAAATCACATTTCCATTCTTCATATTTTTCAGTGCAAGGCCAATATTTCTCCAGTGTGATTTACTCAAACTTCACCTCTGCCATGAATTCACTGTCTTATCTTATGACAACCAGCATCCCTCAGCTTCTGCCCAAACACCACCAAATACAGTTTAGTGATAGTACTGGCCTACCTTACAAGTTTGTTGTAACAAATACTGGAATAATGTAAGTGAAGCATACTCTGCATACACACCATACATTTGTAGCACATTTGAAGCACATGGCTTCCTCCAGAGACTTCTAGGAACTGTAGCTTATTAAGGGTGCTGGGAATTATAGCTCCATGAGGGGTAAACTAAAGCTCCCAGAATTCTTGGGAGGGGAAGAATGTGCTTCAGATGTATGGTGTCTATGCAGCATACGTTTCACTTACATTATTTCACTATTCATTACAACAAACCTGTAAGGTAGGGCCAGTTTTAAAACTCAAAAATGCTATAAGGTGATAAGAACAACAATGGCATTATATAATATTATAATTGTCGAAGAAGAAGAAGAGCAACTTTGTGCCACACATTTCAATTACAGAGCTGCGTTCAAAAGAGTACATTATATTGGGATCAAACTATGATATTGTCCATGGCTATCAGTGGGCGTCCTAGACATGGAGGTGCCTGAATTCATATATCTTTATGGGATGGAACTGCAATAGTACAGAACGAGAGGAGAGGAAAGCTGTGGAGCCTAGGGAGAAACCACAGAAGCTGAGGAAGAGGAGGACCCACCCTGCCCCCCAAAAAAAATCCTGTCACGTGTCTGTGTGTGGCATGTGGGATATAATAATGGGGTTATAAAATTCTGCCCTGTGAGGAGAAAGTGGGCAGAGAGAGAACTTTTTTCTTCCTCCTTCTTATCATTAGAACCGGCAGTCAATTCAGGACAGGCCCAAAAAAACCGACAACAACATTTATCCACACAACACAAAATGAACTGATGGAACTCACTGCCACAAGATGTGACTATGGCGTCTGGGCTCAAATTCCTCTGAAAGGTAGAATTGGGCAGTAGGTCTCTGGATACCAGGTAGCCACAGGGGAGGACCGTGGCCCACACTGTAAACTCATGGGAACATTTGCCTGGCAACAAGTCACTGAGTGGATGGGCTCTTCTTCCATTGTTAGGCCTGAGGTAGGCCTGACTGAGATTAGAGAGCGGTTTCCATGTCGGAATTGTCAGAGTTGTGGGGAACTGCTGTGTGTGTGTGTGTGTGTGTGTGTGTGTGTGTGTGTGTGTGTGTGATGCACAATTCTGTCAGAGGGGCCTTCTCTCCCACAGGTGCTCTGTCTCCTGACCCCAGCGGGGTAATTAACCCAGGCATTAATAAAAGCTGACAACAACCGCTAAGCCAGTTGCCTAGCTACGCACTCTGCCACAGGGCCTGGGCACGCAGACAGGCCTCACAACAGGCTCCTCCCAGCTACACCTCTGCTGCTTCCCTTCCGGCACCTTCTTGGGTCCCGCAGCACTCCACGCGCAGGGCAACGCTCCGTGGGAAACGCTTGGCGGAGGCACCGCAGCTCCTAAAGCCAGGGCGCGAAACACCACCAAAGGTTTCAGCCAGACGCTGCTGGAGGGAAGCTCTCGCAGCAAATCTCCAGCTGCCCAGTTTCCATTTGGGCACTGCTGGAAGGAAGCTCAGAGCGGTCCCCTGGCCCTCCTCCTCTTTCCCGCTTCTCCACAGCGCCATCCTGGCCATTGACAGTTCCTTACCCTTGAAGCCCCAAGAGACAGAAGTGATCAGGGCTGAGCCCTGGGAAACATCCGCTCCCGGAATCTATTTAGAGACCGGAGGAATCAGCACTTTGCCAGGAAACAAATAAATGCAATCAAAGAGCTTCTCCGTTACTTCTGCCACCTTGGTTAGTTCAGCCATTAATATTAATCAGGCTGCTGTCCCACTTTTCTGCGTGCAAAGTGCTTTACAGTCCTCGGCGCATTTATCCTCATAAGAGCCGTCCTGGGAGGCAGGCAGGAATGACAGTGCTTTGCATTTAACCTAGCTAGCACTTCAAATCTGGAGGGGTTTTTTAAAAATAATTTTTATTCATGTGTTTTGTATGCGTTCTAACCCAAAATAGTCCATGCCACCACAACATAGAACCAAGATATTGTCCCTACTTATACACCCAAAGCTAGCAGTAATAAGTTCCTAGGTAACACCTGGCCTGCATGCTATGCAAGGAGCTTATGATTAATTGCATTTTACATTGAGAAGCTTTTTTTTTACCTTTAAAGGTGATTTTAAAAAATACTAACTTAAATTACTAACTCATATGGGACAGGGGGAGAGATCCACCTCATCAAATGATTTTTTGAGGTTGCTTACAAATAAAAATAGTGTTGTCTCGGCTAGCCTTCTAACAATCATACATGGTGGGCAAACGTGATTAGTATTATCCCCATATTACAGACTCAGGGATTTAAGACTGAAAGACCAGTTTAGCGAGCTCACGGCTTAGGGTGACCTTTGAGTGAAGGGTTTCCTGGCTCAAGCCTCATACGCTTTACCACTTTTCAGATGAAACCTCAACCCAGTGGGGAGACTAGTGAGTCATACCTGCATCTCCAAACATCCCAAAGGAAACAGGCATTTTGAAGGCAACCATGCTAGTCTTGGTACAAGCAAAGGCAAGGAAGGGTTTTGTGGCACCTTAAAAAAAAAACTACTAGTTGTTGCGGCACGCACTTTCGTGTGTATGTGAGAGAGAGTTCACCTCTTCAAATGCCTGGAGTGCTATTCTCAAATGATAGACGCACAAAAATAAATCCACTGATACATTCTACACTGATAATACGCTTCATGGACCTAGCAAAGTGGGCTCTAGTCTGTGAAAGTTTATGCCGTCCAAAATCTATTTCGGGCACAGCAAAACTCCTTTGAATTTAATCTCCATTCAGTGTACCTGGTCAGCGGCTATCGGTCAGTGCCCACCTATCCCAGGTTGGCATTGGCCCCTCGTTCCCCACCCACAGTCTCCATTGTGCTTGCGACCTGCCCTGAAGTGCTGGCCATTTGTCTTCATGTGACACTTGCAGCCATCCCTGAGTGACTGCTTGCTCAGCTCTGCTGAGCAGCCTCTAGTCAGTACCTAGAAGCATGCTTGCAGCTGCCTGGAGGGCTAAGATGTACGCTAGCCACGGTTTCCTAAACACAGGCAGAATCAAGGGGGGAACTCTTGGCCACAGTGACTCAAGGGAGGAGTGTGTGTGTGCCAACGTGTACGTGCCGTTTTGAAGGGGTGTGTGGGAAAGCGGTTAGCACAAGGGAGAATGTGGTTGTGGGCAGAAGAAGCACAGGAGTCAAGGGTGAGATGAAGACCGTCTGGTCCAACTCCTGCCCTAAGATATCATGGGTGGCACTAAACAGTGGCCTTCAAGATGCCATGGGACTCCAGCTCCCTTCAGCCCCAGTCAACATGGCCAATGGTCAGGGATGATGGGAGTCCAAATAACATTGGGACGGCTACAGGTTAGCAGCCTCTGCTGACCCCCATGCAGACATAAACTCCCTCTTTTCCAGATTTGACGGCTCTGCTGCAAGGCAAAGGGCCCTAGTGCCAGACCTGTCTACACTACCCTCGGGGGAATCATAGAATTGTGAAGTCAGAAGGGGCCGCGAGGGTCATCTAGTCCAACCCCCTGCAACGATGTGATGAATAATGGCAGCAACAGAGCGAGCCAGTGCGGTGTAATGGTTAGAGCGTCAGAACTAGGACCTGGCAGACCAGGGTTCAAATCCCCGCTCAGCCATGCATGGAACTCCCTGAGCGACCTTGGGCCAGTCACAGTCTCTACACCCGACCTACCTCACAGGGTTGTTGTGAGGGGGGGGAATGGGGAGGGAGCAAACCACGTACGCCAACCTTGAGCTCCTTGGAGGAAAGGCGGGATATGGATGCAATAAATAAATAAATAACTGATAGTAAAAGACCGCTACAACAAATTGCTCGAGCCAAGGGCTTTTTTAAAGAAGAAGAAGAAGAAAAGATTTCTCTGGGCTCATAGGGAGTAATAACTCATTTGGCAAACGCACTGTGTGGGAGGCAAGCACCCTCCAAGTACGTAGGGAGGGAGGGAGGGAGAGAGAGGGTGAGGCATGTCCAGACAGGATGGTAGGGTAGAGCAGGGTTGTGAGCGATGAAGGGAGCAGAGGAGCACATCAGAACCAACTAGGCCTTAATGCCACCCCATTGCTGCCCT
The DNA here is from genome assembly GCA_034642065.1 of Darevskia nairensis. Lineage (NCBI taxonomy): Eukaryota > Metazoa > Chordata > Lepidosauria > Squamata > Lacertidae > Darevskia > Darevskia nairensis. The sequence goes on from JAWWNI010000897.1 coordinate 110,838, forward strand.
CCCTACAGATGCAGGCCTTCTTACCCCTCCGCACTCCCCTCCCCCTCTGCTCTGGAAATGCCAAGTGAAACAGGACTAGCGAGAGCCCCTGATTAAGCTGTCTCCCTGGCCTAGCTCTGGGGACAGGCGTAAATCAAGCAGGCTGGCACCAGGCATAAATCCAAGCCTTGCTACAAAGCACCCGCTCTGTAAATCGCTGCCCTGCCCACAGGGAATGGCCCTGGCGCTTGGCCACCTGGGCAGCAACGCCGCCTGGTGCCCTGAGCTTCCCAGAAGACCAGAAATCTCCCCCTCCGTCAAGAAACACACACAAACACAAACACACTTGCCCTCCCCTCCTGCCCTCTCCCTCTGCCCCCTGCCTGGAGTCCATTGCCCAACCTTCTCCATCAATTACCCCAGGACAACCTGTTCCCGATTGCCACAGCGCTGAGCGCCAGTAGAGAAAGGTGTTGGGGGGGAACAATAGGCAAGAATCGGGGAAGAGCTTTTGCCTCCATAACCACCACCACCAGTACTACTACTGCCGCCACCCCCGGCTTCCCCCCACACGGTAGGCCAAAAAGCAACTGAATCCTTACCTGGGGCGCTGTCCGCGGTAGCCGATTTTCCAGGCGAGGGCGAAGGAGGCGCCCGAAGAGGCGGCTCTCTGGTAGAGAGGTGGGCAGAGTCCCCTTGGTGATGGAGAGCGAGAGAGCCGAGGAGAAGCCAGATCCCAGTCAGCGAGGGGTTCCCAGCGGCGGCTGAGCCATCCCAGAAGCTGAGAGAGCCGGCGGCAGCGGCGGAGAGACCGACGCACGGGCGGGCGGATGCGGGAGGTTGTGGAGAGAGGGACAGCCCTCTTGGTGATGGAGGGATCCCAGCTGGGAGGAAGCAATCTCGCCTGGCAGCGCGGGCGTGTTGGTGGTGTTGTGGGGGGGGGGGTGAGTAGGCAGGACGGCGGTCTTGGTAGATCCCAGCGCTGGATCCTAACAGATCCAAGACATGAGGAGGAAATGCTGGGAGGGGTGGTGGTGGTAGTAGTGGCGGTAGTGGCTGGGATCTCCCCGAGCAGCAGCTGGGGACCGGGAGCAGCGACCGCGCAAAGCCGAGAGCGGGAGGGGGAGGGTGTCCGGTGCCGGGAAAGGAAAGGAATGGGAGGGGAGGGGAGGGGCCGCTCTGTCCGTCTCAGCCCGCCTCCCCCGCCCGCTTGGGCGGCTGTCGCTGCTTTCTCCGGAGGAGGATGGATAAAAGGATGATGATGATGGAGGCTGGGAGGGGCCTGTGAGAGAGGGAGAGAGAATGAGTGTGTTTGTGTGTGTGTGTGTGTGTGTGTGTGTGTGTGTGTGTGTGCTTGCGCGCCCGCCTGTATCCCTAAATCAATGGGCATAGAAAGTAGGGTCTTTATTTCTCGGGGGGGGGGGACACAGGCAGCGGGGGTCTGTCCGGACAGGACTTTGGGGCAGATGTCTAGGACCCCGCGCAGAGGAATGATCAGGAGGAGGCTCCCCCACCCACCCCAAAAAGACACGAGTGGGGCTGCCTTACCAGCATTTGGGGGAAAGTGAAGTAGCGCACGGCTACAGAGGGGGCGGTCCCGATCAAGTGCGGAGTCAACATCTCTCTCACGCGCGCGACACCGTTAATTCCACAGTCTCGAATTGCACCCGTGGACACGGCCCACGGACACGGCCCACGGGTGGCCAGGGAAGTGTCAAAGCGCCTGCGGCAGCGGAGCGCGCAGCCTGCAGGCGGCGGGAGCTGTCCAGGGTGCTGAACTGCCAAAGGGCGGGCGGCCCGGGCGTGCGAGGGAAGGGAGAGCCGGGAAGCGCGAAGAGTTGTGGCTAAAAGGGTCTCTTGCCTGCGTGGGGGGCCGGTTGGTTGGCTGGGTGGGTGGCTCATGGGTGGCGTGAAAGGCGACCGAAGAAGCGCGGAGCCGCGCCTCGCGCCTCACCGCGATACCAGGGGTCGTGTGAGCGCTTTCACGCGGGAGGCAAAGCGTGGGTCTGGCGTGGAGACTCGAGTTATCTCCGAGGGGCGATTTCAAGGAAGACACGTTTCCCATGTTGTGAGACTGCGCGCAGGAAGGGAAACAAAAAGGAGTCTTTGTGGGGAGGGAGGTACGTTCACACACACACACACACACACACACACACACACACACACACACACCACTATGTGACGCTGAAAACACCTTGGAAACTGGAACTCGAGTCTCGACACTTGTGAATGCGGATTAAGGGGGACACCAGTTAGTGCAGAAGGGCTCCTGCTTTAAAATGAAGCGCTCGTTTTATTTAGTGTAGGGCCTTTACTGTCAAATGACAGAATAGCCGAGAGTTTGCGAGCGCTCTTCTTTCAGCACCACTTCTGCAGAAGTTATTTGCGCTATTTTCTGAAATGTTGCCCACTTTTGGGGATTCCTGCACTAGGAAAGACCATCCAGTTTCTTCCTCCAACCTTTCTTTCTCTCGGGTTAATAATTTTTATTTTAAATGGGGCTGTACTGCTTCCAGATGGTTGGTGTGGGGTGTGTGTGTTTGTTTGTTTTTTAAATCTCTGGGGATGATGGCTTTTTCTTTATTTCAGCAAACTCTGTATACTGCTTAATCACAGCCGCCTCTCAGCAGAGCACAGGAGAATGTGTTAAAAATCAATTAAAAATAAAATAAAATTGTAAAATTATAAAATCAGAATTCAATTAAAAAGCCTGCCGGAATTTTAAAAACAAAGTCTTTGGCAAGTGCCAGAAGTTCAATATGGAGAAGACATTTCTGACATCAGCTGGAGCAAATAAAATTGGATATGAGCCATGCATCTGAGTCGTGGAGGGCCACTAACACTGACTCCTCCAAAGTGATTGAGCATGGATAGAAGGGATAGGTAGTCCCTGAGGTATTCTGAACCCTATTATTATTATTATTATTATTATTATTATTATTATTATTATTAAAATTTGTATACCACCTTACACACTAATATCACAACATAAAAATACAAAACAGAGTACATAATAATACCAATAACCCCCCTCCCATAAACACATTTAAAAGGCTATAGAATGTTTAATTAGCCTGGTTAAAGAGAAAGGTTTTTGCTTCACGGCTAAAGATATGGAATGAAGGTGCCAGGCGAACCTCCCTGGGGAGAGCATTCCACAAACGGGGAGCCACCACAGAAAAGGCTTGTTCTTGTATTGCCACCAGCTGGACCTCTCATGGAGGAGGTCCTCAGATGATGTTTGCAGGGTCCAGGTCGGTTCATATGGGGATAGACGGTCCTTGAGGTATTGCAGTTCTGAGCTGTTTAAGGATTTATAGGTCCAAACCAGCACTTTGAATTGGGCCTGGAAACTAACTGGCAGCCAGTGCAGTTGGGCCAGGATCAGTGCAATCTTCCCAAACCATCCTGCCCCAGTGAGCAACCTGGCCGCCGAATTCTGCACCAGCTGATGTTTCCGAACTGTCTTCAGAGGCAGCCCCACAGATAACATGTTGTGGTAATCTAACCTTCGAAGTTAGAAACTTGAACTTGGCGCAGCAGCGTATGAGCAGTCAGTGCAAGCTTTTGAGCACTGAAGTTATGTGCTAGCAGTAGTCTGTCCCCATCAACAGCCGAGCCGCAGCATATTGCACCAGCTGGAGCCTCTGCACCAGGGACAAGGGGAACCCTGCATAGAGTACATTGCACTAACTGAGGTTACCAGTGTATCCAGCCTATCCCTGTCCAAGAACAGCCACAGCTGGCATACCAAGCCATAGCTTGTAAAAGACAGATATACATCCTCAAACTCTGATGGTTTTATGCTGTTTTGAATTGCCACATTCAATGGAGTCTGGTGTTATTTTGTCCTCATGTCCATGTATGACAAAAAGAGTCGCTATGCAATGAATTTTTAAAAATGCACCACTACTGATGTACCTCTGCTCAAAATTGTGGGTGTAAATGGATGCCTGTGTCAAGCTGTGTGTGTGTGTGTGTGTGTGTGTGTGTGTGTGTGTGTGTGTGTGTGGTGTTTATTCAGGCAGACTTTGTGTGATGGTATGTGGAGGTGTTGTGTTGCGAGCACATCCATGTGTGTGACTGGATGTGTGCCAGCACCAATTTCATTTTATCTATTTCTCTCTCTCTCTCTCTCCCTCCCTCCCTCCCTCTCTCTCTCTCTCTCTCTCTCTCTCTCTCTCTCTCTCACACACACACACACACACACACACACAGGCACGCACTCACAGACACCACCCTTCAGAACAATGTCATATCGTTGTGTGCTTACGGAATTAAAAGTACAGTTCCACAAAGAAAATTGAATAGATGCGGATTTTCACAGCCAAAGAGCAACAGCCACCGTCTACCATCCACCTGAATCTAACGGTGATGTATCTGCCTGTGGAAGTGTGTGCCAGTTATTCGCGGCTGTGCATGCCCTTCCACACTCGTGCCTTGGAGGGATGTCTCAGAGAATGCACAGCATCACCTTATTCTGTCAACATAGGTCTGGGGTGTTGGTGTCTCAAGGCTGCGCGGCAATGCGACTCCGCACCTGCCTGTTGTGCAAGCTGCTGGCTTTCTTTCTTGCCGAGTTGTGAGCTGCGGTTCTGCACACGTTTGTGATGTGTGAGTAAAGCTACCCGCTATTTGTGTGAGGTTCCCTTAGCCTGTGTGCAACTCGCTGGCAACTTCTCCTCCATGCAACATTTGGCGGCACCCTATTTCGAGTGCAGGCACATTGACAAAAATCGGAGCTGCTGGGAAACTGTACGCAACACACATGGATGTAAATAATCTCTCCCTCCCCCAATCCCTTCCTTCTTGCACTTTCCCTTTCCCAAAGATGCCCTGGCAGAACCTGCATGACGCAACCTATAAGCTTTGGGGGCTGCTAGTATGCTCTCCTTCCCTACTTCCCACAACAACGCAAAGAGTGCCATAACCCCATTCATCTTTCCCATCTGCCTGTCCTTCCTCTGGGATTCCCCTCCCTCCATCCTCAAAGGATTAGGCAGATTATGGGATTATCTGCTCTTGGCAGCCCTGGACACTGCAGAACAGAGACCCAATAGGACTCATTAGCCACCCCTCTGCCCCAATTTGCAAGAGGCCCGGAAGGATGACGTCACATTTCAAAAGAAGGCCTTGGGAACCTCAGGCCGAATGTGGCCCTCAGGCCTTTGCCTGGCCCTCGGAAGCCTCCCTAGGGCCACACCCCTCACTGGCTCTGCTTTCCCTGGTTGGAATGTGTCCTTGAACCCTGCTAATGCCTCTTGCCTTATCTAGAAGAGGGAAGAGTGTCAGAATTAAGGTAAAGGGATGTCCCTTGTGGGGGAGATGGGAGACATGGCCGTAAAACTGCTTTTCCAAAGGGCATTAAATCTGCAGTGCAGACCTGCCCCAGACAAACATAACCACAGTGGCATAAAAGCCAGAGGTGCTTCCACTAGTCTGGGTGGAAAAGAGTTAAAAACAAAAGAGGAAGGTAAATGGGTTAATTTGATGGTGGCTGCAGCTAGACAGGTGATAGCAAGTAATTGGAAAAAGGCAGAGGAGTTGGGAATGAATCAATGGAGGGAAAAACTGGGTAATATTGTAATTTTGGAATATTTAACTGTAAAAGTACGCATAATGAAAGGGCTGAAGGTCGGAGAGAGAGAGGAGGAGTGGTTGGAGAGCTTAATGAATTATTTAGTTAAGTTTGAAGAGTTTAAAATAATTGGAACGCTAAAAGCTAAATAATGCCTGATGGATTGTTAATATATATAGAAGTGTATATAAGGTGGAATTGAATATGTCTTAGCGTTTATGTATAGCTGTTGTATTGTTCGCCTGGGGAGATTCACTGTGTCTTGTCTGGGAGATTGGTGGTTTAAATAAAATAATAAAAAAAATTAAAAAAAAAAAAGCCAGAGGTGCAATTTCACCGAGAAACAAGCAGTTGCCTGGTACCTGATAGCAGAACGGCAATGAGATAAAGGGATTTTATGACAAAAGAACTCTCAGATAACATTAAAGGTAAAGGTAAAGGGACCCCTGACCATTAAGTCCAGTCGTGAACGACTCTGGGGTTGCGGTGCTCATCTCGCTTTATTTCTGATCGGCAAGCCCTAGGCTCTGTGGTTTAGACCACAGCACCACCCGCATCCCTTGTGTCAAAATTAGCTTGCCTTATAAAGGCAACATTTATTGCTCCGCCCACTTTTGCCTCTGACCCTGCCCACACCTGTCATGTGACCCTCAGCAGGTTGCCTAGAAGCAAATGTTGCCTTTGGGCTGAATAGACCATGATTGGGCCAAGGTCACCCAGCTGCATGGCTGAGTGGGGATTCAAACCCTGCTCTCCCCTGTCATAGCCCGGCGCTCTAACCACTACACCCCACTTGCTCTGTGCAAGAGTAACAGCAGCCCCCGCCCGAGGCATTGGGGGGTGGGAAGCACCATTTGGAGTGGTTGCTGGATCTGCCCTCTACCCCTGGCGACCCCGGTGTCTGCAGCAGGAAGCAGATTTTGCTGTGGCTGCAAGCGGATCTCCGATTTCAGTGCATTGGCAGAAATTAACGAGAGTCGCCGAGATCCCTATCTGTCGCCTCTTGGATCTAGGGACTTTGGGGGGGGGAGCAAAGGTTTGCTGCTGCAGCCATTCCCTCCTAGGTCCCCCATGTCCAGCGAGAAAGGTCAAGAGAGCAACGCCTGTTCTTTCATCTCCAGAGCTGCCCTGGAGGTTGCAGGAGGCTTTGGGCAAGGCAGGGTTAAGGCGCCAGCCTCCCGCTCCCCGCTGAGCCCTGATTCAGCATCTAGAGCTCCTGGAGTGCTTTGATCAACAAACAGCCAGTGCTTCTGATCCCACACAGCAGGCAGGGACAAGGAAGCAGATGGAGGGATGCAGATGCGCAGCCCTTGGAACCGGCTGAGGCACAGGCCCTGCCGGAGCAGCAGAAGCATCCGCTACCGCAGAACCTCCCCCTGGCATCCTGGCCCTTGCCCTGCGAGAACTACGGGGCTTCATCCAAGCCTGCACTCTGCCCCGAACACGGCACACTCGGAAGGTAAAGGTAAAGGGACCCCTGACCATTAGGTCCAGTCGCAGATGACTCTGGGGTTGCGGCGCTCATCTCGCTTTATTGACCGAGGGAGCCAGCGTACAGTTTCCGGGTCATGTGGCCAGCATGACTAAGCCGCTTCTGGCGAACCAGAGCAGCGCACGGAAACGCCGTTTACCTTCCCACCGGAGCGGTGCCTATTTATCTACTTGCACTTTGACGTGCTTTTGAACTGCTAGGTGGGCAGGAGCTGGGACCGAGCAACGGGAGCTCACCCCGTCGCGGGGATTCGAACCGCCGACCTTCTGATCAGCAAGCCCTAGGCTCTGTGGCTTAACCCACAGCGCCACCTGGTCCTACACTCGGAAAGTTCCAGCCAAACAGCCAGAAACTTCACCGAATCCTGAAATGTAAAAAGCCATGCTGGGTAGGAAACAGAGTCTCATCCAAGGGTGGGGGACTTTTTTGAACTCGAGGGCCACTTTCCTTTCTTGACAACCTTCCAAGGGCCACATGCCAGGGGTGGGCAAAAAGTGGGAGGCTGGTATTCACCCTGAAGTTGGTGCAGTAAGTGCCACACTTTTTAACAACAATCAAAAATAGGTGCCAGTACTGCGTACCCTTGGGTGGGTGGGACACGGGTGGTGCTGTGGTCTAAACCAGCGTTTCCCAACCGGTGTGCCGGGGCACACTGGTGTGCCGCGAGACACCGGCTGATGTGCCGTGGAAAAAGGGACCTGCAGCCCAGGGCTGCACAGGACCGTGGCGGCGGCGCTGCTGGAGCCCAGCGGCGAAGCGGAAGCCTGGGCGGCGCTGCTCCCTTGGCTGCTGCAGCAGCAGCAGCAACAGCAGCCTCGCGGGAGAATCCCGACCTGGTGCCCCAGCTGATGGGCGGGAGAAAGGACGCCGCGCTACAGCTGATCCCAGAGGTAACTCTGGGTCAGGAGACCCGGCGCAGCCGGGTGGGGGAGGAGCGGTGTGCCGCGAGATTTTTTTAATGAAACAAGTGTGCCGTTGCCTAGATTAGGTTGGGAAACACTGGTCTAAACCACTGAGCCGCTTGGGCTTGCTGATCAGAGGGTTGGTGGTTTAAATCCCCGCAACGGGGTGAGCTCCCGTTGCTCTGTCCCAGCTCCTGCCAACCTAGCAGTTCGAAAGCACGCCAGTGCAAGTAGATAAACAGGTATCGCTGTGGCAGGAAAGTATACGGCGTTTCTATGAGCTCTGGTTTCCGTCACGGTGTCCCGTCGTGCCAGAAGCAGTTTAGTCATACTGGCCACATGACCTGGAAAGCTGTCTGTGGACAAATGCCGGCTCCCTCAGCATGAAAGCGAGATGAGCGCCGCACCCCATAGTCAAGTCTGACTGGACTTAACCATCCAGGGGTCCTTTACCTACCCTTGAAAAAAGCACTACACACACACACAGGCTGGGACTCTCAATGGAGGCTCCACCCAGGGCAAAAAAACCTGGCTAGCCACCCCCACCATCCATAGCTACGGCTCTGCTGGAGAAAACAGGCCTCTGGCCTGATCCAGCACAGCTCTTTTTCTATCCTCATTATGACACCACACAGGTGGCTGACCAGATGCTCAGAAGCTGAATCTGAGTACAACAGGGTCATAGCACAGTGCTAGAGCGGCTGCAGATGGTCTCGGGTTCAACCTGTGGCATCTCCAGTTAGCACTGGGAGAGACCACTACCTGAAACCCCGGAGAGCTGCTGCCAGTCAGTGTAGACCAGCGGTCAGCAACCTTTTTCAGCAGGGGGCCGGTCCACCATCCCTCAGACCATGTGGTGGGCCGGACTATATTTTGGAAAAAAATATGAATGAATTCCCATGCCCCACAAATAACCCAGAGATACATTTTTAATAAAAGCACACATTCTACTACTCATGTAAAAACACGCTGATTCCCGGACCGTCCGCGGGCCGGATTGAGAAGGCGGGATATGGTTGCCTACCCCTGGTATAGACAATACTGAGCTAGATGGACCAACAGCCTCAGTATCAGGCTGCCTCCTGCATTCCTATGTAACAGGCGCTTGCCGATTCCCCTGTTGCTAATCCTTTAATGATGATTTTATCTTCTTCTTGGATTTATTGTATTTGCAGTTGTTTTATTGGACTTTAATTGTTTTACTGCAGAGCTGCTTTGGGGTTTGCGAGTTGCTTTTCAGGGCTGAAAAGAAGCAGCATATAAATGCCTTCATAAATTTTAGAAACAAACAATTTTTCTCAGCTTCGCAGCCTGATCACTTGGTACGTAGTCGGGTGTAAATGCCACTAATTCGAATGGGTCTTTCTTCTTTTAAGTAGCAACGGGAGCTCACCCCATCGCAGGGATTCGAACCGCCAGCCTTCTGATTGGCAAGCCCTAGGCTCTGTGGTGTAACCCACAGCGCCACCCGCGTCCCTGTGAGGGGAATAGGGCACCCCTAACCACTCTCGGTGCCCATAACAAACCACAATTCCCAGAATTCTTTGGTGGGAAGGGAGCTATGCAGGGCCGGATTTAGGTTTGATGAGGCCCTAAGCTACTGAAGGTAATGGGGCCCTTGATATGTCCAGCTGTCCTTGGTCAACAAGAAATTGTTGCTGGTTTTTTGTGTTGAATATATGCTATATGGTAATTTATGGACCGAATAGGTATCTAAAGCCATTTGCACATAACAAATAGGAGTCTACACAACAAAAAACACTATTGCTGTATGTAGCTTTTATTTTATTTGTTTTTTATATTATATTTTGGAAATGTACATCCAGTTTTTTTCCCTTTAATTTTTTTTTTGGGGGGGGGGCCCAGCTTATACGTAAATCCGGCACTGGAGCCATGATTGTTTAAAGTGGCATGATTATGCTTTAAATCCATAGTGCAGATGGAGCCTTCAGTTGCCCAACCTGAATTTGCTGATATGTGATCAAACCCCACCCGAAAACAGCGACAGACTGTAAGTTCACCCCCTGCTCCCCCCCCCCCCCGGGGATGGTTTGCGTGCAAAGCCTGCACTCCGTTGCTGAACTACAATTCCATCCTAACACGCAGCTGCTCTTTGGGGAAATCTGACTTTTAATACACACATTGGTTCTCAGAAAGCCTCCCTGTGTTACCGGTAGTTCCCAACGATTAGCCTCGAACAGATGGAAGGCCAGGGGCGTACCCAGCATCAAAACTAGGGGGGGGCAAGCCATGGTCATTCAGGTTTGCTTTGAACTGGGGGGGGGCAAGCCATGGTCGTTCAGGTTTGCTTTGAATGGACACTGATCATTTTTGCTTCTAGGACTGCCTTCTAGGGGGGGGGCAGCTGCCCCCCTCTGCCCCCCCTGGGTATGCCCATGTGGAAGGCTAAGGCTGAGAGACCGCGAACCGGGTAGGGTGCCCTCACCTCGGGTGGGACGGTGTCAAATTTGCTTCTTACTCTGGCGACATTCCTTCGAACTTCCTTTGTGATAGATCTGCCTCCTCAGGGTGGTTTTTTGGATTTATTCCTCCTCTGGCTGAAACAGAGATTGGATTTGCAGAACACTCTTTAGCATCGATAACCATTTCGATTACCTTGTTCTGAATTTAATTTGGACCAGGTTTTGCTGGCGTGCTTTACCGTCTCATCATGCAGCTCTGAACCTTGTCAAGCTTATTGTTTCCTTATTTCAGCTCTGAGGTGACCTAGTGGAACAAACAAATGAAACAAGCCAGAAGAAAAAAGCTGACATGTCTTTTTCCCCCTCCTCCCCAGGAAATCAAAATATTTTACAATACCTGGAAATTATTTTGTTTGCATTGGAAATGTTTAAATTGATATATATGCATGCACACCTATAATGGAATGTTACCAAACATTTCAGCCGGAAGGAAATAATGAGGTCTTCTGTGCACCGGGCAAAAAATCTGCTCTCCTCTGTAGGAAAATAGATTATATTCTTATGTAGAAATAGCACAATGCAGAGAATCTGCCAACAAGGAGAGGCTGGGAAAAGGCCCTTTCTTCATAATTTACATCTCATTTTTTAACATGCAACCTGTGTTATAATATTGTTCCTATCACAGCCCTGCGTGGAAGGTTATTGCTGACAGAACTGAGACTCTATCAGCATATAGCACCTGCGCTCCTGGAAAGGAAAAGGACCTGGAAAGGAAAAGGACCGAAGAGGGCTGACTGAAGAGGTCAGACCCTTTTCTAGCACCTTGACCCCACCCCCGGCCGTCTGCCCTTTGTCCACCCGGCCGAGGGCGTGTCAAAGGGGTCAGCCAAAGCCAGGTGGGCAGCTCCCGCCCAGGGGACCCCTGCTCGGTGTCGCAAACCTGCCCACCTGAGAAGGGAGGGCGGAAATTGCTGACAGAACTGAGACTCTGTCAGCATATAGCACCTGCGCTCAGAGATCTGCATTGGTTGCTGATTTGCTACGGAGCCAAGCTCAGGGTGTTACTATCAGTACAGCGGTACCTCTGTTTACGTACTTAATTCGTTCCGGAGGTCCGTTCTTAACCTGAAACTGTTCTTAACCTGAAGCACCACTTTAGCTAATGGGACCTCCTGCTGCCGCTGCGCCGCCAGAGCAAGATTTCTGTTCTTAGCGGAGTTCTTAACCTGAAGCGTACTTAACCTGAAGCGTACTTAACCCAAGGTACCACTGTATTAAAAACCCTTAACAACCGGGGACTAGTTTAGCTGTGAGGTCGCCCTACCCGCTTCAATCTGCGGCACTAGCACTGCAGCACTGCTCTGCGTTTGCAAGAACTCAATCTGTTAGTGTGGCTGAACCTACACTTTGGAACTCCCTGCCTATTGATGTTAGGCAGGCTCCTTCACTGTACAGTGGTACCTTGGTCCTCAAACGCCTTGGTTCTCAAATGCTTCGGTTCTCAAACTCAGAAAACCTGGAAGTAATTAAGTGGAAGCCGAACGTCTGATGCGGCTATTGTTTCCGGGTTCCCTGCACCAATCAGAAGCTGTGCCTTGGTTTTCGAACATTTTGAAAGTCAAACAGACTTCTGGAATGGATTAAGTTTGGTGCCTTTGTTTTTGCTATTTATTTTGCCTTTTCTGTTCTTGAGGGTTTTTTGGTTAATTTGTTTTTGTGACTGTGTGGAACCCAGTTCAGCTACTGATTGATTGATTGTGTGACTGCGGAAATGGATAAAAGCCCCCACATCCAAACAATGACTATCATCAGTGTAGGGAAGAAAAAAATTAAATTAAATTTTTAACATCTACAATACTGTCTTATTTATTTAATAGGACAGTACATTGATTATTGCTTTCATTTTATAGATCCATGGTCTCGTTAGATAGTAAAATTCATGTTAAATTGCTGTTTGAGGGGTTGCTTTTAAAAGTCTGGAATGGATTAATTTGTTTTGCATTACTTTCTATGGGAAAGCTCGCCTTGGTTTTTGGAACGCTTTGGTTTTGGAACGGACTTCCGGAACGGATTAAGTTTGAGAACCAAGGTACCACTGTACTCTTCTCAGCACCCGCTAAAAGCATTTTTATTTAGATGAGCCCACCCAGCTATTTAGCAGGTTGATGCACTTTTTAATCTGTTTTTAGTTGATTCTTTTTTGTTGTTGAAAGTTCTTAATGATCGTTATATTGTTTTATCAAGCAGTCAAGTTTGTGTATTCATAGCAGTGACCAGAGGCGAAATAACCGCTGGGAGGAGCACAGAGAGAAGAAATGCCATGGTGCATCTGCAGCAGCACAACTGGACGCCTTCTTCTGCCCCAGCTGCAACAAAACATGTCCCTTCCACTTCGGTCTCTACAGCCACAGAAGGCGCTGCAACCTTCCAAAAGCTTGACCTCACCCTCCAACGGTGCAGTCCTCCATTGTCTCCTGAGACAGACAGATGCCAACCAAAACCAATGTTTTTTTTGTGAACCGCTTTGAGGTATTTAACAACCAATCGGTGTATACATTTTATGAAATAAAATAAACAAATGTTAAGGCTGCAGTTCTACGTGTCATTGAAATTCTACTCCAAATTGACCCAGAGTAGATTAAATGTAGGGACGCGGGGGGCGCTGTGGGTTAAACCACAGAGACTAGAGCTTGCCGATCAGAAGGTCGGCAGTTCGAATCCCTGTGATGGGGTGAGCTCCTGTTGCTCGGTCCCAGCTCCTGCCAACCTAGCAGTTGAAAAGCACAGCAAAGTGCAAGTAGATAAATAGGTACTGCTGCAGCAGGAAGGTAAACGGCATTTCCGTGCGCTGCTGTGGTTCGCCAGAAGCGGCTTTGTCATGCTGGCCACATGACCCAGAAGCTGTATGCCAGCTCCCTTGGCCAATAATGCAAGATGAGCGCCGCAACCCCAGAGTCAGTCACGACTGGACCTAATGGGTCCCTTTACCTTTTTATTCCCCTCACATAGCTAGAATTCCCACAGTTCCCTGGGAGGAGAGATTGATGGTGAAACCACTCTAGGAACTGTACGCACGTTCTGTCCTCCACCCCAGCAAGCAAGTGAGGCATTATCAAAGTACAAGGACACTAGTCAGGCATAAACTAGGGCCAGCCCACCCATGAGGCAAGGTGAGGCAGGCACCTGAGGCGGCAGGATCCACTGGGGCAGCAGATCCAAATATACATCTTTAATTCCCCCCTCCCCTTGTTCCTGATGTGGATCTTCACTCACCCCTTTCCCCCGGCAGACAGGGGGAGCGGCATTTTGTGGTTTGCTCAGGTGCAGCCAGCAGTTCATTGTGAGATTAAACATTTTTAGGGAAGAGCCTGTTCTGGTCAGTTTGCTGGCACGCTCTGCAACAGCCTTAGTTCCATTAGCCCTTGCAACGTAAGGTCAGGAATACAATGTGCAGTGGGTAAGGGGAAGCTTCCAGCAATGTGTACCGATCCTTCAGGTAAGGATAGGGATTCCTAATGAAGAAGAAGAAGAAGAAGAAGAAGAAGAAGAAGAAGAAGAAGAAGAAGAGTTTGGATTTGATATCCCGCTCTATCACTACCCGAAGGAGTCTCAAAGCGGCTCACATTCTCCTTTCCCTTCCTCCCCAACAACAAACACTCTGTGAGGTGAGTGGGGCTGAGAGACCCAAGGTCACCCAGCAGCTGCATGTGGAGGAGCGGGGACGCAAACCCGGCTCACCAGATTACGAGTCTACAGCTCTTAACCACTACACCACCACCGGAGTGGCGCACATGCTGTGCACCCGGCGGCAGGACCATGGGGGCAGGACAAGCGTCCCAGGGTGGTGCCGCCCGCAGCGAGCATCCCAGGGGGCGAGACACCCAGGGGGGGTGGATTGAGCTGCTCATGGGGGGTGGAGCCAGAGAGCTGCACTGCTTTGCCAGCAGCCTTCCTCCCTTCCCTCTTCCTTTTGACAGCTCGGAGGAGGCTTCTCTCCCCCCCCAGGAAGCAGCCTAGGAGTGGGTGGCAATGGCACACCGCTTGTGACTCCCAAGCCTCCCCCGAACTGTCAAAATGAAGGGGGGAGGGGGGAGGCCGCTGGCAAGGCAGCACAGCTCCTCCCCTTCCCCCGCCAGCTTGGGAGTCACGGGCGGGCGGTGCACTGAATGTCACCCCCCTCAGTGATGACACCCGGGGTGGACCGCCCCCACTACCCCCTTCCTCCGCCCCTAAGACCAGTGGCATACTAGCCAGCATTTCAGATGAGAGCCAGTGTGGTGTAGTGGTTAAGAGCAGTAGTGTAAGGGCTCTGTAATGTCTCCTCGAGAGTAATCAGCCAGACCACGTTGTCTGCTAAACTAATTGCTTTATTTACAAAAGTATACATCAGAGCTCTTAAGGTTCATGACCGCTTGAGTCAGTTCCAGATTCCGGGAGTGGCATTTTGCGGCTCCTCCCCCAGCATAGGAGTTTTGGGAACCCGAAGAGTGTTTGTTGTGGGGGAGGAAGGGAAAGGAGAATGTTAGCCGCTTTGAGACTCCTTCGGGTAGTGATAAAGCGGGATATCAAATCCAAACTCTTCTTCTTCTTCTTCTTCTTCTTCTTCCAGGTGCCGGAGCAGCTAGCTCCACCTCTGACTGGTCTCTCTCTAGCCCCAAAGTGCTGCTGAACTGAGACTGCATTTATTCAAAAGATTCATTAGCTGCCGTAAACGTTTCCCAGAGACGCTTGCAAAAACGTACACAAATAAGCCGCAATACGGCTTTAAACCGTATTGCATTGCATTTTAAACATTGTGAAATGTTACTGGAATACATGCGAACTTCTACGGTCGTACCAGGAACCCAGCAACAGCCACAGGCTGCAGGTTTCCGCAGCAGGCACTTCAGAGCAACAAGCAGTGTGGGTCAGCGACAACACGGAGGTGGCTTCACATGTGCAGCACGCCAAAAAGGCCACTACGTCCAGCTCCAAATGCACATTACCACGCAGCGCTCTCCTTATATAGCCCCCCAAAATTACCTGCCACCATTCTCACTCTATGAGGAGGTATCACCAGGCTTGGGGGTGAAGAGCCCCGATTCATAGCTGCTGCTGGTGGTGGTGGGAAATGAGTCTTCAACACCTTTGTGTTGCTGCTAGCAAATCGTCCAAGCCTGGAGCATGTGACCGTTTCTGCCGGGCTCGGCACGTTAGTCTGCAGCAGCACGAAATCCCATCCGATGAGAGACTCTGCGAGTGGCGTCCCTGCTCCTGTCTCCCAGTCACAAGGGCACGGAGGAAGAGGCTCCCCCAGGGCCTCCTTAAAGGAACAGAGGCATGGTGCTTAGGCACGTGGATCTGCTGGGACACATCTTTCCCACCCGCAAACACACATGCGCACGCATGCGAGGCAGGCCCGGGGCGCTCTGCAGAGAAAGGCTCCGGCCTGTCAAGTCGGGCTGTTTGGGTTGAGATGATGGGACACAATGCTACAGGGGGCAGAGAGATGGGCTCAGTGAAGCGGAAGCAGACAGGCGAGACAGGCACACAAAGAGAGGGAGGGAGATCTGTAGAGATCTGTTGTTGGCGCTGGAGAGGCAATGGAGTGTGCCTCCAAGGGTGAGGTCGAATTGCTGTGTTAGCAGCACTGAAGTGACCTCCCCGGGGCTTAAGCCTGGGCAGTGTGTTTGGAGGTCCTGGGCTGCCCAGACAACAAGACCCCCCCCCCTCAGCCTGTGGTACAAAGGAAAGCAGAGCAAGAAGCTTGGCACGCGCTTGGCTGCAGGAGTTGCTGGAAGGAGACGTACAAAGCGCCATTCAAGTATCTTAGGGACTCGACTCCGGATTTCTGTAGGGTTTACTCCTTAGCCTTTTCTTCTCCCAAAGATATCCAGGAGGGCTGCAAGCGTTTAGGACAGGGATAGGTAACCTAAAGCGACGCAGGTGGCGCTGTGGGTTAAACCACAGAGCCTAGGGCTTGCCGATCAGAAGGTCGGCGGTTCGAATCCCCACAATGGGGTGAGCTCCCATTGCTCGGTCCCAGCTCCTGCCAACCTAGCAGTTCAAAAGCACGTCAAAGTGCAAGTAGATAAATAGGTACCGCTCCGGCGGGAAGGTAAACGGCGTTTCCGTGCGCTGCTCTGGTTCGCCAGAAGCGACTTTGTCATGCTGGCCACATGACCTGGAAGCTGTACGCCGGCTCCCTCAGCCAATAATGCGAGATGAGCGCCGCAACCCCAGAGTCGGACATGACTGGACCTAATGGTCAGGAGTCCCTTTACCTTTACCTTAGGCAACCTAAGCGGCCCACAGGGGTCATTCAACTGGCCCACAAGCCACCCCCAAACCGAGCCACCTGCTCAGTGAGTCCCCCCGTGCTGCGCTAAACCAGCGTAGTGCGGTGCAGGGACTCACTTTCGTGGCACTGAAAATCGCATCAGCACAGACACAGATGCCAGAAATTGCTTGTGTGCAATCCGTCCCACGGAGGGATATCTGCTGGAGTGAGCTGTCCCAGGCGAGGTAAACCTTGCCGACCCCTGGTTTAGGACCAGAGTTTTCATGCTATAATACCACTTTAAACAGTCACGACTTCCCCTCAAACAATATTGGGAACTGTAGTTTGTTAAGGGTGCCCCTATTCCCTTCTGAATTCCTAGGGCGGGTTAACAGTCAAAATCCCTCTTCCGAGGGAGATCTGGGAATTGTAGCTCAGTGAGGGGAATAAGACGAATCTCCTGACAACTCTCAGCACCAGTAAGAAATTACATTTCCCAGTATTCTTTAGGGGAAGCCATTATTGTTTAAAGTGATATGATACTGCTTTAAATCTATAGTGCTTTCCAGAACAATCCTGGCTAGGGTTGATGGGAGTTGTAGTCCAAAATATCTAGAGAGGAGCAGGTTGGCAAAGGTTGCCTTATGGCAAACAGATGACTTGTGGAACGACTGAGGTAGTTGGGAATATGTAGGATAGGAAAATGTCCAGGGGCTGCACATTTAAATTGCTGGTGGAAATTATTGATAAAGATATGGTGGGGGCACTTGCAAGCTTTCCTCTATAGCAGGGCAAACGCTGATCCCTGTACATTTGATTCCTACAAACACGCACACTCAAAATAAAAGAAATCATTCCAGAGTTTTCCTCCCCTGACATTCTCAGTCTGGTTTTTTCTTAGATGAGCACATATTTCATGCTCCTGCATTTTGGAAATATTGGCTGAACAGAAATGAATAACCACAAATCTATCTTGTGGAAAATGAGACCAATATTGGTTGGTTTAAACATCCATACACGTCTCCTGCAATTCCACCCCCGTTTCACTCAGCGCTGATCTCTTAGGGAGCAATCCCGCATTGAAAACCTGCCAGCTGAGATACTACATAGGATTTGGTGGAAATCCTATAACTACAACAGGCATAGGCAAACTCGGCCCTCCAGATGTTTTGGGACTACAACTCCCATCATCCCTCACCACTGGTCCTGTTAGCTAGGGATGATGGGAGTTGTGGTCCAAAAACATCTGGAGGGCCGAGTTTGCCTATGCCAGCCGTACAACTTCCTGTGGGAAATCAGCTATGTTGCCATCATGTGGGTGAGCCCACCAGGCAGGACTTCCAGGGAAAAGTCCATTCAGCAGAAGGACCAGGGCCTGGTGCGACCCTCTCCAGGAAAGACCATAGCTAGCACTTCGACCACAGCTGGCTGGCGCATGGTGTCCAGGGGCTCAATTTCAGCACGTATGACTTGACTCTTTGCCACCAGCCTTTTCAAGCCGTGATACCTGAAGGAAAAGTATCTCTATATATTGAAAAGAAATGGAGCCTGTCATTTCTCTGGCTTTATGATGGGCTGTTTGGTTCCCAGAATTGGCAGCATCACAGAGCTGCCCTTCCCTCTGCCATAATACATGTGTAATAGGGATTTTAAGGTCTTAGATATATAATAAATGTTCATAAATGTACCAAGCAAACACATACATAAATATATAAACCACATGTCTGAAACAGTACAGGAAGACAGTCCTAAAGCATAGCTGTCAACTTTCGGATTTGAAAATAAGGGATTTTTTCCCAAACTTTCGGATTTGAAAATAAGGGATGCCGTGACGGCGGTGCAATGGCACTAAGTAGCCTCTCCACCCTGCGCTCCAGAGGCTGTGTGCGAACGGGTGAGCAGAAGAGTGAGCGCGCAGACGGCAGGCAGGCTGTCTGTCTGGTTGGGCGTGAGGGTCTGGCTGCACAAGGCATGCAAGCTCCGCCCCCAGTCGGTCTCAGACTCCTTATTGGCAGCCGAGCAACGCAGCTGAGGAGCCTCCCTGGCCGGCAGGGAGGGAGAGGAGCTGCTTCCTTTGAAATCCAGGGAATTTAAGGGATATCAACAATCCGGGATAGCAGTGGGAAACGGCATTGGAATAAGGGAGTTTCCCGCCAAAAAAAGGGAGGGTTGACAGCTATGCACCCCATACACCCCACAGCCAGATATGACTTGCTAGCATTTCATAGGCAACCTTGGCTCTCCAGATGTTTTGGAACTACAATTCCCATCATCCCTAACCACTGACCCTGTTAGCTAGGGATCATGGGAGTAGTAGTTCCAAAGCATCTGGAGAGCCAAGGTTGCCTATGCCTGCCATAAGGGAATAAGGGCAGATTTGTTTATAACACATGAAACATTGTCCATCGGTTGCCTCAGAGGCCTTGTGAAGAGATGTCTTTTTTCTTTTCTTTTTTGCCCAGGCTTTCCTTGCCCCACCGGAGTAGGCCCTGTGTCCTGCTTTCATAATACAGTTCCATTGCTTGTTTTATGCCATACCTCCATTTTGAATGGTACCGTTTTATTGTGTTTACGCTGTATTTTTTTGTACCGCTTAGAGGTCTTTCAGCACGAAGCAGCTTAGGTATAAAGGTAAAGGAAAAGGGACCCCTGACCATTAGGTCCAGTCATGTCCGACTCTGGGGTTGTGGCGCTCATCTCGCTTTACTGGCCAAGGGAGCCAACGTACAGCTTCCAGGTCATGTGGCCAGCATGACAAAGCCGCTTCTGGTGAACCAGAGCAGTGCACGGAAACGCCGTTTACCTTCCCGCTGGAGCGGTACCTATTTACTTGCACTTTGACGTGCTTTTGAACTGCTAGGTGGGCAGGAGCAGGGACCAAGCAATGGGAGCTCACCCCGTCGCAGGGATTCGAACCGCCGACCTTCTGATCCGCAAGCCCTAGGCTCTGTGGTTTAACCCACAGCGCCACCTGGGTATACTTTCGGTTAATTAATCGGTTCTCTCGGTCCTTTAAAACCCAACTGTCCTTGACTCTTCTTATCACCCGGGTTCAGTCCCGCCATTATGGTAGGCCTCAACTCGCCACGCTGCCTTCCCCTCTTAGGCCCGAGCGAGCCATTTGCCCAGGTGAAGCCTCCCTCAAGAGAAATTCAAGGAGGAGGCCCTGTGCTTTGTCACTTTCCCAGAGGAAAATGAAACACCAGCCAGCCAGTTTGCTTTCCTCCAGGGTCCCTGAAGTGCTGCTCCTAAGCAGTTCTGTGTCTTCAAATCTCTCTCTCTCATTCTCTGCATGCATCTCTTCTTCCTCCACAGGCACATCCATTCCTCGAGAGGACATTTCTGTCTCCTTCGGTTTCCTGCTAGCCCTGCGCACCATCTGCTCCTGACTCCTACAGCTTTCGCTCCACCTGGACTCTGCTCCTCCAGGTCTAACGGCAGAGAAGCCTCCACCAAGATTAATGGTTGCTCTGGAAACTGCCGTGTTATTTTTGTCCTAATGTGAGGAGTGGTGTGTGTGCGTGCGTGCGTACGCTCCGCACCCTTGGTGACCACAAACGCCCCAATTAATAAACCAGAAAGGGAGGTGTGACGGCCTCATCCCGCCTCACACCCATTGTGATGATCACTTCTGCGTCAGCAGCACGGACCCCACTGCGAGGTATTACAATGTGCCTCTGAGGAGGGGAGGCAATCCCATCCCAAATGTTGAGCAGCTGCACACCAGACACTTTCTCCCCTGCCTTGCTCCTGAGGATGATGTGGCACTTAACCTGCTCCATACATTTCAAAGGCTGTCTTTGGGCAATGGGCAATTTCCACCCCTCCTGGGGCGGAAGACTCCCCACATTAAAATTAATGAGCCTCTCCTTTTCATCTCAGCCCATCCAGAGCTTCCTGCTCCAGCATCTTGAGCTAATGGCAGGAGTTGTTAAAGCCTAAGTACCTTATTCACTGGTTGAATTTGTCTTTCTGGTTCTTTGTCATTCTGGGCTTATTCTCTGTGCAGAGAAACAGAACCGGGATTAATGATGAATTACCTGGTCCTCTGGAATTCAGGAAGTGGGGACACACACACACACACACACACCTGGCAGTTTTGATGTTATAGATATGAGAAATGCACCTTTCATAGAATTGTAGGGTTGGAAGGGGCCTGAGGATCACCTAGTCCAGGGGTGGCCAACTCCCAAGAGGCTGCAATCTACTTTCTGAATTAAAATCTGGCAGTGATCTACCCCCATTTTTTAGGGGTTCAGCTCTAAGTTGTTGACCTTTTTTTAGGGAGGAGGGAAGCCTGTTTTTTTAGGGTTTTTTGGGTTCAGCTCTAAGTTCAGCTTTTTTTTTGCGGGAGCCAAAGTTGTTGAGCTTCTGTGGGGGGAGCCAGTGATCTACCACAGACGTCCAGTGATCTACCAGTAGATCGCGATCTACCTGTTGGACGTGCCTGACCTAGTCCAACCCCCCAGCTATGCATTGTTACGTTTCAAACTTCCCATCATCGGCTAGGAAATGAGTGCTAGGAACTTGCCTTTCTTTCTTTCTTTCTTTCTTTCTTTCTTTCTTTCTTTCTTTCTTTTTTTTATCAAATAATTTTTATTAAGGTTTCCAATACAACATAATCACATTGAAACATTCCAAATTACATTTCAAATTATTTATCCAATTATCAATAATAATAATAATAATAAGAAAAGTTCCAATTCTTCCCAATTATTATTTAAAATTATTTTGAGGTTTCCCATGCTTCAAACTCCGGAGTTATCTAATCAACTATTTGTCTTTGCTTTTTACCCTTCCTATATTTTCACAGCCTCTGATGTATTCCAACAAGCAAGATAAATCATAACAAACAATGTCCCTGTGTGGATTTAAGTCCATATTTCATCACCATACGATCGCCTTGCCCCTTGGCACTCTGATTCCGAAAGCCAAATCACGGACAGTCGCCATCTTGGAACTTGCCCTTCTTCCAAACAGGAGGCTGAGCATCCTGGGACGCTTGGGTTCCTTTGTATTCACAATCCTGTTTTGTAACACCGCCTAGTAGGAGAACCTCCTTCTCTCTAAGCCAGGCATAGGCAACCTTGGCTCTCCAGATGTTTTGGAACTACAACTCCCATGATCCCTAGCTAACAGGGTCAGTGGTTAGGGATGGTGGGAATTGTAGTTCCAAAACATCTGGAGAGCCAAGGTTGCCTATGCCTGCTCTAAGCAGCCTACCCACCTCCTTCGCCCTGGCCTCTCTCCTTATAAGCCAGTTTTCAACAACCTCCAGGTGTTTTTGGACTACAACTCCCATCAACCCCAGGCGGCCGTGCTGATCTATTCCTTATTTGCTTTATGCATTGCATTTATAGCACACCTTCTCCTCCAAGGAGCGCACATGGTTCTCCCCAGTGCTTCCCCCCCTAGAAAAATAGGTGCCAATACTCAACATGAAGTCCTTATGGTAAATGTCACCCTTTTTAACAACAATGAAAAGAGGTGCCAGTACTGCTTGCTGTTGAGTACCTCTGGGGGGGGGGAGGAAGCACTGGTTCTCCCGCTCCTCAATGAATCCCCACAGCAACCCTGTGAGGGAGAATAATCTGAGGGGCAGTCACTGTCCCAAGCTCACCCGGCGAGCATCATGGCTAGGTGGGGATCTGAACCCTCGTCTCCCAGGTCCTAGTCCAACACTCTAACCCAGGCATCCCCAAACTGCGGCCCTCCAGATGTTTTGGCCTACAACTCCCATGATCCCTAGCTAACAGGACCAGTGGTCAGGGATGATGGGAACTGTAGTCCAAAACATCTGGAGGGCCGAAGTTTGGGGATGCCTGCTCTAACCACTGCACCACCCTGCCTCCGGCGACTTTCCAATGAGAATGCATTGCAGGGGGTTGGACTAGATGGCCCTTGGGTTCCCCTTCCAACTCTATGATTGTATGAGATTCACCATCCCAAACACCCAGAGGGCAGTGTGGGAGAAGGCCGAAGCAACCTTAGCAGAAGCAGGTGTCGGCAAGAACAAACTTGCCCTGAAATGAAACCGAAGAAACGAGGCAGCAAAGGAAAAAGGGTTCAGTCCTCCATGGAGAGACTCGGAAGCAGGCATTTCTCTTCTCATTTATTTTATTGCTGTGGCAGCCCTCTGGGGCGCCTCGGTTGGCTCTCCTGGAATCCAGGCGGACATGTCCCGGTGTCACCGCACCGCCTCCGAAAGCAGCACACGGAAGCCTGCGGAGTAGAAGACCCAGCTAAATGCTCAGGCTCAATTATTAATTAGGCGATTAGCATTCCCCCTTTACGCTCCACTTGCTCCTTAACTGAAAACCTGCCCTTCCCATCGGATCGTGCAACCAACTTCTCGTCCTGGGCGGCACTCATTTGTTAAGGAGAAGGCTGCCCCCTTGGCTTGGCACAAGAGACTCTTATAATTTGCTTCATATAAACATTGATACAAATGATCTTAAAGTGGACAGAGAATATTTTAACAGCCAAAATCCACTTTTTATCGATTTTCAATTGACTGGGGTAGATTCCTAAATCTGTCGACACGAAGGTACTCAGACCTCCTGCCGGTCTTCCACCTTTTGGACCGATTGAGGCACAGGAGTGGAAAGCAAAATAATTGTGCAATTAAAAAAAAAGACTCTCTAAACCATGGGTAGGCAACCTAAGACCCGGGGCCGGATGCGGCCCAATCGCCTTCTCAATCCAGCTCACGGACGGTCCAGGAATCAACGTGTTTTTACATGAGTAGAATGTGTCCTATTATTTAAAATACATCTCTGGTTATTTGTGGGGCCTGCCTGGTGTTTTCACATGAGTAGAATATGTGCTTTTATTTAAAATGCATCTCTGGTTTATTTGTGGGGCCTGCCTGGTGTTTTCACATGAGTAGAATGTGTGCTTTTATTTAAAATGCATCCCTGGGTTATTTGTGGGGCATAGGAATTCGTTCATTTCCCCCCACAAAATATAGTCCGGCCCAACACATGGTCTGAGGGACGGTGGACCGGCCCACGGCTGAAAAAGGTTGCTGACCCCTGCTTCTTATCAATTACTTGCAGAGTAGCAGGAAGGGCCATAGCCAAGGGCTGTTGCAGGCTGAAGATGCCAGGATCAAATCCTGCCAGCTCTGAGTACAGCTGTTGAGAGATCCCTGCCTGCAATTCTGGAGAGCCAGTGCCAGTCAGGGCCAACAGTACTGAGTGAGACCAATGACTTGGCTCGATATAAGACAGCTTCCTACAGGTTCCAGATCACCTCGAGGAGGAAGCTGGTAGGTTTTGTTTGCTTGTCTAGAAGATAAGTGATGGGAAAGGTTTCATTTGCTGAGTGCAGGTGTGCCCAGCTGCTGTCAAAGGCACAAGAAGGGGGCTTGTAAACAAAGAGAGAGGTCCTATTAGCTCCACAGATGTTCTAGGAACACATTGGGATGCCTTGATCTCACACAAATGCTTTGAGGGTCACTAGGTGGGACGCTGGTGGCGCTGTGGTCTAAACCACAGAACTTAGGGCTTGCTGATCAGAAGGTCGGTGGTTCGAATCCCTGCGACGGGGTGAGCTCCTGTTCTTCGGTCCCTGCTCCTGCCTAGCAGTTCGAAAGCACGTCAAAGTGCAAGTAGATAAATAGGTACTGCTCTGGCGGGAAGGTAAACGGAGTTTCCGTGCACTGCTCTGCTTTGCCAGAAGCGGCTTAGTCATGCTGGACACATGACCCGGAAGCTGTCTGCGGACAAACGCTGGCTCCCTCGGCCTATAGAGCGAGATGAGCGCCGCAACCCCAGAGTCGGCCGCAACTGGACCTTAACAGTCAAGGGTACCTTCACCTTTACCTTAGGTGGCCTTAGACAAGCTATTCTCTCCAAGTCTCAGCCTCCATCTGCAATATGGGATAGCAATACTGACCTGCTTTACAGGGTCGTTGTAAGGATTACTATTGTAAGGACCGCATGGCAGGGTTTGGACTAGATCAGTGTTCCCCAACCTTGGGCCTCCAGCTGTTTTTGGACTACAACTCCCATCATCCCTCACTAGCAAGACCAGTGGGTCAGGGATGATGGGAATTGTAGTCCAAAAACAGCTGGAGGCCCAAGGTTGGGGAACACTGCACTAGATGACACCTTTTGGTCCCTTCCAGCTCCACAACTCTACAATTCGATGACTGCAGAAGGTGCAACTACACATATGTCCGATGGTGCCAATGACATACGAACCAGTAGTTTGCAGAGAAGTTTCCAACAATGGGGAGTGAGTTCGAATCCTGATGGATCGGCTGCATGACCAAGTTCCCTGGGGAAACTCAGCCACAGAGCATAGGGCTGGCAAAGCCCCCTGCGCTATGGCTCCCAAGCGCCTGAAAACCAGCTGGCACTTGGGTAAAGCTGTGCAAGGGACTTGGATGAGCAGGTGGGACAACCCGCCTGTCACTTCAGGTTGGATAAGGATCAGTGGGGCAGGGGCGGACACTGGCCAAAAAAGACCCCCCCCCCTCCTGGGGGAAGCCCAGGGTCCACTGTGCCTGCTGAGCGAGCTGCCATTTCTCAGCCTGACCTAATTCATAGGACTCTTGCAATGTTAAAAGTGCAGGATGGTAAACACCACCCTGAGCCCTTTGGAGGAAAGAATGGCTAAAAATAAATGCAGGAATCATAGTGTCCATTGAAGAACTAAATTACAGGATATCAGGGGGAGAGAAAAGAACCTGTCCTAGGTACCATTTCATTATGCATCACCGAGGAGGCATTAGCCTTTGCAAACGGCGAGCATAAAGATGGTTATTCGAGTGCTCTAAAAATACATGAGAAATATGACAGGTGGGCCATTCGACACATTTAACATGGTTGTTGTGTTTTCTCCAAGTAAGAGAGTGATTATAAACTGCCCCCTTAGTCATTTGTGTTATTCCTTTGTTCCATCAACCCTGGAACTAATTTCTGGAGGATGGGGAAGCTGGTAAAATGTGGGCTGGATGAGGTAACTGTTAGGTGGATTTGTAGATAGCTGGTTGACTGACAAGAACCCAAAGTGTGCTCATTAAGGGTCAAAAAAATTGACAAGTGGGGTGTCGCAGGGTTCAGTCCTGGGCCCGTTGTTGTTCAACACCTTGATTTGGATGAAGTAATTGAGGGGATGCCCATCAGATTGAGGGGATGCCCATCAGTGTGATGCAGAACAGTAGTGATGTATGGGAAGTGAGAGCTGGACCATAAAGAAGGCTGATCACCGAAGAATTGATGCTTTTGAATTATGGTGCTGGAGGAGACTCTTGAGAGTCCCATGGACTGCAAGAAGATCAAACCTATCCATTCTTAAGGAAATCAGGAAGGACAGATCCTGAAACTGAGGCTCCAATACTTTGGCCACCTCATGAGAAGAGAAGACTCCCTAGAAAAGACCCTGATGTTGGGAAAGATGGCGGGCACAAGGAGAAGGGGACGACAGAGGATGAGATGGTTGGACAGTGTTCTCGAAGCTACTAACATGAGTTTGGCCAAACTGCGAGAGGCAGTGAAGGATAGGCGTGCCTGGCGTGCTCTGGTCCATGGGGTCACGAAGAGTCGGACACGACTGAACGACTGAACAACAACCATCAGATTTGCAGATGACACCAAACTGGGAGGGGTAGCTAATGCTGCAGAAAACAGAATCAGAATTCAAAATGACCTTAATAGATTGCAGAACTGGGGCCAAACTTACAAAATGAAATTTAGTAGGGAATTTTAGTAGGGACTGTCTACACTTAGACAGGAATAACCAGCTGTGTAAATGTAAGATGGGGGAGACCTGTCTTGCCAATAGTACAGGTGAACAGAGGTGGATTTAGGGGATAATAATAATAATAATAATAATAATAATAATAATAATAATATAGTGTGCCTGGTTGGGGTGCCACAACTATGATGCAGAATGGAAGGAGAGAGGGCCCCCCTGAATTTTGGCATAACCCAGGGTGCTGCTGAAATTTGAGGCCCCAAGATCCGCCACTGATGTGAAAAGAAACTAGGGGTCTTGGAGGACCACAAGCTTAACATGAGTCAACAGTAGAAATATATATAAAAAAATAAAAAAAATTGTCCAGTAGCACCTTAGAGACCAACTAAGTTTGTTCTTGGTATGAGCTTTCGTGTGCATGCACACTTCTTCAGATAGTCAACAGTGAGTCAACAGTGTGATGCAGCAGCAAAAAAAGCTAATCCTATTCTAGGCTACATCAACAGATGTACTGTATAGTGTCCAGATCAAGGGAAGTAATTCGAAAGTACGTCAAAGTGCAAGTAGATAAATAGGTACCGCTCCGGCAGGAAGGTAAACGGCGTTTCCGTGCGCTGCTCTGGTTCACCAGAAGCAGCTTAGTCATGCTGGCCACATGACCCGGAAGCTGTACGCTGGCTCCCTCGGCCAATAATGCGAGATGAGCGCAGCAACCCCAGATTCGGTCACGACTGGACCTAATGGTCAAGGGTCCCTTTACTTTTATTCTGCCTTGGTCAGATCACGCTTGGAATACTGTGTCCAATTCTGGGCACCACAATTTAAGAAGGATGTTGAAAAGCTGGAACGTGAGCAGAGGAGGGCGACCAAGACGATCAAGGTCTGCAAACCAGGCCTTGCGATGAACAATTGAGGGAGCTAGGTATGTTAGCCTGGAAAAGAGGAGACTGAGAGGAGATGTGATGGGCATCTTCAAATATCTGAAAGGGCTATCACATGGAAGATGGAGCAAGCTTTTTTTCTCCAGCTCTGGAGGCTAGGACCCAAACCAATGGATTCAAGTTACAAGAAAGGAGATTCTGAGTAAACATCAGGAAGAACTTTCTGAAGATGGCGATGGTCGGAATGTGGCATTTGGAATTAAGAAGATCGACCTCATCCACACAGAGACATTGTTTATTATAACTTAGCCTGCTTGCCGGCATATATCAGCGGCTGTGGAAATATTGGAAAGAATTTTGAAAAGCAATCGATGGAGGTGATCAGGGAAGCTCCGGCGTCCGAAGCATGGGAAGTCCATATATAAAAAAAATTACTATAATAATTAGGCATAATTGGAATGTTTCTTTTAATTGGGAATTGTATAATTAATTTGGATTGTAATTTGAAATGTAATTGGGAATAATTTCAATGTGATTTGCTGTGATTTGTATTGGAAAATTCAATAAATAGATTATTAAAAAAAAGAACTTTCTGACAGTAAGAGCTCTTTGACAGGAGGTTGTGGCTATCATATCTCCTCTCAATCTTAGAAGACATTGGAAGGCAGCCCTGTTTAATAATAATAATAATAATAATAATAATAATAATAATAATAATAATTTATTATTTGTACCCCGCCCATCTGGCCGGGTCTCCCCAGCCACTCTGGGCGGCTTCCAACAAACACTAAATACATTAAATATCACACATTAAAAACTTCCCTAAACAGGGAAAGTTTAGGGAAGTTTTTAATGTTTGATGTTTTATTGTGCTTTTAATTTTCTGTTGGGAGCCACTGACAATGGCTGGGGAAACCCAGCCAGGTGGGCGTGGTATACATAAATTATTATTATTATTATTATTATTATTATTATTTTCTCCAGGCTAAACATACCCAGCTCCTTCAACCGTTCCTAATAAGGCTTGGTTTCCAGACCCTTGATCAACTTGGTTGCCCTCCTCTGCACACATTGCAGCTTGTCAACATCTTTCTTAAAGGTCACTGCCAGACATTGCAGATAGGACTGAGCTAGACAGAGCAGAGGACTGATTTCATATAAGGTAGCTTTCTATGTTCCTGTGAAGAACACCTGAGAAACCTCCATCACCCTTGCCAAAGTCACGCCAGGCCCCTTGGTCTCCTCGGGTTGTCAAATGGGATGATGGTCATCCTCTTGCAAATGACTGGCAGTGGTCACCAAATCTTCACCCTCCGGGGATCACAACATCCTGACTCTTGCTTTTAAAAGACAGGAGCTACGTAATGCCTTTCGTTAGCTTCTTGCCAAATCGAAGAGAAGAGGCAACCCTGGCAGCCCCAAAGGAGCAGACGCAGCCAGAGGCCAGAGGCATTATATAAACAGCAGCTAGAAAGCAAGAAACACTTTCTATCAACAGTGATTAACTTGGCCATTAAAAACATGGCAAGCTCTGCCTTGGCTGGCTGGGAAGAGCTGCTGTTATACGGCTTCTGTATGACATTATTTTTTTTATATTTTTTTACAGCCGAGCTGGAATTTCTCAGAAGGCATCCTCCGCCCCAGAAGAATTTCTGAGATGGGTGTTGGTGGTTGGTTGAAAAAGAAGGCTGCTTTGCATCGTTTTCTATTAGACTTCTCCGCCATTAATTCTCTCTCTCTCTCTCTCTCTCTCTCTCTCTCTCTCTCTTTCTCTCTCTCCCTCTCCCTTTCCCTCTCCCTCTCTTTTTGAAGCAGATGCTGTTCTCCACCGCCAACACACGGCCGTGGAATGGCATTCGGTCCTGGGCATTGTGGAGGATGCAAAAGGGTTGCCAAGCTGCCAGCACAGTTGCAGCTGTTGCCTCTTGTAGCAGCGGTAGCAGCATCCAAAAAAAGGGGAGGAAAGGAAGGAAGGAAGGAAGGAAGGAAGGAAGGAAGGAAGGAAGGAAGGAAGGAAGGAAGGAAGGAGAGATGTGCTCTTCCTGCTGCCAATTGTGACTCCCAGTCCTTGAGAAACTGTCGGATAATTTTCCACACCAACTGGAGAAAAATCAGTGAAATGGTCCGCTCAGTTTCTCTAACCACATTTAGGGTGGAGACATTTTGAAAGTCCAAGTGGACCCCTCTCGCCTTTTTATATGCTTATTTTTTGGTTTGTTTGTTGTGATAACTTCCTTCTCACCTTTCCTCCAAGATGTTCAGGGCAGCATATATGAACCATATTATCCTCACAACAACCCTGTGAGGTGAGAGACAGACAGACAGACAGACAGACAGACAGACAGACAGACAGATTCCAAGGCACTCAGTGAGCTTTCTGGCTGAGTCAGAATTTGAACTCAGGCCTACTCTGTCGCAGAGGAAGCTGGTCTGATCCATCAGGGGAAAGGAGGCTCTGCCCAACCAACTTCAGCCGGATCTCTGCCACTATCTATCTAGCTGTAATAATAATAATAATAATAATAATACTTTATTATTTATACCCCGCCCATCTGGCTAGGTTTCCTCAGCCACTCTGGGCGGCTTCCAACAAAATATTAAAATACAATAGTCTATTAAACACTAAAAGCTTCCCTAAACAGGGCTGCCTTCAGATGTCTTCTAAAAGTCTAGTAGTTGTTTTTCTCTTTGACATCTGGTGGGAGGGCGTTCCACAGGACGGGTGCCACTACCGAGAAGGCCCTCTGTCTGGTTCCCTGTAGCTTGGCTTCTTGAAGCGAGGGAACCGCCAGAAGGCCCTCGGCGCTGGACCTCAGTGTCCGGCCAGAACGATGGGGGTGGAGACGCTCCTTCAGGTATACTGGACTGAGGCCGTTTAGGCTGCCTGCCTTCTTACTTACAGCCAGACCCAGGGGTAGTCCTGGCTTCCTCCTTCTTGGTCTCAGTGTTGCCTTTGGAGGAGGAGGAGGAGGAGGAGGAGGAGAAGGCTTGAAACAACACTGGTCTGGGTTGCCTCCACCTGTCCTTGGCTCTGACTCCACCTACGGTTTGGGCTCCCTGGCCAGAAAATAAGACAAGCCCTGCTTGGTCCATCTGATCGGCAAGCCCAAGAGTCTCAGTGGTTTAGACCACAGCGCCACCCGTGTCCTAACATGGGGGCATGTCCTATATTGGCAGGTGCACACCCTGGACCACCAGAACTGATGCCGTTTATTCTACAGCTTGCTTCCCTCACCTCATTCTGTTGCGTGCGTAGGCCAAGCCAGACATCATCATAAAACCACAGAGTTTGTAGGCCGCTTTTGTCCCATTTCTTGCTTGACGCATCCCCAACAGATGGTTGTTCAAGGAGACCCTTAGTGAGGGTAAACCCTCCACCCTGCTAGTTGGTCCATTGTTGGTCCATTGTTTGAACTGTTCTTGCCAGAAGAAGAAGAAGAAGAAGAAGAAGAAGAAGAAGAGTTTGGATTTGATATCCCGCTTTATCACTACCCGAAGGAGTCTCAAAGCAGCTAACATTCTCCTTTCCCTTCCTCCCCCCACAACAAACACTCTGTGAGGTGAGTGGGGCTGAGAGACTTCAGAGAAGTGTGACTAGCCCAAGGTCACCCAGCAGCTGCATGTGGAGGAGCGGAGACGCGAACCCCGTTCCCCAGATTACGAGTCTACCGCTCTTAACCACTATACCACACTGGCTCTCATAAAAACATGAGAAGAGCTCTGGTGGGTCAAGCCAATGGACTACTTGGTCCAGCATCCTGTTCTCACAGCGGCCAACCAGGTGGGAAGCCCACAAGAAGAACCACAAGAAGCAAGAGCCGCTCTCCCCACCTGTGATCCTCAGAAACTTGATATTCAGAGTCCTCCAATGGTGGAGGAAGAAGTTATCAAGAAGCTTCCAGAAGCTTCTCCCAATGTTCAACCAAAATCTACTCTCCTATAATTTCTAAGTGCCTTAGATCTATTCCTACCCTCTGGGGAAGCCGAGAACAAGTTTTTGTATGACCCTCCGCTCACCCTCAAAAGTGCTATATAATTGCAAAATAACGCAGGTTGGGTGTGATTGAGGGAAAGAAAACAACGCTCCCAGGAATCTGGGACAATAGGATGGACTGCAGCCTGTCTGAATCTTCCTTTGAATATCACAGCTCGGAAGAAAGTCATCCACTTCGCTGACTATCTAGGCCAAGCAAGGAACAAGCAAGTGATGTCTTCGCTGTTTTCACCCTTAAGCAATTTAGCTCTAGGTACTGCAGCATAAAAAAAATGGTTCTTTCTAGCCAAAATGTCTTTCTCCCATACTGTATCTGAAGAAGTGTGCATGCACACGAAAGCTCATACCAAGAACAAACTTAGATGGTCTCTAAGGTGCTACTGGAAGGAATTTTCTTATTTTTTATTTTGTTTCTCCCATACTTCCTTACATTTATAACCCATCTTTCAGCCCATCAAAAGATCATTTTTCAAACCATCAGATGGTAAGACCTACAAGTGCATCATCCTAGGGCATTCATAATGCTGTATTCTTGCAATTAATTTTGTCCATCAAAATAAGGTGGGGAGGTGGTTTTATGGGAACAACACACACAAAAACAAACCATGGTACATCAGTGTTTTTGTTATGACTCTGAGCACAAGCAAAAGTGATTGGTGGGCTTATCTCCTCTGTCCACATGGGTCACTGTAAAACAACTGCAACAGTTTGGCACCGGTTTGGAGGGGATCCCAAATTTTGTGGTTTGTAGTTAAGGTTAAGGGACGTGGGTGGCGCTGTGGTCTAAACCACAGAGCCTTGGGCTTGCTGATCAGAAGGTCGGCGGTTCAAATCCCCTCGATGGGGTGAGCTCCCGTTGCTCAGTCCCTGCTCCTGCCCACCTAGCAGTTCAAAAGCACGTCAAGTGCAAGTAGATAAATAGGCACTGCTCCGGCGGGAAGGTAAGCAGCGTTTCCGTGCGCTGCTCTGGTTTGCCAGAAGCGGCTTAGTCATGCTGGTCACATGACCTGGAAGCTGTATGCCGGCTCCCTCGGCCTATAGAGCAAGATGAGCGCCACAACCCCAGAGTCGTCTGCGACTAGACCTAATGGTCAGGGGTCCCTTTACCTAGTTAAGGTTAAGTACAAAACCTGTGTTTGATGTAGCAATTGCTCAGTTTGCGTGGCACTGCAAAACACTGGGTTTTCACTGCAAAATGCTGCCAAAAAAAACCCCCTGCAAAACTTTGGCACAGTTTTGGAGAGGATCCCAAAATTATGGGTTCGTAGTTTTGCTGTCCACATGACCATCACACATTGGGCTCACAGCAGGAGAAAGGGCCTCAAACTAGGTTAATCATTATAAAAGGCTACACCGATAGTAGTGAATATTTGTTGAGCTAAAACGGACCGCTTTTTTAAATTGTTGTATAATTAAAGGTAAAGGTAAAGGGACCCCTGACCATTAGGTCCAGTCGTGTCCGACTCTGGGGTTGCGGCGCTCATCTCCCTTTATTGGCCGAGAGCCGGCATACAGCTTCCAGGTCACGTGGCGAGCATGACAAAGCCGCTTCTGGCGAACCAGAGCAGCGCAAGGAAACACCGTTTACCTTCCCACCGGAGCGGTTCCTATTTATCTACTTGCACTTTGATGTGCTTTCGAATTGCTAGGTGGGCAGGAGCTGGGACCGAGCAACGGGAGCTCATCCCGTCGCGGGGATTCAAACTGCCGACCTTCTGATCAGCAAGCTCTAGGCTCTGTGGTTTAACCCACAGCGCCACCTGGGTCCAAAGTTGTATAATTAGAGGAAGTCAAATTTCCAGCTTCTGACTTGGACCAGCAAGGTGCAGTGGTCAGAATGCCAGACTAGGATTGATGAGATCCAGATTCGAATCCCTACTCCATCCTCCTTGAGCCAGCCGTTTTCTCTCAGCCCAGCCAACCTCACAGGGTTATTGTGAAGATGCGGAGAATCATGTATCCCACCTTCTTTTCGCAGGATATCATTGTGTTAGTGAAGACCAAGGACTTCCGCATTTAATGGTAAAGTCCATTTAAGCTTTTCCGTGATGAGCCTGCTTGCTACCATCCAAAGATAACAAGGCACAACATTCCCCTTTTAATCAGAGTTTGGCTCACTTACACAGAGGAGGTTGTGAGGAGAAAGCGTTATGAGTTTATTAAAAAGATGTTAATTACCGTTCCTACATTAATAGCTGGCTAATGGGAGAAAAGCAATCTCCCTTCTGTCTATGAGTGACAAAGTAAGTAGCTACAGCACACAGGGAAAAAAGTGTTCGGTTTGCTCATCTCATTCAAAGAGACAAAGCACAAAGAGAATATGCTTCTTTTAGTCAAACATTTTGGGTAGAAGGGAGCTCACAGTCTAACAGAAGCAAGGATCATATAATAGACATGCTAATTATACAGCATATTAACAACTTAATTGCATAATAAGTATACATTTGCTTTTCGATTTTGCATAGATGTATGCAATCCAACATGTGTATATAGCCCCAAATGATTTGGTATGGCTGGCACTCCTCCCTCCCTTTAATTTAAAAACATATATACATATGTAAATTCACCCTAAGCATTTTTAAAGGAAGTATTGTAGCCTTTCCCACCCCACCCCCCAGGTTTAAATTGCATTGGCACAATTAAGGAAACCTGTGTTCCTTTTAATGGCAATTTGAACTCCCGGCAATTAGCAGGTGATAATGTTTTGCTCCATGACCTGAAAAGCTTCCAGACCTGGTTTCTGCATAACAAATCTCTCTTTAAAGGGTTTGGAGCAGGTCAGTTGGCAGCCCCCTAATTTGGTTGACTGAGTCTCAGGGGGGCAGGAACTGGGGCTTGTGGTTTGCTTTAAATTTACATTCCATCTGATTCCCTTTAAAAGTCTTTTGTTTTGTTTTTCATTGACTGGCGGAGGAGGGAGTACTACCACCTACCCTGAGGCTAGGACAGGTTTAGGGTTGCCAACTACACTTCTGATGGAGACAATGTGCATTTCATGCCCAGAGGAGGATGACAGATGCCCTGGGGACCAAAACCTTATTTTTAACAAGTTGAAGGAGCTAGGTATGTTTAGCATGGGAGAAGAGATGATTAAGTGGTGATATGAGAGCTGTCTTCAAATATTTGGAGAGCTGTCACATGGACTTGTCATTTTAGCCTACATTTTTTAAAAAAATGTTCTGTCCTTCTTCTTTGGCGATTACTCATAGCTGAGCAGGGACATGGGTGGCGCTGTGGGTTAAACCACACAGCTTGCCAATCAGAAGGTCGGCGGTTTGAATCCCCGCGACGAGGTGAGCTCCCATGGCTCAGTCCCTGCTCCTGCCAACCTAGCAGTTCAAAAGCACGTCAAAGTGCAAGTAGATAAATAGGTACCTCTCCATCGGGAAAGTAAACGGCATTTCCATGCTCTGCTCCGATTTGCCAGAAGCGGCTTAGTCATGTTGGTCACATGACCTGGAAGCTGTACGCCGGCTCCCTTGGCCAGTAAAGCGAGATGAGCGCCGCAACCCCAGAGTTGTCCGCGACTGGACGTAACGGTCAGGGGTCCCTTCACCTTTACATAGCTGAGCAAAATTGTCTTCCATGAACACAGTCTTAACGGTGTGTCCGTAAGTGACTGTGGAGGCCAATTCTTCCAGGTGTTTAGTCGGAGATGGGACTATTCTTTGCTTTTGTTGTTGTTGTTCAGTCGTTCAGTCGTGTCCGACTCTTCGTGACCCCATGGACCAGAGCACGCCAGGCACGCCTATCCTTCACTGCCTCTCGCAGTTTGGCCAAACTCATGTTAGTAGCTTCGAGAACACTGTCCAACCATCTCATCTTCTGTCGTCCCCTTCTCCTTGTGCCCTCAATCTTTCCCAACATCAGGGTCTTTTCTAGGGAGTCTTCTCTTCTCATGAGGTGGCCAAAGTACTGGAGCCTCAACTTCAGGATCTGTCCTTCCAGTGAGCACTCAGGGCTGATTTCTTTAAGAATGGATAGGTTTGATCTTCTTGCAGTCCATGGGACTCTCAAGAGTCTCCTCCAGCACCATAATTCAAAAGCATCAATTCTTCGGCGATCAGCCTTCTTTATGGTCCAGCTCTCACTTCCGTACATTACTACTGGGAAAACCATAGCTTTAACTATACGGACCTTTGTTGGCAAGGTGATGTCTTTGCTTTTTAAGATGCTGTCTAGGTTTGTCATTGCTTTTCTCCCCAGAAGCAGGCGTCTTCTAATTTCGTGAGTGCTGTCACCATCTGCAGTGATCATGGAACCCAAGAAAGTGAAATCTCTCACTGCCTATTCTTTGCTAGATGTTTTTAAACAGAAGGTGGATTGGTAACTATCAATGACGCTGCAGCGGTGTATTTCCTGCATTGGTAGGGGGTTGTACTAGATGATCTTGGGATGGGCTGCAGCTCTGCACCAGAGCATCTGCAGTGCATGCAGAGAGTCCCAAGTTCAAGTTCAATCCCTGGCATCTACAGGTAGGCCTGGGAGTGACTCTTTTCTGAAAATAGGGAAGCGCTTAGCGCTGTGGTCTAAACCACTGAGCCTCTTGGGTTTGCCAATCAGAAGGTCGGCAGTTCGAATCCCTGCGATGGGGTGAGCTCCCGTTGCTCTGTCCCAGCTCCTGCCAACCTAGCAGTTCGAAAGCACACCAGTGCGAGCAGATAAATAGGTACCACTGCAGCAGAAAGGAAAAACGGTGTTTCTGTGGGCTCTGGTTTCCGTCACAGTGTTTCATTGCGCCAGAAGCGGTTTAGTCATGCTGGCCACATGACCCGGAAAGCTGTCTGTGGACAAACGCTGGCTCCCTTGGCCTGAAAGCGAGATAAGCGCCACAACCCCATAGTTGTCTTTGACTGGACCATCCAGGGGTCCTTTACCTTTTTTTACCTTGTCTGAAATCCCAGACAGCTGCTGCCAGTCAGTGTAGACAGTACTGAGCTAGATGAACAAAGGGCCTGATTCGGTATAAGGCAGCTTATTGCATTCCTATGAGGTCCCTTCCAACTCCCCAAATCTATAGCAACTCCCGGATAGGCAGGAATTAAAACGCCTCCATCTTTTTCAGCATTTGGATGAAGTTGTGCCTATTTCAATGAACCTTTGTTGGCCAGCCGAGCATATCCAATTAACTAATGGATGGATTAAAGCCGCCTGTTCCGTACTGCTCTAGTAGCACAACCCCATTCATGAATATCATCTCTGATGCCCACTTCTTTCCTTTGTCAGGGTGAAACCCAGCTTGCATATTTTTCAAGCTTTCAAGAGTTTGATAAGGAATCAGAGGCCATTCCTTCTACCAAAGCTATTCCATCAGAAGTAATGGCTCCCCCTGCTGACAGTTATGAAGAATTACCACTGTTATTATATATCTACATTATCTAGTTAAAGGTAGATAGCCGTGTTGGTCTGTCATAGTCAAAATAAAATAAAAAAATTCATGTATCTGAAGAAGTGTATCTGAAGTATTCGTGTATCTGAATTCGTGTATCTGAAGAAGTGTGCATGCACACGAAAGCTCATACCAAGAAAAAACTTAGTTGGTCTCTAAGGTGCTACTGGAAGGAATTTTTTTATTTTATTTTGTTTTGTTTTTACATTATCTAGGACTGCCAACTTTTTTAACCCAGCTCCAGTGCTTTTATCACCTGCACAGCTAGCAGATATTCAGCAAGTGGAGCTTGTGCTTGCATGCAGTGGCTGGGGAAACGAAAAAGCTTCAGTTGCTGGATTTCTGCTGCCTATTTTTGTAATGGGCACTTTATGCACCAGCAGATTAAACCATAACCTCATCTTTCTCCCACCCATCAACATTTCTCTCTGTTGTGCCTCATCATACAACCAGCCAGCCCAGCCAGCCTGCGCTTTTGGCTGCTGCGATAGCAAGTACTGTATCACATTTGCTCTCCAGTTAAAGGTAAAGGTAAAGGGACCCCTGACCATCAGGTCCAGTCGCGTCCGACTCTGGGGTTGCGTGCTCATCTCGCTCTATAGGCCGAGGGAGCAGGCGTTTGTCCGAAGACAGCCTCCGGGTCATGTGGCCAGCACGACAAAGCTGCTTCTGGCGAACCAGAGCAGCACACGGAAACGCCGTTTACCTTCCCGCTGGAGCGGTCCCTATTTATCTACTTGCACTTTAACATGCTTTTGAACTGCTAGGCGGGCAGGAGCTGGGACCGAACAACGGGAGCTCACCCCGTCACAGGGATTCGAACCGCTGACCTTCTGATCAGCAAGCCTGTGGTTTAACCCACAGCGCCACCTGGTCCCTTGCTCTCCAGTTAGAAGATAATAAATACTTGTTTTCTGACACTTGAGACTCCAGAGTCCAGACAGACACTTGTCTAGCTTTCACTTTTTCCACTTTTTTTTTTACTCTGTTTTGGGGTACTTGCTTTGAGACATGATGGTTAGGTACCAGCACTTCAATGAACAAATCCCAGTATACTGGTTCCCCAGGGTTCACAATGAACATTTTTGGTGCTGATCTCCTCGCTTCACTCAGCCCAGAGGGCCTCAGGCTAAGGGAGCGTCTCTTAAGAAACCTCCTCTGACCCTCTCCCTAAGAATCCCTTCAGAATTTTTTAAAATGGCTTTTATGCCAGGGTCAAATATGCTCAAAACCACATCACCAACACTCCGAAATATGTGGTTAATCAGATCCAAGGCGACACAACCAAAAGATGCAGAGAGACACTTGAGATCATCTTGGATCATCTTGAGATCATCTCAGACCAAACTCTGGTGCTTTGTTTTGTTTTGTTTTGTTTTGTTTTGTTTTGTTTTGTTTTTTGAATAACAAAGAGTGAGAGTGGCAGGGAGGAAGAACAGAAGTCAAATGAATGGATGGCTCGTAATCGAATAATGCCTTCAACAGTTCTCCAGGGGAAGTATAAACAGATCCCTTTTTGTGAGAGATGCTGTCTGTGCGGCTCAGGAGAAGTGGAATCCATTGGCCATATACTTTTGCGATGCTGCTTCTATAAGGAGGTGCGAGGTGAGCTTATTCACACCATACTGGCAGAGCTACCTGGACGCTCGGAAACCTTCTATATAGAGTGGCTTCTCTCCGACGCTAAGCCTATTGTGTCAGCGAAGGTTGCTAAATTCTGTGCCAAAGCTATAAGAATTCGGTCCAATCTAATTAGCAGTGCCCAAATATCCTCAGAACATCCTCAGGACTAGCTAAAGAGGATCCAGCGATATTAATTGCTGTAGCCTACCTTTTAAAGTAGTAATATCCCTATTAATTAGTTTGTTTTTAACCAATTGTTAAAACCTATTTTGATTGTCTATTTTAGATATTCTGGTTTCTTTATTGTTTTATGTATTGCATATTTATGTGTGCTGGTCAAGAACCGTAATCAATCAATCAATCAATCAATCAATGGATGTTTCTAGGAGAGGTCGTTCCACTAGCAGGATATACCTGGTGGGGGGCGGGGGGGCCTTTTATGGATGTATTTTTAGTGGTAGGCTTATCTGATATACTTCTAGTCCATAAGTTTTTTGGGGGGCGGGGGGTCGTTACCAAGTTCC
Organism: Darevskia nairensis; assembly: GCA_034642065.1. NCBI lineage: Eukaryota > Metazoa > Chordata > Lepidosauria > Squamata > Lacertidae > Darevskia > Darevskia nairensis. The sequence continues at coordinate 149,587 of JAWWNI010000897.1, forward strand.
CCATTCCCCCGCCATTGAAATGGTTTCTTCCACCTCTAGCTTCATGATCACTCTTCTCTCGGGACGCGAAGGACCTTTGAACCCGTTTTTCTTCCCCCTTCATGAGGACTAGCAGCGCGCAAGTTCAGCCTCCTTTAAAGGTTCCTTCCACCCACCGCTCCCCCTTAAGTCTTTGGAGGCGTTGGTGCTGCCGTGTTCCCCTTCCTTCCTTCCTTCCTTCCTTCCTTCCTTCCTTCCTTCCTTCCTTCCTTCCTTCCTTCCTTCCCCCCACTTGTAAGATTTTGTTTGGGGCTGGCACTGGGAACGGGGGTAGCTGGCCAACTCAAGCTGGCCAGTTGCAGAAATGCTGGAGCGAAGAGACGCCGCGAGTGCCGACGTCCAAAGTGAAAATTTTGCAAAGGCTGCAGGAGGTCCTGAGCGGAAAGATATTGAGGTACAGGCGGTGTTGGGGGACGTGGGCAAGTCTTCTATCTGTGAAGTGGTTTGAGGATCTCGCCAAAGGAGCCCCGCAGCAGCAGCAGCAGCAGCCTTAAGCTCTCTGCTATTGCCTGGGTGGCCTTCAGGAGGTTGAAATGGGCAGAAATTGAGACACTCTGAACCCGGCGACAGAACATCTGTTCTGCATTCAGTAGGTCTCCGGCATCTCCAGGCAGGGTTAGATTCTACTTCTGAAATCCAGTTAGACCAATGGTCTAACTCGGTATAAAACAGCTTGGGAAGGCAGATTCCTGTCCCCCTCAGCAGCACCCACACAATTTCACCCAATGGGTCAGATGGATTCAAGATTTCAGGCACAAATCTGCCACCCCTGAAATTTCCCCTTTTTTTCTTGTCTCCAAAGAGTTTTGTGGCAGCTTTAAAAGACCAGCTGATTTATTATGACATAAGCTTGTGTGTGATACTCAAAAGGTAGATCTTTTTCTTGCTGATTGCATGTAGAAGTGGAGCCACGATGCTCAAGTGGCGGTGCTTAAAAGCCCACATCCTAGCTGTGGTAGCTATTGTGGAATAATCCATCTGGAACAGAGGTGTGTAATTGCATGTGTTTTACCTAGCTGGTTTATTATTATTATTATTATTATTATTATTATTATTATTGGCCTCCTAGTCACTTTGTCTCTCCCTTCCCTACAGTTGAAATTTAGATTAACTCTTCACCGAAGGAACCCACATTTCTTTATTTGTTTGTTTGCTTATATTAAATTTGTATACCGCCCTTCATCCATGGATCTCAGGGCAGTTGACAGCAGCCATGATTAGTCTGCAAAATGCCAAATACTTATATGGCACATTTCTTGGTGAATATTATCATCAACATCTTTATTGTTAACATTAGTGGAGTTGGGGGTGCCCAGCCATGAATGATATCTTCAGAAATCCAAAAATGAGCAATCATAGAATTGTAGAGTTGGATGGGACCCAAGGGTCATCTAGTCCAACCCGCTGCAATGCCTCTTAACTTAAGTAATAATAATATTATAATAATTTATTATTTATACCCCGCCCATCTGGCTGGGCTTCCCCAGCCACTCTGGGCGGCTTCCAACAAAATATTAAAATACAATAATCAATCAAACATTTCAATCAAACATTTCAATAATCAGTCAAACAGGAAGCTGCCTTTAAACTGAATCAGACCATTGGTTCATCTAGCGCAGGATTGCCTACACATACATGAAGCAGCTCTTCAGACAGGGAGTCTCTCTCAGCCCTAACTGGATATGCCGGGCATTTGAACCTGGGACCTTCTACCTGCCAAGCAGTTGCCCTACTGCTCAGCTAAGGCCCTTCCTATTTTGGATGGCCACTGCCCCAGTTGTTAACTGAAAGTCTTTCAATGTTTTATACACATTCCAAACTTAATCGCGCCACAAAATATTGGGCCGGGTGGTGGCGAAAAGAGAGGCAGCGGCGGGAATCTGGAATATCCAAGATTATATATATATATCCCAATTTGAGAGTGCAGAATATCATTCTCTTTCTGCAGATCAGCTTTGATGAATCTCAGCCCCCAAGTGGCAGAAGTAAAATGGACTCCGCTGCTGAGCAACACCCTGAGGTAAGACAGGAGAGGAAGCGTGTGCAGGGTCAAGGTTTTTGTGCACTGATAAGATTGGGGCTCATCTATGCTCTCATTCCATGCAGACAGTAAGCTTCCTGTACCTTCATTAATTGTCTCTTGTCCATATGGTGGTCCTCTAAATCCCTGTCTTCCCATGCTTTCCCCTCTCCAGATTCTCTCATCTCCTAACCTTTTTGGCATATTCTTGGTATGAGAAAATCTGGACTGAAGGGTAGGGGGGAATATGGGAAGGCAGGGATTTGGAAGAGAACATCATGTCGTCCAGTCGTGTCCGACTCTGGGGTTGTGGTTCTCATCTCGCTCTATAGGCTGAGGGAGCCGGCGTTTGTCCACAGACAGCTTCCAGGTCATGTGGCCAGCATGACAAAGCCGCTTCTGGCGAACCAGAGCAGCGCACGGAAACGCCGTTTACTATCCCGCCGGAGCGGTACCTATTTATCTACTTGCACTTTGACGTGCTTTCGAACTGCTAGGTTGGCAGGAGCAGGGACTGAGCAACGCTCACCCCGTCGTGGGGATTCGAACCGTCGACCTTCTGATTGGCAAGTCCTAGGCTCTGTGGTTTACACCACAGCGCCACCCACATCCAACTAACTATCATCTACCTGGACTGGCAGTGGCTGTCCAGGATTTCAGGTAGGGAACACTCCCAGCCCTACCTAGAGATGCTAGAGGCAGAACCTTGGAGCTGCAGCCCTTCAGGTCTACTCAGAAGTAAGCTCCATGTAGTTCAAGGGGACTTATTCCCAGGCAAGCGTTAACAGGACTCTCATCTGAGTAGATCCATCTATGTAAGACAAAACACACAAGTTGTTTGTTCAGGACTGTGTGTCTCATGACGCTGGTTGCTGGCAGCATTTTTCAGATCAGTGAACATGTTTTGGGGGATGGGGAGGTGATAAGATCAGGGCTATAGCCACTCTCTCTGCTCATGACTGCCATGTGGAGATCTGAACATAGTATGTGCACCTAAACCTATATACGGCCTTCTATATGTTTGGGCCAAAACTCACATCAGCCCTCACAGTTTTTTGTTTTTTAAAAAAAAGTTATTTATTTATTCATTCATTCATTCATTCATTTATACATACATACATACATACATACATACATACATTTCACTAATTTTACAATCATTTTGACATTTCAAAACTTGACTTCCTTCCCCCTCTTTCTGCGGTTCCTTAAATTTAATTTTAATATCTTCTGCATATCCAGATTAACTTAATTCACTCACTTATTCATCTTCTTTAAATATATCCTATATAATAAAGAGCCTATGTCCCTGCTTTTCCGTGTGTCACGGAAGTGCGTTCTGCGCATGTCACACGGGGACACAGGGATTGGAGGGGGCGGAGAGGGGGGCGGGACGACGCAGAGACACTTCCGGCTGGGCAAAACTGCGCCGCCGCCATTGCTGCCGCCCCGCCAACCCCGCTCCGCCCGCTGCTGGCGAGCTTCCGCCTTCCGCCCCCTTCCCCTCCAGGGTGGAGCAGCTCCTCCTGCTGCTCCGCCGAGGCGGCGTCCGGCTGGGCACGTCGGCGGAGGCAGCGCCGGCGGCGGAGGAGCCGGCCGGGCCAGCGCCGACCCGTTTTTAACGGAGGCTCCTGCCGCCGCCTGAAGGAGGCCCCCTGTCCGGCACGCGCCCTTCCCTGCGCGCTGCCCAGCCGGCGGGGGTCCGAGGCGAGGCGGCCTCCGCTGACGGGCCAGCCGGTCGCCCCCGCCGAAGCCTCCCGGTCCCCCGGCTCCTGCTGCTCCGCCTCCGGCTAGCGCCCGTTTTCTTCAACGGGCTTAATATACTAGTACTCTCATAAAACTGCAGGTTGTTACAATGATCCTGCCAATGTTTTTATCTGTTTATCTGTTAAATATTCAAGAAACCATTTCCATTCTTTTGTAAAAGATTTGTTATCTTGATTTTTTTATACTTCCGCTGGGGCTGATGGCAGTTGGGATCCAAGAAATTCTGGAGGACATCAGGTTGAGAGCAAGTCAACATTGGGAGGAAGTCAACAACATGCTTTTCTGATCATTCCATCAGTGCAAGCATTCCTCTCTGTGCCCTGTTCTTGGGGGGGGGGTGTTCGCCCCCTCTCTCTTACACACACTGAGAGAGAACCAATTTTCGGGGCACCAACTGGGGAGGAAGGAAACCCCATTGTGCAAGCAGAAGTCCCTGCTCAGGGCTTCCGCTGATGTGACTCCTTAGGTAGGGTTGTTAGCCAAGCAAGTCCTACCCAGATCGGAAGGTCGGCGGTTTGAATCCCCGCAACGGAGTGAGCTCCCGTTGCTCTGTCCCAGCTCCTGCCAACCTAGCAGTTTGAAAGCACACCAGTGCAAGTAGATAAATAGGTACCGCTGCGGCGGGAAGGTAAACGGTATTTCCATGCATTCTGGTTTCCATCACGGTGTTCCGTTGCGCCGGAAGCAGTTTAGTCCTGCTGGCCACATGACCCAGAAAGCTGTCTGAGGACAAACGCCGGCTCCCTTGGCCTGAAAGCAAGATGAGCGCCGCAACCCCAGAGTCACCTTTGAGTGAACTTAACCATCCAGGGGTCCTTTACCTTTTTTAGACCCACTGAAATCAAATGAGCTGAAGTTAGTTATGCCCATTAAACTTCCTTAGGTCTGCTCTGAGTTGGACTAAGTACAGTATTGGATTGCAACCCTCTCAGACCTTTCTGTAACGAAGTCTACATTGTTGTTGTTGTTTAGTCGTGTCCGACTCTTCGTGACCCCATGGACCAGAGCACGCCAGGCACTCCCGTCTTCCACTGCCTCCCACATGTTGATAGCTTTGAGAACACTGTCCAACCATCTTGTCCTCTGTCGTCCCCTTCTCCTTGTGCCCTCCATCTTTCCCAACATCAGGGTCTTTTCCAGGGAGTCTTCTCTTCTCATGAGGTGGCCAAAGTATTGGAGCCTCAGCTTCAGGATCTGTCCTTCCAGTGAGCATTCAGGGCTGATTTCCTTCAGAATGGATAGGTTGGATCTTCTTGCAGTCCACAGAGCAGTGAATTTAGAGTTGCACACGTAACTTGCTCTGAATCTGGGTGGAAGAAAGTTGCTGGGAGGCAGTGGGGATGGCAGCCTGAACCTCCGAACTGTACACCTGACCTAAACCCACCTGGGTGTGGGAGGGAGATCTGGACTGCAGGCATTCTTCCTCTCCCGCCGCCTGCCCTTTTGAGTCTAAAACCACAGTGCTGATTTTTGGGAGGGGCCTGGCTCTTTTTTCCTCTGCTTTAGGGGCCTACAATCTTTGAAGAGATATCTGTGGTTCTCATGGAAGAAAAGGAGTTCACCTTGGACCCCCACCTGCTTGCCCTCAGTGGGAATAACATCCAGCAGTATTGCACCATGCTGTCCTGGCTGGGTAAGTCTTGCGTCTTCCATTACAATTTATGAAGCATTTCTCCCACCTGCTCTCCAGCCAGGCAATTTGGTTTCACAACAATCCTGTGAGGTAGGTTCATTGGAGCGATTGTGGTTTCCCCCAGGGCTGGATTTCGGTTTGATGAGGCCCTAAGCTACTGAAGGTAATGGGGCCCTTTATACGTCCAGCTGTTCTTTGTCAACAACAAATTGTCGCTGTTTTTTTGTGTTGAATATATGCTATATGGTAATTTATGGACCTAATACGGTAGGTATCTAAAGCCATTTGCACATGCAGAATGTAGGCACCCTATATCTAGAAATGAGCAAACCAGTGATATTTTAGGGAGCAGGCTAGCAGGCGGGGCCCATCACTTACATCATAGGAGCCTACACAACACAAAACACTGTTGCTGTATGTAGGTTTTATTTTATTTGTTTTTTATCTTATATTTTGGAAGTGTACATCCAGTTTTTCCCCCCTATAATTTTTTTTGGGGCCCCCAAGAGATTGGGGCCCTAAGCTGTAGCTTGTTTAGCTTATATGTAAATCTGGCACTGCTTTTCCCACAGCTGCCCTGTAAACTTCATCATTAGCAGGATTGTAGATGCAGCTATTATTATTATTATTATTATTATTATTATTATCCAACATCTTTGAGGGCACCAGGTTGGGGGATGCTAGCCAGCAGCCGTTCTCCAGGGTTTCAGGCTCAGATATTTCTCATCACTCCTAGACCCCTTAGCTGAAGATGATAGGGCCTCAACTAGGGCCAGGGCCTTCTCAGTACTGGCCCCGACTTGGTGGAACGGTCTATCACAAGAGACCAGGGCCCTGCGGGATTTGGCATCTTTCCACAGGGCCTGCAAGACGGAGCTGTTCCGCCTGGCCTTTGGGTTGGTTTCAGTTTAACCTTGATGTTTTGGTCCTTTATGGTTTGATTGGTGGACTACTTAAAAATGAGGCTGCATTTTAAACTTTAAATCGTATTTTAACCTGCATTTTAATTGATTGTTTTGTATGTTTTGTTGTGATTTTATTGGTGTTAGCCCATCTTGGCTGGGAAGGGCAGGGTATAAATAAAATTATTATTATTATTATTATTATTATTATTATTATTATTATTACTATTACTATTGGAATTGAACTTTTGACATTTCCAGTGAAAAGCATGTGGTCTGCCGCTAAGCTATATCTGCTGTAGCAGAGAGTAAGCTGAACCTCTCCTAAGATTTTTGTTCTCCCTCTTTTGCTCTCTGGCTGAACAGAATTGAAGAATCCCAAGCCTGAAATTTACTGGGAGATGGAGCAAGGCCTCACATTGCCCCTCTCGCTGGCCCACGTTGTCGAAGAGTTTGAGATTTTGCCGGGCTCATCCCAAGGTGAGGAATGGCGTGTTCATCCCTGAACAAAGCGGCCGAGCAGGTCACCCACATTACAGATGATAATAATAATAATAATATTTTTATTTATACCCCGCCCTTCCCGGTCCAAAAACCAGGCTCAGGGCAGCTAACAACAACTAGAGTAGAACCTTGACTTACGAGTAACTCTACTTACGTATTTTTCGAGTTACGAATGGAAGAATCCGGCCGGGCGCTTCCGAATTTTTCGACTTCCGAATCGGAAGCCGAGGTTCTACTGGGGTTTTTATTTTTTTAGGTAGGTCATGTGGAAGGGAAGAGGCGGGACTTCGCTCAAGCGGCCATTTTGGTTGCGAGCGGAGCCTTCGCTCCCCTTCCTTCTCTCCCCCCTTTCCCCGCGCTTTTTTTTCCCCGCTCGCCGCAGCCGCTTTCCCCAGTTTTTTCTTCTTCTTTTTTTCCTATTTTTCGGGCGGGTTTTTTTGCTTTTTCCACCCGCCATGGCGGGGTTTTTCCCCCTGCTCGCCATGGCTGGAGGTGGGCGGCTTCGCTGCAGCCCCGCAGCCACTTTTTCAGGCTTTTTTTGTTTGCTTTTTTTCGGGCGTTTTTTCCCGCCTTTTCCGCCTGCCATGGCGGGGCTTCCCCCCCCCCCCGCTCGCCATGGCTGGAGGCGGGCGGCTTCGCTGCAGCCCCGCAGCCACTTTTCCCGGTTTTTTTTTTTTTTTTTTTTTTTTTGGCTTTTTCGGGCTTTTTATTTTTTTGCGCACCATGTCTGCGGCTGCGGCGGTGGCGAGCACCCCTCAGAGCCGCCTGCAAGAAGAGGAGAGCTGCGGGAGCCTGGCCGTCCACATCGACAAGGTAAGTGACCCTCGATTTCTCTTCCCATAGGAGCGCATTAATCCGTTTTTAATGCATTCCTATGGGAAATCGCGTTTCGACTTACGAGTTTTTCGACTTCTGAATGTGCATTCGGAACGCATTAAATTCGTAAGTCGAGGTTCCACTGTACAAAACAATGATTAAAAACAACTTTAAAAACAGCATAAAAAACAAACATCAGTGGGATCACCAGGGCTAACTGACCAAGTTAGTCTTGCTAGGCCATTAGGGAGACCAGGGAAGAATTTTAATGTGGGGACCCAGAAGGGTTTCTTCAGAAAAAAGGGAAGGGGAAAAAGGAATAGGGGATCAAGCTAGATTGAAGGCCAGGCGGAATAACTCTGTCTTACAGGCCCTGCGGAAGGAGATCAGGTCCCGCAGGGCCCTAGTCTCATGGGACAGAGCATTCCACCAGGTCGGAGCCAACACTGAAAAAGCCCTGGCCCTTGTGGAGGATAATCTGGCTTCTTTGGGGCCCAGGACCCTTAAGCTATTGTTATTCGTGGACCTTAAGATCCTCTGTGGGGCATACCAGGAGAGGCGGTCCCGTAAGTACGCGGGTCCTAAGCCGCATAGGGCTTTAAAGGTCAAAACCAGCACCTTAAACCTGAGATGAGGAGAGTGAGGTAGAAAGGCAGAGATGCTTAATTGTTCCACACTGAGAATCGATTCAAATGGACAGAAAATATTTGGTACAGCCCAGTCCTCCCAGAGCTGCACTACTGCGAGAGGTTTGCTTGTAATTTGTAATGATAGCGAGTGGTACCAGGGTGTGTCGCAAACATGTTACAATTAAGACAGCTACAGTTTAGATCATAAAATAAAATCACAAACAACCAAGGGCCAAGTAGCGACACAAACAGGCTGGTGCGGGGATTGCGTATTTGAACATTCACCTTTATAACGAGAACGCCCTGCACACAGAAATATAGCAGGTCAGGGTGAAGGCAAGGCCAGAGCCCATTTCCATTTGTGTATGTTTGTGCAAGTGTGTGCAAAGTAGCCCTTAGGATTCTTTGCACCGTTTATAATTCTGCAATTCTATTTAAAATAAAATTTAAAAAGTCTAAACAAGACTACTGTGTGTAGACACCCTCATTAATTTCAGTAGGTCTATGCTGAGTGGGACTATCAGGAATCCTTGAGCTATTATTGCCTTCTTGGATGGAAAGGAGAGCAGTTGAAAGAGCTGGGTATGTTTAGCCAAAGATTTAAGGCAGGTGTGGTGGGGAACCTTTGCTGGACTCCAACTCCCATCAGTCCTAGCAAGCATGGCAGGGGATGATGGGAGTCGTAGTCCAGCAACATCTAAGAGCAGCATTTCCCAAACTTGGGTCTCCAGCTGTTTTTGGACTACAACACCCATCACCCCTAGCTAGCAGGACCAGTGGTCAGGGATGATGGGAATTGTAGTCCAAAAACAGCCGGTGACCCAAGTTTGAGAAACGCTGATCTAGAGCACTGATCCCAGACCTGATTTAAGGAGAGACACGGCAGCGGTCTTCAAGTATCTAAAGAATTGTTTTCAGTGGCTCCAAAGCAGGCATAGGCAAACTCGGCACTCCAGATGTTTTGGGACTACAACTCCCATCATCCCTAGCTAACAGGACCAGTGGTCAGGGATGATGGGAGTTGTAGTCCCAAAACGTATGGAGGGCCGAGTTTGCCTATGCCTGCTCCAAAGGGTGGGTCTAGAACTAATAGGTGGAAATGGAAAGCAAGCAAATTTTGACTCAACAGTGGGAGAAAATAGGAAGAGCTGTTCATCCGTGGAAGAGAGGCTGCCATGGGAGGTGGAATATAAGCAGAGACTGTCAGAGATACTATAGTTGCAAATTCCTGCGCTGGGCAGAGGGTTGGACTACATTAGGGGTAGGGGACCCTACAAATGTTGCTGATTACAACTCCCATCATCCCTGGCCATTGGCCAGGTTGGCTGAGACTCATGGGAGCTGCAGTCTGACAACCTCTGGAGGGGCCACAGCTTTCCTATCCCTGATCCAGCTTCTCTACTGTTATACATTTTGTGTGTTAATAGGCAGATCTGCCTCCGGCAAGGCTGGATTCTTGGCTCCGTTTTCAGAACTGGGTCATGCTGACTCATTCCTGTATTTCCTTGTTATCCAAGCAGACAACAGGACACTGCACACCTCGGAACCCGAATCCCTGCAGCAGGAGAGTGCCGCTGTGCCGCTGGTACGACTGCAGTATAATTTTGTGCCGGAATTGGTAGGAGGCGTCCTCCGGGGGGAACCTTCGGCCGGAAGGACCGTTTCAGAGATCCAGCAAGGGACCGGCCTTCAGGCAAGGAGCGAGGAGCCCGTTTCCTCTGGGGAAAACCCCAGCATGCCCCCAGAGGCGCCGAGATATCACCCCTGTTGGGAAGGGCTGGTGGGGCGTTTTGATGCAATGCTCCTGGGGCAGGAAGACTCCCAGCAGCCGGCTGCAATGTGCTTTGCCGCAGCGACTGTTTCTCAGGGATCTGAGCGGAGCGATGCCCGAGACGTTGCTGGGCTGGACCAGCTTCTGAGAAAGGGAGGGCATCGCTGCGATGGCACTGCTGAAGAACCCGCCATCCACCCAATGAAAGGAACTTCTCGCCTCTGCGGCAACGCCAGGGAAGGCGTCGACGAGCCGCTGTCTTTCCAGATTCGTCAGGGAGCTTGTGCCGGAGAGGGATGTTTCTCACGTCCCAGAGAGGGAGGCGAACCCGCTCTGAAGCAAAACCCCCCAGCCCCCCAGCTGGTCCCCCCTGAGCAGCCCCACAGAGGCCGTGACGGCAGGTCCCCTGTTAGTTTCAGCACAGCAAGCCTCGCCGCACACCGGGAAACCTTCACAGATGAGCGGCAGGAACTCTTCGGCCCCCTTAACCCCCGGCGCCTTTCCAGCCCGGCGGGAGGCATGGTAGAAAAACCATTCACGTGTCCCGACTGCGGGAAGGGCTTCTTGCACCGATCCAGCATTCGCAGGCACCAGAAGCTGCATTGCCTGGACGCCCTGCCCCATCAGAAGAGCCCCCAGGGGGAGAACCCCCTTCGTGGCCCTGGCTCTGGTGGGATGGGCTTGGCCGGAAAAAAGCAATGCAGCGCTTGCAAGCAACTCTCCTTCCCAGATCTGGGGGTACAGAAGCAGCTACCAGCTGGTGAGGAACCCTTCCGCTGCCCCGACTGCGGCAAAGCCTTCACCGTGAAGTTTTCGATGGTCAGGCACCGGGCGCTGCACCAAAGGGAGAAGCCCTTCCGGTGTGTCTGCTGCGGCAAAAGCTACACCCAGAGGTGCCATTTAAACAGGCACCAACAGATGAAGCACGCGGTGGTTCCCTGATATCAGAGGGCAGCTTTGGCCTCGGGTCAGAGGGCAAGAGCTGCGGTTGTATGTCTCGCCTCCTTTTGTTGTGGAGCCCGTGTGAATTGTCCAGGGAATGTAGCTCTCTCTCTCTCTCTTTCTCCTTTCTTCAGTACCAGAGTGGAGGGCATGAATACTTACATCAAGAGTCCTCCAGCCTGAGCCCGTCCTTCTTGAGATCAGGGGAAGGGGGCCCTCCTGGAGGTTCCTGGACTTCAACTCCCATCAGCCTCAGCCAGCATGGCCAGCAGCCGGGGATGATGGGAGCTGCAGTCCAACAAATGTCCGGAGGGCCATAGGTGCCTGCCTCTGATCATTGCTAGTGTCCTTGCTAGTCTCAACTTAGTTTCTTACTTTTTGCCTGTGGCCGGGGGGGGGGGGGAGAGAGAGAGAGAGAAGCCAAGGAAACTGCCCATCAACCTAAGGAAACAGCATCCGTTCACTTCGAGGCTGATCTGGGCCCTCTAGACCAGGCATCCCCAAACTCGGCCCTCCAGCTGTTTTTGGACTACAATTCCCATCATCCCTGACCACTGGTCCTGTTAGCTAGGGATCATGGGAGTTGTAGTCCCAAAACATCTGGAGGGCCGAACTTGCCTATGCCTGCTCTAGACTTTGGGATTATTTTTCTCTCCGAGGCAGGAGGCTTCTCATATTCAGAAGAAGCAGGAAACGGTGGCTTGTTATAAGCCACAAACAATTAAAACTTCCTTCTCTCACATGCCAAGACCCCTGAAGAGCACCCAATGCTCACACTCTCATTCCCATCGCAACAAATAACAACGCCAGTTCTTGTGCTTTGGTCCCAAAGGGTCAGAGAAGCGCTCTAGCAAGTGTCACATAATTACAATAATTGTGCTTTCAGATCTGCAGACGAGGCCCGTCGCCCAAGCCCACTGATGAACAAAACTCATGGGATACCGTAGTGCTGCAGGGGGAGGACCTTAGCCCTTCCATGGAGCTGTCACTCACAGTTGGCTCCGCCTTCCTTACTGAGCTCCAGGCATGGCCTGAAAGCACCCCTCTTTAAGCCAGACTTGTTTTATTAGGATTTCTGCTGCAGGTTTTTTATTAATGGTTTGTATTCTTTAATAGCAGGACTTCTTAGTTTGCATTTTACTGTTTTATCGTGCACGTTGCTATTTTAACTGGAGAAATGCGTAAAAATCACCTGGATTCTTCTCTCTTTTTTGATGAAGGGTAGTTAAAACACTGTAAACAAATAAATATTTTGAACAAACAAACCTGACACAGATGCTTAAGCGTAAAGTCAAGCCTCAGCCAACTACTGCTCTGGCTGTAATGAGCGTAACTTATATTTAAAGAAAAGAAAAGAAAAACAAAACGGTATGCTGCCGGAAGACAGAATGGCTCGTCAAAATTCAAACTGTTTTCTGGTGACCTGCAAACTCCAGCCCTCCAGATGTTTTGAGACTACAATCCCCATCATCCCTGACCACTGGTCCTGTTAGCTAGGGCTGATGGGAATTGTAGTTCCAAAACATCTGGAGGGCCGGAGTTTGACACCCCTGTGCTAAAGGCAGCCTTTGCCAGTGCTGGCTGGGGCAGATAGGAGCTGTAGGCAAAAACTCCAGGAGGGCCCCAGTTTGGCAAAGGCTGCCTTAAAGGTTAAGGGCTGTGAGAGCAATGAACCTATTACTATAAGAGCCAGGCTCCACGCCCAGTGTGGCCAAACCGGCCATTACTTCCCTAAATCTGCCTCTGCCTGGAGCCCCTTGAAATAAACAGAAATCTGCTCTTATTCCCTTATGGGGTACACAAGAGCCTTCCCAGGTTCTCCATCGGTAGGAGTAAATTTACAGACACCAACCAGAGAAAAATTGAGAAGCAAAATTTTATCATATCTGTTGCAACAGAGGCCCTCACTCCCAAATGGAGGAGGGAGGAGGAACCCAGAACAATGGTGTTCCAGCTCCTATATAGACTTTTGAAATTCCCCCCCCTCCCGCTCAAGACCACCCCCCTATACATCATACATACATCACAAAAAGGGTTGTAACCCAGGACCACCCCCCAGATACATCACAACTACATCATGAAAGGGGAGGTCTGGTAGCAGTAATCTGAGCATCCTTGACCCTCCCCATGCCTCCTCTTGCCCTCCACCCAAAAACCTATCAAGTAAAACAAAAGAGATATTTACATTTACCTGTTTCCCAGCCAAGTTAATCACACCCTTTTGTCTGGCACTCAGGTATCAGGAAGCCAGGATTATCACTTTATTTTCCTGAGACAATCCTCCCTCCTTCCTTGCAGAGAAACAGTTTGGGAGTCAAAATGGAGACAGGCCTGTCTTCCTGTGCTGCTTCAGACATGTGGCCTTGTTTTGCTTGGCACACTTATGAACAATTATTAATATAAGACCCTGATATTCTTACAACACCCTCAACCAGCAGGACCCCACTGCAGCAGCCACTGCCCACTAGCAAAAATCCCCGCAACTGGTATTCAGAGGCACAGAGCCTCTGGTTACAACAGCCACTATGGTCAATATTTTATTTATTTATCGTGTTTCTAGCCCACCTTTCCTCCAAGGTGGTGTACCCGGTTCTCCTCGTTTTATTTTCACAACAACCCTGTGAGGTAGTTACAGGTAGATAGCCGTGTTGGTCTGTCATAGTCAAAACAAAATAAAAAAATTCCTTCCAGTAGCACCTTAGAGACCAACTAAGTTTGTTCTAGGTATGAGCTTTCGTGTACATGCACACTTCTTCAGATACGAAGAAGGTACCGGTAGGTTAGTCTGAGAGGAAGCGACTGGCCCCAGATGTCACCCAGTGCTCTATTTATAACACAGAACACAACTACTTCATAATATAATCACGGGACATTCAGAAAGTATAAAACAATGCAGCTACCTAAGTTCATGAATCATTCCCAAAATACAATTATTAACGAGCCATATGTACCTTAAGTATGTATACAAACTCAATGGGAGCTGGGAGCTTGCTTTTGCCAGGTAACCTCATTTATATTGGGTTGTAATTCTCATCTCCTCATCAACACTGTTAAAGGAGAAATCTGAGGGCTCCCTTGGACAAAAAACAAGGACACCAGCCAGGAATGCCAGAGCAAAACAGCAGCCAATAGGCCTGGACTTTATTGAAGACTGTCGTGACAGGGCTCCCACCCGCCACCAGGTGGAACAAAATGGAAGCCCCGAACAGCAAGGGACCCCAACTTTTATCAGGTAAAGGGACCCCTGACCATTAGGTCCAGTCGCAGATGACTCTGGGGTTGCAGCGCTCATCTCGCTTTATTGGCTGAGAGCCGGTCACGACTGGACCTAATGGTCAGGGGTCTTTTTTTTTTTTTACCCCCCTGACGTGGTTTTTACACCCGGACACCAGGATGTGCCAGGAATTTTCCTGACATATGGCAAGCCAAGATATATATACTATACACTGCAGTACTATACACTGCACTGCAATGTTTACATGTTTCTTTTATTGCCTTTGAATATTCCCGCCGCACTCGCTATCCTCTCCTGCCAAGCCCTATGAGAGCCGCTGCTCTAACCACTGCACCACACTGTCTCTCATGACCCACCCCTAAGCTGCATATATTCTCCAAGAATCCTTCCCAGTCAAAACACGAAGGGCTGTGAGGTTTTGTGCCTTTTTGTGTGTGTGTTTTTTTCGCCGGGAAGTGTGATTTTATTCCTTCCTTCTTTCCTCCCCCCCCCCCCCCGCCAGAGCTCTTGCTCCGCTGCCACCAGAGGGCTCTGGCCAATTTAAAAGGCTCGGGAGCCTGCTCTCTCTCTGCCTCTCTCTTTGTGTGTCTTTTTTACGCGCAGCGTTTCTCGGGATGAGTTTCCTGTATCAGGCGTTCGCTGCATCCGGATCAGCGGGAGCGAGCCTCGCACCGGGAACTGGAGCAGCCGTCGCCGCCGCTCGGACGAAGCGACGCCCGATCCCTTCCCTTGCCTTTCCCCCTCCCCCTTCGCCGGACCGAGGTGGGAACTCCCTCCGGCCCAAGCGCCTCCAGAGGGCTCCGCCCAGGCTCTCTTCTGCAGCCATCCAGCCAAACGCCCCATCCGCCCCACACCCTCCTGCGCCCCGGGAGGAGGGATGGAGAAAAGCCGCCCGTGAGGTGGTGATGGCCATTTGTCCGACACCCCCGGGGTGGGGAAAAGGAATAGGGCGGTGGGGGTGGGTGGGGTTCTGGAGGGAGGTTCAATTCACTAGAGAAGCGGGGAAGGACCCAGGCTTTCCGGGTAAAAAGCCCACGTCGTCCAGGGATCCCAGGAGAGGAGCCGCGTTTTGGAGGGGGAAAAAATCCCTCCCTTCGCTTCTCTGGCTTTCTTAATCGTGCTGTTTTCAAAGTCTGCCTGGGAGGCTGTTTCTGGCTGGAGAAAAGGGGCTGGGTCTCATATCCGAAGGATAGTATACTGGATGGAACAGGGATAAGGACCCTGGTGTTAGGCTACTGCAGCTTCCGCCCTCCCTGGCGATTAGGGCTAACAGTGGGGAGGGGTTGGCGTTCCGCAACATCTGGAGGGCCAGAGGTTCCCCATCACTTCTGCAGGAAAGCCCTCTTCTGTGAAAAGGGAGTGTTTAGACATGGCCCTCTGGGGGGTCCGGATGAGCGCGGGACCTTCCTTACCCCATCCCCTTGCTAAGCATTCCCCCCCCCTAGGGTGGGATTTCACATGTTTTGGGGTGCGAAGGTTGCGTATGGCCTGATCTGCATCATTAATTTATTTAGGGCGTTTGGATCCCTGCTCCTCAGCCAAAAAGGCTCCCGGAGTAGCTTGTGTGCAATCTGTTAAAACAAGGCAAAGCCCCTTCCTGCAGGCTTGCAGTTGAAAAGTCAGGGCACAAAAGGAAAAGGGCACCTGGAGGAAAGAGGAAAGATGCAAACTCCGACAGGCACCGGTTCTTAAAATTGAACATTGCTTTTTCCACCTCCGCCATCAGAGGCAGTATGCAAGTTTTTCCTGGGTGGGGTGACACCCCAGAAGGGGTGGCAGACCAAGTCCTCAAGTGGGTCTAAGGCATGCGTACATTGAAAGCATATTTCCTCCCCCAAGAATCCCGAGAACTGCAGTTTACCCCTTGCAGAACTACGGTTCCCAGGCTTCTTTCCTGGAGTTAGTTTAAATACGTAGTTGGGTGTGTAGGCTACCTCACTCTTGGAAGGCAGGAGGCCTGAGCGTTAATTCAGCCGAGCAAGGAGGTGTGTTGCACAGTCTCATTTAAAAAATGTGTGCCTTGGGCTTTCAGGTTTCTGCGGGGAGGCTTAGGGGCCCGAAAGAGGGAGAAGCAACAGACTGGGCACATTTTCAAATGTGTGCATAATCATGAAGCCTAGAGATCGCTTAAAATCCAGGGCAGGCCGTTCTAAGAAATGCAACTCTTGATTCTGTTTGTTGTTTGCACAAAGAACCTTAGACGACCAAAGTCCTACCTGTATTGCGGGGGGGGGGGGGAACACACATACAGGAGAGTATTAATAGGGTGGGTGTTGGCATGGGTGGGGTAACTTGAGCAGTCCCTCCAGGCTAGATTATTAATTCCCCTCTTGAAAGCCCTTGCAGTTGCATAGAGCCAAGCTAATTATGTAAGAAAAGTTAATTAGCAGGTTGAAACAGGCTCCCTGATCAACACCTGCTTAATCAAAGGTTATTTTTTCAATGCAGAATTGGGTATTTGTGCTTCGGTGTGAATTGGGGGTTGGCGTGAGACGCAGAGCACTTGCAAGACCAGGCACTTTGCTCCACCCCCCACCCACCCCCCAAAAAGGGATATGATTGACGGTTTGTGTGCATGTTTTTCCTTCAATTGTGTTGGTAGGTTAGGATCACAAGCTTGTGAGTTCTGCTTTTGCCTTCTGTATTTCCATTTATTCTGGGTATCTGTAGACTCTTATGATTCTATTCTATGTACTGCGAGAAAGCATTGCTTGCTTAAACAGCCTGCCCCACGTGGTCCCCTGGGAGTGCGATAGCTCGCTAAAAGTGTGGCTCTCCTTGTTTATCCCAGCAGGTGATGGAACAATGAAGGACCCAAAAGGGAAGACCCTTCAGGAGGAGGAAGAGGAGGAGGAGGAAGAGGACTTTGGGCCCCAAGTCGAACTGCACTTCACCATCTTGGAAGAATCTGAAGGCGGCATTTCTCAGGGGAAGCTCTGGCATTGCGAGATCGATGCTGAGCTGCAACCCGCTGACTCCTGCCAGCCAGAGCTGGACGATGACTCCGTTTACTCTGACCGGTCGCGCTCCTCATCCCCGGAACTCCAGGAGGTCCTCCCGCCGCACCCTGACCGGGGAGCCAGAGAGAGGCGAGCGGAGGCTTATCCTCCGCAAGGTCCCGAGCAGCAGGTGGAGCTTCATTTCACCATCCTGGAAGAGTCGGAAGGGGGCATCTCTGAGGGGAAACTCTGCGCGAGCGAGGTCAGGCCGGACGAGCCCCTGCAGGCCGGCTACCCCGAGCGCCCATGGGACGGCCCCGTTCCCTGGAGTAGGAAGCTCAGCCCGCCGTCGGAGGTGGCGAAGCCTTCGTTCCTCCCGGCTGAAGGCCGGCTGGAAGGAGAAACCAAAGGCGAAGCCCTGGCGCAGGAGGCCTCCGACCAGCAGGTGGCGCTGCACTTCAGCCTCTTCGACGACCCCGAGGAAGCCAGCCTCTCCCAGGGCGCTGAGGATTACCCGATCTGGGAGAGCCCGTTCAAGCCGGCCATGTACCCGGGGAACTACCCGAAGGAGGACTGGGATATGTCCATCGACAGCCTGGGGGACGTCTTTGAGGCATCGTTCCAGCAGCAGTTCTACCCCGGCGGGCGGGCGTACCCGTGCAGCGAGTGCGGGCGGGTGTTCAACCGGAAGTCGACGCTGACGCGCCACTGGCGGACCCACACGGGGGAGAAGCCCTACTCGTGCCTCGACTGCGGGCGCAGCTTCAGCCTCAACCTGAACCTCCTCACCCACCAGATGACCCACACGGGGGAGAAGCCCTACAAGTGCCCCGACTGCGGGCAGAGCTTCACCCGCAGCACCAGCGTCACCCGGCACCAGCGGAGCCACCGGGAAGAGGACGGCCCCTACAAGGGTGACCTGTGGGAGGAGGCTTTCCCCTACATGTTCCCGGGCCCTTTCTCCTACCCGATGCCCCCCATGGTGGAGGAGAGGCCCTACCTGTGCCCCGACTGCGGCGAGGCCTTCGCGCACAGCGGCAGCCTCAACCACCACCTGCGCATGCACCGGGGCGAGCGGCCGTACCGGTGCGTCATGTGCGGCGAGGGCTTCTGCTCCATGTCGAAGCTCTGCCGCCACGAGAGGATCCACATGGTGGAGAAGCCCTACCACTGCGAGATCTGCGGGAAGAGCTTCGCCGTCAAGTCCACGCTGACCCGCCACCAGATGCTGCACCAGGCCGAGAGGCCCTACATGTGCCCCCACTGCGACAAGGGCTACGTCCAGCGGAGCCACCTGGCCAGGCACCACCACAAGGCGCACCCCGGGGTGCCCTTCAACCCCGTCAAAGCGAACAGTATGCCCGCCACCATCTTGGATTCCGACAACCTCGTCACCTATTTCTGGGGCGACGAGGAAACGGACGGTCCCGCCGAGCCTTTCCCGACTCAGTTGATCTACTCGGGAGCAGACTCCTGAGAGCTAAGCCTCGCCTGAAGCTTACGGGGGCATCTTCCACCCGCCACCCTTGCACTTTGGACAGGCCGGCCTCTTCCGCTCGGTCTTTTTATTTTTGGGTGCTCAGTCTTTTTCTGGGGATCTTTTGGATCTTAAGAGCTCGAGGATTCAGCCCTCCAGAGTCGATTCCCAGTGCGGGGTTTCGTTACGGACTCGGTGCCAAGATTTCTTTCTCGCCTTGCTGCTTTTTATTTTTTTTTTACTTTGAGTCCGGATGCCTATGGAGAGAGGCTCGGCCCTGTTGCCAGGGTTCCTCCGCCTGCTCTGACCCACGGTCCCGTCCCCCCGTCAGTGGCGCCGACATCAAACGTTTTCCTGCCTGTTGCGGCAGCTGGACCCCATCACTGCGGTGGGCGATGGACGGACTGGGTTCACACGGACCGCTTCTCGTGCTGCTTAACGGGTTGGAAGCAAAAGCGCCCCCCCCCCACTTTGGAGGGGGAAAGGGGGAGCAGCCTGCTCCGTAGCAAAATGTCTAGTGTTAGGGGAGGTGGGCAGGAACGTGGAAGTTCATCTGAGTTTGTTTTTCATTTGTAGTAGGGGGAAGTATTATTTTTTCCTGAAAAGAAAACTATGCCTTTTTTTATCTCCTTAAGTTTCTAGTAAGAACGCTTGGAAAATAATTAGTAAAATATGGAGATGGAGAGAACAAAAACAAAAACAAAAAAATAACCCAGAGCCAAAATTAATATGGCAGCGGTTTCCTTGTCATTTTGTTTTGCGAGGGGGCAGGGACGGTGGAGGTTTCGGATACTGCAGAACCAAGGCTTCCCTCAATTCAGTGTGGTGTAGTGGTTAAGAATGGTAGACTCATAATCTGGTGAACCGGGTTCGCGTCTCCGCTCCTCCACATGCAGCTGCTGGGTGACCATCTATGTCACACTAGCAGCCTCACAACTGGCGTTTTGGGGAATTCTGGGAAACAGGGGGGGAAATGGGTACAAGATTTAAATCAGTGGTAAAAAATCAGAGCAGGTTTGAAAGGTTCATCCTGCCACCTTGATTCAAAATTGCGCCCAGTTGTATCCTAACATGGACAGAAATCTGCCCCTTGATTTCAGGAACGATCCTGGGGAATGTGGTTAAAATCAGGGCACTTCCGGAAGGTTCCGTCGGCTGCCTTGATTCAAAATGGCATCCGATTGTATCCTGACAGAGACAAAAACTTGCTCCTTCACAGGAATCCTCATTCAGTGTTTTGCTACAGTATCTTCACAGGTGTCCAAATGCATAACGAATTAGCAGCTTTCCAAAATACATAGTAGATTTAATTTATGACCCGTTTCCTTCCATGCCAGGGCTGCCCAGACCCCGTAACCTGATCGGCTTCAACAAGGTTGCCCCCTGTGTCTTGTGCCTTCAGACCGTATTGCCCAGGGCGCTTAACCTTTGAGTCTTACTGCTAGGAGGAAACTCACGCGTGGGTTTTCACCAACAGACAAAAAATACAGTGGTACCTCGGTTCTCGAACGTAATCCATTCCGGAAGACCGTTCGACTTCCAAAACACGAAAGCTCATACCAAGAACAAACTTAGTTGGTCTCTAAGATGCTACTGGAAGGAATGTTTTTATTTTTTGTTTTGACTTTCGAAACGTTTGAAAACCGAGGCACAAAGGGCTGTGTGCAGAAAACTGAAAAAAATAACATATGTACGCAGCAGAAGCCGTTCAACTTCCGAGGCACGTTCGAAAACAGAAGCATTTAGATTCGGGTTTTCGGTGTTTTGAAAACTGAAACGTTCGGCTTCCAAGATGCTCGAAAACCAAGGAACCGCTGTACCTGCTAGCTTTGGATACAGACTTGAAGAAAAAAACCTCCGGGTTTCTTTTTCCCATCAGAATTGGCACAGGCAGGGGAAAAGCCCGCCTACCTGTGAGGTGTTGTCGCCCTTGTTGCTCCCGTATGCTGAGGTCGTTGGTGCATCTATCAAGTTATGGCAGGCATCCCCAAACTTCGGCCCTCCATATGTTTTGGACTACAATTCCCATCATCCCTGATCACTGGTCCTGCTAGCTAGGGATCATGGGAGTTGTAGGCCAAAACATCTGGAGGGCCGCAGTTTGGGGATGCCTGCGTTATGGGGAACGGTGGGCCCTCCAGATGTTGTTGAACTACAACTCCCATCAGCCTCAGCAAGCACGGCCAATGGCCAGGGATGATGGGAGCTGTGGTTCAGCCACAACTGGGAAGGCCAGCAGTTGTGTGTAGAGGTCACCAAGCCACCCCCACCAATAAATTCACACAAGAGACATAATTTTTGTTTGGGTTTTTGGCATAGTTTTGGCCACAACTTTATTGAAATACAAAACACGCGAGTGGTTGCGTAGGCATTGGTTCACGCTGTCCGACGGGACAGAGCTGACCACTTGTCAGCGAAAGACTAGCTGTCCGGCGGGACAGAGCTGACCAGCTGACCACTTGTCAGCGGGGTGAAACCAGTCTGGGGAGAGTTGAATGGAGGCTGGACTGCAGAGACCTCCCCCTTCCCCAGAGGTCCCAGGGGCTCATGCACGGCCCTGCAACCCTACCGGGTTCAGACAAGCATATTGAGCCGCTGGATTCCTTTAACGGAATTCCCACGCACCATGATCACTTTTGGGGGGCTACCGCCCACCCATTAACCAACACAACCAATGCCTAACCGCCAACCTTACAAGTTGTGACTAGTTGCTACGTAGTAGGCGAAAACCAAATGGCACAGCCAATCAGCCAAATGGAAAAATTCCTACTAGGCCCCTGCCTCAAAAGCAGACGACCCCATGACAGGCACAGCAAGGTCAACGCACAAGCCTATATCGGGGGGGGGGGGGAGATCCGAAGCTCGCAGCAAAGAGGGAAGGTTGCACCACGTGCTGACCCTTTTAAAGGACGCTGGGCTGTCCATCAAAATTAGATAAATGTGCTTTTGCCCAGCAACAGCACTGGTCAATGCTAGCTGTGGCCCAGCTAGCCAAACCCACAGCTACAAAGGGGGGTGGCTTTTTTGCCCCCCACCGCAACACGAGCTCTCTCTGCATTGGAGAACTCGCTTTCCCCACACCTGGTCTGCAGCCAAGTGCAGAGAAGCTGTGGCCTTGCAGATGTTGGGCTCCCAGCTTCCGTCAGTCGGGATGGCTGAGAGTCTGTGAGTGCCTTGTCCTTGCTGTGTAAAGCAGAGGGTAGGTCACTGAACCAGCACTTTGCCTTTCCCATGGGAGAATGACGTAGCCTTGGGGGGATTTGTCAGCTAAGCAGAAAATCAGAACTGGTCATATGCTGGAATCCGAGAATTACAGAGTGGGAAGGGACCACCCAGGTTATCTAGTCCAGTGTTTCTCAACCCTGTGCCTCCAGATGTTTTTGGCCTACAACTCCCATCATCCCTGACCACTGGTCTTGCTAGCGAGGGATGATGGGAGTTGTAGGCCAAAAACATCTGGAGGCACAGGGTTGAGAAACACTGATCTAGTCCAACTTCCTGTAGTGCAGGATTTTCTTTTGCCCAATGCAGGGCTCAAACCCATGACCCTGAGATTGAGAGTCTCATGCTCTTAACAACTCACCTATCCCAGCTTCCAAGAGATGACTGTGAGTGGATGTTGCTGTCGCAGAGTGTGGAATATGTAGCACGCTGTCATCGACTTAGGTCGCTTCTACCGATGAACGCTTGAGGAAGGATTTGAGCTGTGCAAATGCAACATTTGCGAATGAAGCATGCAGACAGATAAACTGAGTTTAAAAATAAATAGGTTTTTCAAATTACAATTTTACAGTCACATGTCCAACTTACAACATAAAACGAAGATTCCAAGGAATTTCTTAGACTTCTCTCCTTCGTGAGTCCTATTGTTAATCATTTCCTCCTGCACCTTTTATGATAATCCAAAATCTTTTACCTCTCCATTGTGTCCAAAATTCACCATTAAACTACAAGTGATATGCCAATCCTACTAACGATTTTAACTGTTTACAATGGTTTTTAAGATAAGTTATAAATTCCCCCCTTATTAAAATTTTGGTCTTCCTGATCTCTGATTCTTCTGGTCATTTTGGCCATTTCGGGGGAATCCCATCAACTGGATCTGCCATTCTTCTCCGGTAGAGACTTTATCTCCTTTCCATCTCTGAGATGGAAGCTGAGATTTTGACATGAAAACACAATATATTATACCAGCAGCCTTGTACCTGGAGTTCCTCGGGACTAAGAAAAAAATTCTTACTCATTTCCATGAATGGACATACCGGTACTAATGTTTCCGTATTCTAAGAACACAAAAAGAACAGACTGGATTAGGCCAATGGCCCATCTAGGCCAGCATCCTGTTCTCTTAGTTGCCTCCCAGATGCCTTTGGGAAACCACCAGGCAGGACCTGAACACAAGATCCCTCTCCCCTCCTGTGGTTTCCAGAAATTAATATTCAGAAGCTCTACCTCCTCTGACCATGGAGGTGCAGGTCATAGCCTTCGTGTTCATCTTATCCATTCGTTATCTGTTAAGTTCCTCTGCATATTTATTCAAGGAGAAGATAAAATACTGAATGGCAGTGGTCAGGGATGATGGGAGTTGTAGTCCAACAACATGAGGAAGGGCACTGGTTCCCCATCCCTGTTCCGGACTGATGGGCAGCAGCTCTCCAAGATTTCAGACAGCGAATCTTCCCCGCCATTTCTGCCTGGGTTGGATCTGGGGCCTTCTGCAAGCCTAGCTTGTGCTTTACTGCTTTCCTTCTGCCCAAGAGGGATGTCCCTTGTGGGGGAGATGGGAGACATGGCCGTAAAACTGCTTTTCCAAAGGGCATTAAATCTGCAGTGTAGACCTGCCCCAGACAAACATAACCACAGTGGCATAAAAGCCAGAGGTGCAATTTCACCGAGAAACAAGCAGTTGCCTGGTACCTGATAGCAGAATGGCAATGAGATAAAGGGATTTTATGACAAAAGAACTCTCGGATAACATTAAAGGTAAAGGGAACCCTGACCATTAGGTCCAGTCGCGGACGACTCTGAGGTTGTGGCGCTCATCTCGCTTTACTGGCTGAGGGAGCCGGCATACAGCTTCCGGGTCATGTGGCCAGCATGACTAAGCTGCTTCTGGCAAACCAGAGCAGCGCACAGAAACGCCGTTTGCCTTCCCGCTGCAGTGGTACCTATTTATCTACTTGCACTTTGACATGCTTTCGAACTGCTAGGTTGGCAAGAGCAGGGACCGAGCAACGGGAGCTCACCCCATCGCAGGGATTCAAACCGCCGACCTATATTTTGAAAAAAAATATGAACGAATTCCTATGCCCCACAAATAACCCAGAGGTGCATTTTAAATAAAAGCACACATCTACTCATGTAAAAACACCAGGCAGGCCCCACAAATAACCCAGAGATGCATTTTAAATAAAAAGATGCATTCTACTCATGTAAAAACATGCTGATTCCCAGACCGTCCGCGGGCCGGATTTGGAAGGCGATTGGGCGGCATCCGGCCCACGGGCCTTAGGTTGCCTACCCCTGGCCTAGGCTCTGTGGTTTTGTAGCGCCTGGGAACTATAGCACCTTTTAACCTTCTCCGGGTTTGGAGCAATTGGATCTCAAACAAAGCGGCAAGACACCAAGCAGGATTCAACAAGATTTATTGAATTGTGTACACAATGGGACAGAGCGATCCTTCGCAAAGTTCTGCCCACCCCTTGATGGGTGCGTTGTTTATTTATACTATTTCAGAACAAAAGCTAAGTTTCGATTCTTCTGAACACGTGTTTTACAAGAATTCACATGATTTCCCGTAAATCGTAAATATCAGTTCCTCTCGTCACAAGCAGGTGCCAGGACTTCCAATTAGCAGGAATTTTGGTCTTGGAGGATAGACATGAGTAACAACCTGTGCAAGGTCATCTCTGTAGTTCAGAACAACCTCCCTTCTGGGGCCCCACGCTCTTTGTACAAGGCTGGTACCAGGGATTGATAAGAATATCCGGGCTGCCAAGAATGTATAACTAATTATAAAACACAGATCAGAGCTGGGGTAGACACGAGCTGATATTCCTTTAGAACATCCCAATTAAAACAAATTCCAGAAACCATTATAGCATCCTTTAGACATAACTGACTCCATATATGAATATAAAATACATCAATAAAATATTGCATGATCATTACTACATGGAACCATAACAACATATATGCATATATGGCTCTTCAGTTTAACCCACAGCGCCACCCGCGTCCCTTGTGGTAGGTCTGTTATTGTCAGGGGCTGGCAGGGTTCCGAAGCAGTGTCTGAGGACACAGCGGGACTAGACAGGGCACCGCTGACGCCCGAAGAGTTATTGAGGGTGTGGGACCAGGAACAGGTACAGCCCCTGTTAACGCCAGAAGCGGTAATGAAGCAATGGGGGGAATCCCCAACCGAGGCTCCAGTGCAGCCAATGGGAGGGGATCAGGAAATGGAGACCAGGGAGGAGTTGAGGCAAGAAGATCCTGCCAGAGCATCAGACACAACCAGCATGGAGGATGAAAGCGAAAGGGAAGGGGCGAGCGCCGCCCCCCCTAGGTCAAGAGCACGGAAGAGGAAAGAGGGGAGGCGGCGCCTAGGGTGCTCGAAGCTTTTATGTTGGGGGCGGAGTCGCCAACCGGTACTTCGAGGATCTGACTCAGAAGGGTCGGATGCAGAACTGTAACACCTGTCATGATTGATGCTGTAAATAAAGCAATTAGTTTAGTAGACGGTGTTTGTGGATGCTTGCTCTTGAGGAGGACACACATCCCTCTCACAGTTATATTCTGGATTCTTGCTCCCAGGAACTTGTTATTGCCTGCCTGTAAATGCGTCAAATGCCACTCTGAGCAAAAGCCTCTGTGCTGAACTTCGCACAAAGGACTTGGGTCCACCCTTGGCATGCCTCCCTATCAGTGCCTTTCTGCCACATGGCGCTACCTTGCCCTGGCGCAGAGCCCAGAAGTGGCCAGCGGCCTGAAGAACCAGCAGCTGCGCTTTCAGTTCCGCAGGGATTCCTCGAGCGAGAGAAACGAAACCTGAGCCTCCTGCGCTTCCTGGAGGGGAGAGATGGCTGACGCTCCTGCTTCGAAACCGGCCTTCAAGCCCAAACCCCGGAGGCCTGTCTGTGCCCTATGCCAGGGGCCCTACAAAACTGCCGTGGTCGTCGCAGGGCAGAAATTGTGCCGTTTCTGTTTCTCTCGCATGAAGAGGGAGGCCGCAGCCAGCGGGCCTTCCCCGAAGGGTGACGGGGAGGAGAAAGGAGAGCAGGAGAGAGGAACTGGGGAAGAGGAGGAATTTCAGAGTCTATGTGAGGAGCACCAAGAAGACCTGACATGGTTCTGCAAGAAGGACAAGACTCTTCTATGCAAGACCTGCAAGGCCTCAGAGGTTCATGCCTCTCATTCCATGGTACCTGTTGAAGATGCTGCCCAGGAATACCAGGTGGGGTTTCTCCCCCCCCCCTTCCTTCCTACAGTCCCATTGCATTCCTTCCCTTCCCTTCCCAACCTGCCCTTCTGTAGTTGTAAATATCTGAGGCAGCAAACGCAGGAGTAAAACCGAATGGAACGTCCAACGAAAACGAGAAAACCCCTCAGTCATTCATAGAAGTTAGGGAATACAGCTTCATTTTCCTTTCAGCTGTGCCGGCATCTCTGGAGATGGTGTTCCAAGGGTGCCACCACAGGAAAGGCCCTGTCTCTGGTTGAACACCTGCCTAATAGTGCCTTGTCCGCTGGCAGCTGGGGAAAAAGCCTCTGAAACAGACCTTGAGGGGAAGGGGTGTAGCTCCGTAGCCGAGCATCTGCTTGTTTCCAGGTTTAATACAGGGCATCTCCAGGTAGGGCAGGCAGACAGCCCTGTGTGAAAGCCTGGGGAGCTGCTGCCAGTTGGTTTAGGCAGTGCTGACCAATGGTCTGACTCAGTGAGGTTATTAAATTCAGTTCTGGAGAATGCCAGCAGCTCAGGTCACCCTTAATGTATTATTCACTGTTATAAGGTGCATTTGAGGGGAAAGGGTGGTATGTTATGGTGGTAAAAATAACAGTGTTGTGTGTGTGTGTGTGTGTGTGTGCGTGCGCGCGCGCGCACACACACACACACACATACTCTCTCTCTCTCTCTCTCTCTCTCTCTCTCTCTCTCTCTCTCTCTCTTTCTCTCATAAGTCAGCCCAATTGAGTTCAGTGGAAATGACTCTCAGGTGCGTACATTTGGGTCTGTCGCCTAAGTAACACAAAGTAGTGCTGGAGCAGTTCAGTTGCTCAGCTTGATGGGTGGAAATCTGCAAGTCACTTTGCCAATGCCAAACCAATGGGGCCGAGTAGTTTGGTACCAACTAAGGCTGCATACACCAAACATTTAAGGTGGATGGGTTCCCCCCAAAGAACCCTGGTGTGTTCAGGGTGCCGGGAATTGTAGCTCTGTGGGGCAATATACAGTTTCCACGTTTTTTGTGTGTAAGGGGTGTGTGCTTTAAATGTATGGTGTGTACGCAGCCTTTGCTGAGCTAGGAATTAATCTGCCAGGGTTCTCTGGAAGCGGCGAACTGGGCAGAAAGCACTGAATAGAATTGGCTTGGGGGAAACCAAGCCGGAATAAACCAACCTGATTTGCTCGTAATTCTCTTCCCATTTTCCTGCCAGGGGAAGCTGCAGCGTGCCGTATCTTTGCTCACTCGACAACTGGAAGAGTCTTTGGAGCAGAAATACAAGGAAGGGAAGAAAACAGCTGCGTGGAAGGCAGGTGCCAAGTTTGCAAGCCTCCAAAGATGTCCTCCTGCTGTAGGGCGCAGGTGGCACTGCCTGAAATCGCCCTCCTCCTTAGTCTCCGTATTTAATCTTTGCAGAACTGCTTGCGGAGCAGGAGGAGCAGGGTGGGAACAACACAAAAATTAGCCGGCTCTGTCCTTGGTTCTGGTGCGACATAGTTTTGGGCTCCCTGCCAGCCTCAATGAGCCTCATTGTAATAACCTGTACACAGGTTATTACAATGATCCTGCCAATGTTCTTATCTCTTTACAGTTTGTTTGTAGATATTCCATAAACTATTTCCATTCTTTTATTTTAAAAAGTTTGTTCTCTTGATTTTTTTTATTTTTCCGGTAAGTTTCATAATTTCTGCATATTCCGTAAATTTTTGTATCCATACTTCTTTTGCTCTTCTGACGTTCTTAACCCTGGAGCTAAGAGCTGGAAGTGCTGCTGAATCTCTCTGTCTTCATCTTTCCTTTGCTGATGAAGGACAAGGTCCACATTCAGAAGGAGCGGGTGGAGAGCGAGTTTGGGAAGCTGTACAGCTTCCTGGTTGAGAAAGAGGAGGAACTCTTGAAGAGGCTGAAGGCAGAGGAGAGGCAGACCCTGAAGAGGCTGGATAGGAATTTAACCGGACTCTCACAGCAAAACTCCTCTCTGAATAAGCTGGTTAAGGAGATCAAGTCGAAGAGCCAGAAGGCACCTGCTGAACTTTTGAAGGTGAGATGAAGCATAGAGTCAGACTTGTAGAGTTGGCAGGGACCGCGGGGGTCATCTAGCCCAGTCCCCTGTATTGCAGGAATCTTTTGTCCAATGTGGGGCTCAAACCCACGACCCTGAGATTGAGAGTCTCATGATCTACCAATTGAGCTATGGATCTACCAATTGAGCTACCAATTGAGCCCCAATAGGGTTTGTGAGTAAATGTTGGGTTTCCTGCTTGTGTGAGTTCAACTAACATTTGTTGCCTCTTTTTTCAGTTTGAAATGTATGTAACACACACACACAACTTTTCAAGTTTATACATTTCACTAGTTTTACACTCATTTTGACATTTCAAAACTTGACTTCCTTCCCCCTCTTTCTGCGGTTCCTTACATTTGTTTTTAATATCTTCTGCATATCCAAATTAACTTAATTTGCTCATTTATTCATCTTCTTAAAAAAATACACTCTTATAAAACTGCAGGCTGCTACAATAATCCTGCCAATGTTTTTATCTGTTTATAATTTATCTGTAAATATTCAATAAACCATTTCCATTCTTTTACTTTTTAAAAATTGTTATCTTGATTTCTTATTCTTCCGGTAATTTTGCCGTTTCTGCATACATATTCCATAAGCTTTTATATCCATTCTTCCTTTACTAGGACTTCTGCTTCTTTCCATTTTTGGGCAAGTAATGTTCTTGCTGCTGCAGTAGCATACATGAATAAGTTTCGATACATTTTAGGTAGTTCTGTCCCTATAATTCCCAAAAGAAAAGCTTCTGGTTTTTATTTTTACAAAGGTTATTTTTAACTTAATTGCTGCCTCTTATGGGGAAGGACCACACAACTCAGTGGCAGAGCACTTACGTAGTAGTGTAGTAGTAGTAGTAGTAGTAGTAATAATAATAATATGTATTCCCCACCCATCTGGCTGGGTTGCCCCAGCCACTCTGGGCAGCTTCCAGCAGAATATAAAAACACAACTAAACATCAAGCGTCAAAAACTTCACAGTAGAGGATGTTTGAAGACTCAGGGGTTTATCCACACTTCCCTTTGCAGCGTTGCTTTCTCCTTGGAAATCCGATCTTTAGCGCTGAATCGGAACAAACAGCAATCGGGTTTTCAACAGATTGCCATTTGTTCCTATTTAGCGCTAAAGAGCTAAATAGAAAGACCCCTTTCTGGGTTGAAGCGGCAGAGCAACTGCAAAACTGCTTGGATCCGTGCGTAGAAAGAGTGGGATAAGCACAAAACCACTCAGATCCTGGGACAAACCAAAGTGTGAACGAGCCCTGAGCCCTGGATTCAAACTATTGGAGATACCCAATGCAACATCTGGAGAGTGGAGATGTTTTGTATAGTACATATTTATTTCCGTGTTAGGCACGATAATTTCTCTTGCTTAGTTTTAAGCTGTTAAATTAGATTGGCTTGTTTGTATTGGTTTACGCAAACTTGAATAGCACAATTTTGTGGGAAAGTGGCATGCAAATAAACAGATGACGTTGATGGCCAGGGGACAAATAATGAACTGGTTCCGTTGGGCTTGTTGAATTCATCCTTAGGTAGGGAGGTGACCATGAAAATAAAGTGCATAGGCTATTTCAAAACTAGCAAGGCGGCAACGTTGCATGTGGCTGATTTAAGAAAATAGATGAGGTATACTTTTAAAAGCATTCAACCATTTTTTTTACAAAAAGAAAATAATAACCACTAATTTCTCTTTTCATTTTCCGGTTGTCCAGGATGTGGAGAATGTGTTAGCAAGGTAAGCTTATCAGTTTGCTTTCCAATTAAAAGGTTTGAAACATCCAGCAGAAATGTCACACAGTAACCAAGCTACAAAGTCTGGCTTCTAGGTATAGAATCTGAGCCCTTTCCTCTAACTGGTTTATTTAAAACATTTATTTTTACTCCACTCTTTAGCCGAAAAGACTTCGAGAGTGGTTTACAATCATCCGCATTCATACAGTCTCCGCCCTCAAGCTTACAATTTAAAAGACACAACACACAAGGAAAAAGGGATGGGGAGGGAAGAGGGGGCTGGAAACTGCGAAAGCTTAGGCACCAGTTCTTCTTAAAGTTACAGTACATTTCTTATCATAAGCAGTGGGGATAGGAAACAGTTCCGGCAGCTTGATGGCATCATAGCCTACAAGGTGACATCTGGTCATTGAGCAGAGGCAATGCTTCTGTTCTCTACCTCTGCTTTGCAGTCTGATGGCTTCCTAATTCTCAGCTCCCACCCCGCTCCCCAGTAATTGTCTGGGGCAGGTCTGACATTGCGCAACCGGATGCAGAAATCAGAAGGGACCTTTGTAGGGCTTAGGGTCAACCCTGCCAGCTCCTTGCCCTCTCTCTCCCCCCACTCCCATGAGTTTCTCAGCTTCGTCACCAAGGGCCCCAAATACACCAGGTGTAGATAACCTGTGACCCTTCAGATGACTCCTATCAGTCCCAGCCATCATGCTCAATGATCAGGGGTGATGGGAACTGCAGTTCAGCAAGATCTGGAGGGTCACAGGTTCCTCAGTGTGATGTAGTGGTTAAGAGTGGTAGTCTTGTAATCTGGTGAACCGGGTTCGATTCCCCGCTCCTCCACATGCAGCTGCTGGGTGACCTTGGACTACTCACACTTCTTTGAAGTCTCTCAGCCCCACTCACCTCACAGAGTGTTGTGGGGCAGGAAGGGAAAGGAGAACGTTAGCCGCTTTGAGACTCCTTCGGGTAGTGATAAAGCGGGCTATCAAATCTCTTCTTCTTCTCAGCCATGCAATACTTCTTCTCCCACCGCCATACAATCCCTCTTTCCCCCCTCTGCAGCTTGGTATTCTTCAGAAGGAACATGATTCACGGGGCAGATCATTGTGCACAGATTGCATAAAAAGAACAGTTCCTCCTCTCTGCATTTCGCAGTTAATAACAATATGGCATTTTGAATTTACTTTGCTTTTTATTAAAGTTTTTCGCAATACGGTTAAGATATAGGAAACTAATGAAATTAAAAAAACAGAAACGAAAACAGCTACAAAGAGAGAGAGAGAGAGAGAGAGAGAGAGAGAGAGAGAGAGAGAGAGAGAGAGAGAGAGAAAGGAAGGAAGGAAGGAAGGAAGGAAGGAAGGAAGGAAGGAAGGAAGGAGGGAAGGAGGGAGGGAGGGAGGGAAGGAAGGAAGGAAGGAAGGAAGGAAGGAAGGAAGGAAGGAAGGAAGGAAGGAAGGAAGGAAGGAAGGAAGGAAGGAAGGAAGGAAGGAAGGAAGGAAGGAAGGAAGGAAGGAAGGAAGGAAGGAAGGAAGGAAAAGGAGAGATGAAAAGGAAAACGTGGTGTTTTGAATTTACTTTAGACCAGGGATGGGGAAACTGTCACCCTCCAGATATTGCTGGACTCCAGCTCCCATCAGTCTCAGCCATCATGGCCAACCATCAAGAGTTATGGGAGTTGTAGTCCAACAACGTCTGGAGCCCACAGCAGAGGCGGTTTTAGGGTAGCACGGCCAGTATGGCCAGACTGGGTGTGGGCATTGCAACAATGGTGTCGATAGTGAAGGGGGGGGCGAAGTTTAGTGTCACGCAGGGCGCCACTGAAATGGGAAAGCCCAAAGTCCACCACTGCCCATGAGTTCTTCCTAATTGCTTTATAACACTCTCTGCCCCACCTCCCCGTTAGCCTCATAGTCGGGAAATGCATAGATAAATGAAACGGATTATCCTTTTGTGTAGGACGGAAAACGTGACCCTGTTCGAACCGCAAGCCGTTCCTATTGAACTGAAGAACATTTACAACATTCCTTGCCTTGACATTATTCAGATCTTAACAAAATTCAAAGGTACGCGCACACCAGTGCTTGGATTTTCAATCGACATGCATTCCCATTTAGTGAAAGGATGGGGGAATCGATGGGCCTCCAGATGGACTACAACTTCCATCATCCCTGATCATTGGCCTTGTTGGCTGGAGCCGTTTGGACCCAATGGTATTGGGGGCGGGGTGGGTGGGAAGTGGGGGCACAGGTTCCCCAGCCGTAGTGTAGACAAAAGTGAACTAGATGGGCTAAATCAGATTTCCACCCCCACACCTGGTGCCATCCAGATGCTGTGAACTACAACTCCCATCAGCCATACCCAGCATAGCCAATGACCAGGGATAAATGGTATGGCACAGGACATTAGCCAGTGCAGTGTAGTGTCCAGAGCAGGGGTAGGCAACCTAAGGCTAGTGGGTTGGATGTGGCCCAATCTCTTTCTAAATCTGGCCCGCGAATCAGCATGTTTTTACATGAGTAGAATGTGTCCTTTTATTTAAAACTAGTAGATATGATGCCCGTTAAAATAACGGGCGCTAGAAGGTTAGTCTGCCCTGCGCCGCCATAGCCTCGGCCCCGGCCGCCTTTGCCCTCGGAGCGTCTCGGAGCAGCAGCCGCTGCCGCCGCACCGGCCACCCCTGCCCGCCTGGCCAACCGCCCCTTCCCGCGCGTCGCCTCACGGCCGCCGCTCCTCTATCCCCTCAGCCATGTTGGCAGCCGCTCAGCTCATCCTCCCCAGCTCCGTGCGAGGCGGCGGCACTGACCCAATTGACGACGCGCGTGCGCCGGCGCTGCCTCTCGGACCCCCCCCTCCGCCTGCTCCAATCCCTGTGTCCGTGAGGCACATGCGCAGTAGCGCAATTCCACTGACACACGGACTGGACGCAGAAACACAGGGACTTTATTATATAGGATGCATCTCTGGGTTATTTGTGGGGCATAGGAATTTGTTCATTGGCCACCACAAGGTCTGAGGGACAGTGGACCGGCCCCCTGCTGACCCCTGGTCCAGAGTGTCAGAATAGGTCCTGGGAGACCAGGGTTCAAATCCTTGCTTGGCCCTGAAGCTCAATGGGTGGCCTTGGCCCAGTCACCAGCTCTCCGCCTAAAACCTACGCAGAGGGTTGCTGCTGCGAGGAGAAAATGGCGAGGGCAGGGAGAACCACATACACCACCTTGAGCTCCTTGGAGAGAATGTTGGGATATATATGTTCGTGTGTATAAGGTTAAAATAAATAAATATATAGAGGAAGCCTAAACAGCAGATGGAGGGCACCAGGTTTGGGGCTGGAGTAGAGGACCCCCTAGGATAGTTTCCAGCAGTTCTTGTTACGGGTTTTGTGCCTGTCCCCTGTCCACTACCCCTTTCCCTATCTCTCTCTCTCTCTGACCATCCTCTAGTGGACGTGTCTCTGGATCCAGCCACAGCGCATCCAAGTCTCCTGCTCTCCAGAGACAGGAAAAGTGTGGAATACAGAGGATCCTGGCAGCTGCGGCCTCCCGATGACAACACAGAGAGATTTGACACTTATGTCCTCGTTCTGGGCTCTGAGGCGTTCACCTCCGGGAGGCACTACTGGGAGGTCGAGGTGGGAGACAGCCCAGAATGGGACCTGGGGGTTTGTAGGGAAACGGTGAGCAGGAAAGGGCAGCGAATCCTTTTCTCCCCCCTAAGTGGGTACTGGAGGTTGTGGCTTCGGAAGGGAGACCAGTACAAGGCCTTGATTTCCCGCCCTACGCTGCTCCCCGTGAACACAAGGCCAAAGCGGGTGGGAGTTTTCCTGGACTATTCCGAAGGGGAGGTTTCTTTTTACAATGTGACGGAGAGAACCCACATCTACACATACATCGGGACCTTCTATGGCCCCCTGCGGCCCTTCTTCGGCCCCAGCCGCCAACAGAATGGGGCAAATGAGGCCCACCACTTGCTGATCTGCCCAGGCCCAAAAGGCAACACTACCAGAAGTAAGAATGAGCAAAGAACGGCTACCTCTGCACTCAACTAGAGCTTCTCCCAACCCGTGTCATTCATGTTGATTCAAACAGTAAAAAACCTCCTTCTAGTAGCACCTTAGAGCAGTGTTTCCCAACCTAATCTAGGCAACGGCACACTTGAATCAATGAAAAAATCTCGCGGCACACCGCTCCTCCCCCGCCCGGCAGATCTAAACCAGGAGTCTTTAAAAATAAAATAAAATAAAATAAGCGGTGGGGAGCCATAATCCTGCTGGACTGTGCTTCCTTACAACTTTTAGATGGGCAGGAAAGCATTCTGGAGACATTCCCAAAGCACGGGTGAGGCTCCCCGAGGAAGGGAAGGGCGCGCCTTCCGACTGCGCCCGCCCCATCCCTACGGTTCTCTCGTCGAGGGGGGAGGGAGAGGGTCTGCTGGGGGCGCCTCGGTTTTGGAGGCGGGGTGGGGGCTGACCTCGCTTAAAAGCGCCATCAGGGCCCCTGATAAAGGCAGAGCCCCCTTCAGACCAGAAGAACGCGGGGAGACTTCGGAGCGCCCCACACCCCCTCGCTCTAAGTGGAATGTGCGCCCAGGGGACCCTGCAGGCGGCAGGGCAAGCGCGCGCGCCCTCCTCCCGCGGGCTTCGGTGCGCCCTGAGGAAGACCCGCGGCGCTCCTCTGCGTCCCTTGGAAAGAGCCGGCCGTGCGAGATGCGCCTAGAAGCCCCGGCCTGCATGGAGACGCCTCCTGCCCCACTTTAATTCCTCAGGGGGGGGCTTTTTCTCGGCGCTGCCCCTTCCTCGGGGAGCGAGCGCGCTCGCCGCAGAACAAGGCAGGGTCTGAGGAGAGGCTGCCCGCCGCGCAAGGGCCGCTGGAGCAGGCGCGGCGCAAATGCAAGCGCCGGGTTTGGGTCCTCACCTTCCGCGCTCCACGCCGCCTGTCCTCACCGGCGAGGCCCGCTCCTCCCACGGGCTGCCCTATGAGCAGCACGGCGAGCGCAGATCCCTGCCCCCGGGGAGAAGGCGAGGAAGCTGGCCCGGGTAAGGTTTCTTCTTCCCGGCGCCTTTCCAAATCTCCACGCCTTCCTCCAGCAGCGCCGCCGCCACGGTCCTGTGCAGCCCTGGGCTGCAGGTCCCTTTTTCCGCGGCACATCAGTCGGTGTCTCGCGGCACACTAGTGTGCCGCGGCACACCGGTTGGGAAACGCTGCCTTAGAGACCAACTAAGTTTGTTATTGGTATGAGCTTTCGACTTCCAAAACACGAAAGCTCATACCAATAACAAACTTAGTTGGTCTCTAAGGTGCTACTGGAAGGATTTTTTTTATTTTGTTTTGACTACGGCAGACCAACACGGCTTGTTGTTGTTCAGTCGTTCAGTCGTGTTTGACTCTTCGTGACCCCATGGACCAGAGCACGCCAGGCACGCCTATCCTTCACTGCCTCTCGCAGTTTGGCCAAACTCATGTTAGTAGCTTCGAGAACACTGTCCAACCATCTCGTCCTCTGTCGTCCCCTTCTCCATATGCCCTCAATCTTTCCCAACGTCAGGGTCTTTTCTAGGGAGTCTTCTCTTCTCATGAGGTGGCCAAAGTATTGGAGCCTCAGCTTCAGGATCTGTCCTTCCAGTGAGCACTCAGGGCTGATTTCCTTCAGAATGGATAGGTTTGATCTTCTTGCAGTCCATGGGACTCTCAAGAGTCTCCTCCAGCACCATAATTCAAAACACGGCTACCTACCTGTAACTTAAATATTAAAAGGCAGCCATTATCCTGCTTGCCAGCTGCCCCCAACATCCCCTCCTGTCTTCACCTCTATCCTGATTGACAGGTAGGCCGCCCCACTGTTGCATGGTCTTGCAGCCCCCCTAATTATCGTCCCTCGCTTTTGATAGGGGAAACGGCCACTCTAGACTCCTAACTCAGTGACAGTGTTTCGGAAGCCCCCACCCGTTCCCGCTTTCCATTCAAGTGGCAAGATTTAGGAGAAGCCTTTTTGTCCCCTCTCTCCTCCAGACAACTTGCACGCTCAGGAGGAAAATCCGTAGCAAATTTGTCTTGAAAATCCATTTATGAAGACCCAACAACTTCTACATATAATCATCCCCCACTTTGAGGTTTCAGTGTGATAAGAATGAACAGCTTCCCTATAGACCTGAAGGGCCCTGCCCTCCACCTGGCTTGGAGCAGCGCCGGACAGGCTCCAGAAAGGACTGTTGCTGCTGCTGGGCAGAGAGAGCTCAGTTTTTGTTTTCTAAATTGCTTTTATTTTTTAATCTATGTCATTTTAAATTGTGATCGATATTTATGCTGCATTTTGTTTTAGATTTTATGATTCATGTGGAAATGGTTTTCCATTTGGTTGTGTACTTTTTGATGTGTTTCATTTATCGCTTGAGACTTTTGTTATGTTGGTAATTATGTAAATCTTGTCATGTTGTAAGCCACCTTGAGTATTGTTTTAACTATGGAAGTGGCATACAAATAAAATGACGATGATGAAGATCTGCGGGTATAGGGCAGTATATACATTTAAATAAATAATAATAATAATAATAATAATAATAATAATAACTTGATCCTACCTTATTCTCTGTATAATAATAATAAAACCCTTATCATGAATCTTCTTGGTGAAGTTGCTTTATAAAATCATAAAATTTTAGTGTTGGAAAGGGACCACAAGGGCCATCTAGCTCAACCCCCTGCAATGCAGGAATCTTTTGTCCAACGTGGGGCTTGAACCCACGACCCTGAGAATGAAAGCCTCCTGCATCTTCATTCCAACTTATTTAATAAGGACAAGCAAGGGACGCAGGTGGCGCTGTGAGTTAAACCAGAGCCTAGGGCTTGCCGATCAGAAGGTCGGCGGTTCGAATCCCCGTGACGGGGTGAGCTCCCGTTGCTCGGTCCCAGCTCCTGCCCACCTAGCAGTTCGAAAGCACGTCAAAGTGCAAGTAGCTAAATAGGTACCACTCCGGCGGGAAGGTAAACGGCGTTTCCGTGCGCTGCTCTGGTTCGCCAGAAGCGGCTTAGTCATGCTGGCCACATGACCCGGAAGCCGTACGCCGGCTCCCTCGGCCAGTAAAGCGAGATGAGCGCCATAACCCCAGAGTCGTCTGCGACTGGACCTAACGGTCAGGGGTCCCTTTACCTTTAATGGATCATGAGTGTCTGATATTTCCTGGCACAGAAGACCAGCACTGCATTCAACATTTGACCCATTTTATTTATTTATTTTTAAATCCCCCCGAGCTCTACTGGATCAAGCCAAAGGTCAGCATTCGCCCCGTCCCGTCCCACCCCTTAACTCAAGTCCGTGACTTCTTCGCCATCGCCCCTGCATGAGTCCTCTGGTGGATCGTGAGGTTCGAGGACCGACTGAAGCGCTTTCCGCACTGGGGGCAGGGATAGGGCTTCTCCCGCGTGTGGCCCCTCTGGTGAATGGTGAGGGTGGTGCTGCGGGTGAAGCTCTTCCCGCAGTCGGCGCACCGGTAGGGCTTCTCCCCGGTGTGGGTCCTCTGGTGCGCGATCAGGTTGGAGTAATCGCTGAAGCGCTTGGCGCAGTAAGCGCAGCTGTAGGGCTTCTCGCCCGTGTGCAGGCGGTGGTGGGTGATCAGGACCCCAAACTGCCGGAAGGTCTTTCCGCATTCAGGGCACGGGAAGCATTTCTCTTTCCTCTTCTGGGTGGCTGCCTTCGCGCGGCTTCCCTTGGGCCATGCAGGCTGACCCGCGCCCGTTGCCAGATTAGTTCCTTGCCACCTTCCTGTCGCAAAGGCGGCTTGGCCTGCACCCACCCGCTCACGACTCTGGGGAGCGCCGCATTCTGAGCGCGGCAGTCTTGTGGCGGGGAGTTCCGCCGGCTCGTGACCGTTCTGCTGAGGGTTCTCTTCCTTAATTCCCCCCGAGAGCGTAACGCCTGCTGGAATGAAAAGTGCACAAGGAGAGACATTGCGCATACTTTTGTGAATCAAGAAAATCTTTAATAAAAAACACAATTTTTTAATTAAAAAAGTGCACAAGGAGCCAGGGGATGAACAAGTAGGAGAAAAATGAGCTTGGATAACCATCGGATGGTACCCAACAATGCGTCCTCTAATTGTTGCTGGACTCAAACTCCCATCATCCCTGATCACTGCCCATGATGCTTGGGGGCGGATGGGAGTTGGAGTCCCCAAACCCCACCTCAGTGAAACAAGTGGGGTCTGGGGCTCCTACCTGCAGGGATGCCCGCTTCCTCCTCCTCTTCCTTGATCGTTCTGGCGATGGCAGCAGTTGTGAGGGGCGAGTCCACCGGGAACTCCTCTGAATGTACTGCAGTTCTCTTGCAGGCTGTCAACTCCTGAAACACCAAGAACAGGGATGGGAAACTTCAGACTAGCCCAGGGGCGTCGCAACTGTGGCCCCCAAATCTCTTTATCTGGCCCTTGGCGCTGTCCCCCACTGACCCTGCTTTAAGAACATAAGAACTCTGCTGAATCAGTCTCACAACCCATTTAGTCCAGAATCGTATTCCTACAGCGGCTGCCCACTTGCCTGTGGGAAACCAGCAATCAGGTTTCGAACTCCCTTCCTGTGGTTTCCAGCAATTCAGAAGCATTGCTGCCTCCGACCAAAGAGGCAGGGCATAGCCATCAGGGTCAGTAGCCATTGATAGCCCTCTCCTCCATGATTTTGTCCAACCCTCTTTTTTAAAGCCATCCAAGTGGGGGCCATCGCTGCCTCCTGGGGCAGGGAGTACGCAATGCATTCATTGGAAGTCCACAAGTTCTAGTGATACTCCATTCCATTCCCCGTGGTTTTCAGTTTCCCCACGAGCAGTCAGGGCCTTCTCGGTAGTGGCGCCCGCCCTGTGGAATGCCCTCCCATCCGATGTCAAGGAAATAAACAACTAGCTGACTTTTAGAAGGCACCTGAAGGCAGCCCTGTTTAGGGATTTTTTAAATGTTTGATGTTTTACTGTGTATTAATGTGTTGGAAGCTGCTGGCTGGGGCAAATCAGCCAGATGGGTGGCATAATAATAATGATGATGATGATGTTGATGATGCATTCTATGTTCACTGAGAACACTTGCTTCTCAATGGTTTTATGAAGCTCTTGCCTTTTACAGATCTTTTGTTGTGCTTCTGCCAACCTTGGAGTTCCCCAAAGCCTGCAAATACATCCCCCCTCTTGTGTGGTGATGCCATTTTTTTCCTATACAGTGGTACCTTGGTTCTCAAACTTAATCGGTTCTGGAAGTCCGTTCCAAAACCAAAGCGTTCCAAAACCAAGGCGCACTTTCCCATAGAAAGTAATGCAAAATGAATTAATCCGTTCCAGACTTTTAAAAACCCCTAAAACAGCAATTTAACATGAATTTTACTATCTAACAAGGCCATTGATCCATAAAATGAAAGCAATAAACAATGTACTGCAGTCACACAATCAACCAATCAATAGCTGAACTGGGTTCCACACAGACACACAAAAAATAAGAGCCACAACAACAAGCATGCAAAATAAATAGCAAAAATAGACAGACCTCAGCGTAACACTCAAAACGGAAGCGTGGCACTCAAATCGGAAGCGTAACATTCAAAACAGAGCATGTTCGGCTTCCGAAAATAGTTTGCAAACTGGAACACTTACTTCCGGGTTTGCAGTGTTTGGGTTCCAAGTTGCTTGAGTACCAAGGCATTTGAGAACCAAGGTACCACTGCATAAGGATCCACACTCACCTCTGAACTTTGGAAACAGAGAGAACGGTTAAGCAACATTTAATAGGGAAAGGTCTTAGCTCAGTGGTAGAGCATCTGGTTTGTATGCTAAAGGTCCTAGGTTGATTCCTAGGTTCATCTTCATGCGGGGCTGGGGAGTTGCTGCCAGTCAGTGTTGACAAGACTAAGCTAGATGGACCAAGGGATCCGACTTCCCAGGTTCCTAATGCTTGCTGCTCCCCGAAAACCAGATACCTGGATCACGTCCGCTGCAGATTTTTCGCTTCTGTCTTCCTGGGGAGGGTGGATCGGCACGGACTGAAATGAGGGTGTTGTTCTGTAGCCTGCTTGAGCAAGAAGGGTAAAGGGTGAGAATCTCCATAGGAGAGGAAATAAATCTTAATCATTCTTGGGCTCTATAGACATGAGATGAGCATTTTATTCAGCACAGAGGCCTAGGAAGTGGAAACAACATGGTTGGCCACGTGAAGACAAGCCTTTGCTTGGAATATTCCATTGGGAATTCTGTTTGCTTGCAATTCATTAGCTCCCCTGAACGTCAATGGGTGGTGTCAGGGATCTGCCTGCCCCTGCCAGTCCAGCTCTGAGTGTTTATAGAGAGCCGCCACCTGTTTTAACTACTGATTCATCTTTGAGTGAAACCAGCAGTCCCTCGGGGGAGAAGCAGTTAGTGGCTGGGAGACCGGGCACCACCCAGCAGGCTAGATTGGAGGGAGAGACTGCATAGATTACGTAGGAGGAGGAGGCGGAGGCAATTTAGGCTGCCAAGATTGTGGTGTTGGCGCCAAAACAGGAGGGAGGCACTTCCG
The DNA here is from genome assembly GCA_034642065.1 of Darevskia nairensis. Taxonomy (NCBI): domain Eukaryota; kingdom Metazoa; phylum Chordata; class Lepidosauria; order Squamata; family Lacertidae; genus Darevskia; species Darevskia nairensis. The sequence continues at coordinate 190,015 of JAWWNI010000897.1, forward strand.
GATTCTGCTAGTGAATGAACAGACGTGATAAGACTGAGCTCTGCACTGCATATAGCTTGGCACTGAATAAAAGAACTAAAAGACAAATGGCTTGGCTTTTCTATTGCACAACCGATAAGTGAACCAGACAGCTGGGAATGGAATTTTGTACACATATTCGGGACACCATTTTACATTTCAGGTTCAAATGTCAGCTCAACCTCCCCGCCTGCCTGCTTTCAAAGTGGGGTGGGGAGAAAGCAAAATACCGTGCAATGCCTCCTACAGATTATATAAACATGCACACAACAACGGAATAGGAATTGGGGTAAGCGTCCAGAACGAAGATATGGACCACCCACCTTTCAATTTCCAGTGGGGGAGGGGGAGAGAAAGATCTAACCCACACATTTCCCCCTTGAAGACAGAAAGAGAGGTTGGCACGCGCAGTCAGAATATCACTATTTTAAAAGCACATATCCCTTTTGCACCTGTAGTGCGTATGCCTGTCTCCTCCGCATTTCCATTATTTTGTCCCCTTCAGAGGATGCGGAATTTAAGACGAGCAAAAATCAGGGACCCAGCGGTTACCATTTGAAAGGCGTGAAGGTAAAGGAGCAACACAGGTCAAAAGGGGAAACATTATTTATAGCGAGATCAACATCCATCAATGCTCTTTCGTGTCGTCCATTGCCATTGTCACATACCTGTGTCTCCATCTACTTCCACACAGAGAGTCTCTGGAGGAGGGAAAGAATAAGGCTGTAATCAAAACTCGCTTCCTTGGGAGAAAGCCCCATTGAGCTCAGTAAGGACTTGCGTTTGGGAGTGGGGACATGCAGTCAAGGAGGGAGAATTAAACTCTCACAATAGATGGGGTTGTAAATGATTGCTATAATTTACGAGACAAAACAATCCTTGTGGTCTGCTGATCTAGGCGACCAAAAATGGAACCGAGGGCTTGGATCTGAATTGCTTAACTAGATCCCAATAAAGTATTTCTCCAGCATACATATAACATTGTTATACACATAACATTATATTATAACAAGCAGTAGCACAATCCCAGGTGTGTTGATTCAGAAGTCAGTCTGCCTGGTTCACACACAATACTATACCATATTTTATTAAACCATGGTTATATGAACCATGGCTTGGCAATATGTATGAACCCAGCCCTAACAATGGTTTGTTTACTGTCAACAAACCAGTCTGAAACAAAGGTTTGCTGTTAGTAAAGACAAAGCAAAATTTGTAAAGCTTGGCGTTATGTGTAAACCCAGTTCTTAGAATCATAGAATCATAGAGTTGGAAGAGACCACAAGGGCCATCCAGTCCAACCCCCTGCCAAGCAGGAAACACCATCAAAGCATTCTGCTTAAAGACCTCCAAAGAAGGAGACTCCACCACATTCCTTGGCAGCAAATTCCACTGTCAAACAGCTCTTACTGTCAGGAAGTTCTTTCTAATGTTTAGGTGGAATCTTCTTTCTTGTAGTTTGAATCCATTGCTCCGTGTCCGCTTCTCTGGAGCAGCAGAAAACAACCTTTCTCCCTCCTCTATTTGACATCCTTTTATATATTTGAACATGGCTATCATATCACCCCTTAACCTTCTCTTCTCCAGGCTAAACATACCCAGCTCCCTAAGCCGTTCCTCATAAGGCATCGTTTCCAGGCCTTTGACCATTTTGGTTGCCCTCCTCTGGACACATTCCAGCTTGTCAGTATCCTTCTTGAACTGTGGTGCCCAGAACTGGACACAGTATTCCAGGTGAGGTCTGACCAGAGCGGAATACAGTGGTACTATTACTTCCCTTGATCTAACATTGTTATACATATAACATTATATTATAACAAGCAGTAGCACAATCCCAGGTGTGTTGATTTCAGAAGCCAGTCTGCCTGGTTCACACACGATACTAAACCATATTTTATTAAACCATGGTTATATGAACCATGGCTTGGCAATATGTATGAACCCAGCCCTAACAATGGTTTGTTTACTGTCAAGAAACCAGTCTGAAGCAAAGGTTTGCTGTTAGTAAAGACAAAGCAAAGTTTGTAAGTTTGTAAAGCTTGGCGTTATGTGTAAACCCAGTTCTGTCCCTTAACCGCGGTTTGATTCACCACACCAGCTGCTGACGCTCACCAAACCGCAAAGCAACGAGGCGAAAGCAGCTGGAGACAAACCTAACTTTGGAGAAACAAGTGATGGTTTGTTTGATAATCTGTGGGACAATTTGTGGCTTAGCATGGTGGGCAAACCATATCAGCTCATAACGCAGATGCTCCCAGCAGAGCTTTTCAGAAAATAACCCTCAAGCTGCCCAGCAAACTAGGTTTTTTGTGGTTTTTTTAAACATTCGGAATATCAGAGATGAGGAGAGTTGGAGTCCAACAACATCTAAAGAGCACCATGCTGGCAGACTCAAAAAGCCACAAAAACCAACTCCACCCACACGGCTGCAGGTATCACGCAAATAACACAAGTCCCATGAGGCAGTGCCGCAGCAAGACTCCCGTTTACCTTTGAATCGCAGCAGCACCTCCTGCAGGACGGCCCGTTTCCTGGAGAAGTTGCTGAGTCTCTGCTTTAGCTCTGCTACAGCGAGGTCTGTCTTCAACATGCCATCTTCCGTGCTGAAGGGTGAGGAAGAAGAGAGATGATCCCAAAACCCAACATCCATTTCTCTGCTTGATACAAACCCAGCAGAGATGCAGAGGGAAGGGGCCAATTATTTACCTGCTCCTTGTTCTTCCAGCACCCTAAAAGGAAAGATAAAAAGAGGTTTATGAGCACATGAGTCAGGGAAGCATACCTACCAGAAGGCAGCAGCTAGACTGGTGACTGGGAGCAGCCGCCGAAACCATATAACACCAGTCCTGAAAGACGGACATTGGCTCCCAGTACATTTCCGAGCACAATTCAAAGTGTTGGTGCTGACCTTTAAAGCCCTAAACGGCCTCAGCCCAGTATACCGGAAGGAGCGTCTCCACCCCCATCGTTCAGCCCAGACACTGAGGTCCAGCGCAGAGGGCCTTCTGGCAGTTCCCTCACTGCAAGTAGCAAAGTTACAGGGAACCAGGTGGAGGGCCTTCTCGGTAGTGGCGCCCGCCCTGTGGAACGCCCTCCCATCAGATGTCAAGGAAATAAACAGCTATCTGACTTTTAGAAGACATCTGAAGGCAAGCCCTGTTTTTAATGTTTGATTGCTTTATTATTATTATTATTATTATTATTCTGTTGGGAGCTGCCCAGAGTGGCTGGGGTATAAAAATAAATTATTATTAATTATTACTAGATGTCAAGAAATTACCAAAGATTATATACATGGAACGCAGGAAGGGAGGACAGGAGGAAGTCAACCCACAATGAAAAGGAAGGAGGATTAGGTTAAAAGGATGTATGTTTGTTTTTATGTTTCTTATTGTTGTTTTCTTTGTTATTGTTTGTTGATGTATTTTGATGTTCTGTTCTCAATTGTTAAAACTTAATAAAAATAAATAAATAAAAATTATTACTACCACTACTACTACGATTATTATTATTACTGCAAAGCCACAAATATGGACCGTTGCGAAAAATGGCAATCACTGCGCCATTGTTAAAAGTACAACAGCTCTACTAAAAGTAGGAACCGGCTTCCGAATTGAATGAGACACTCAAGCTGCATTCAGATGTTATAAAATATAAATACAATTATTATTATTTAAATCACCAGCATGTTTCAACCAGGAAAAAGCACCTGGTTGGAGCTTTAGCCCAAGGTTCCCCACCCCTGTTGCAGAACTTACAGGCGACACTTGGCCGGGCTCCCTGTACGGCTCCTGCTGCAGAGGATCCTCACTGAGCGTTTTGGGGGCTCCCTGGGCGATGTCTCTCTTGAGCTCTTCCAAATGGTTCCGCAAATGCCTCTCCTGCTCCTCCAAAAACCCACGCAGCTCCTTCCATTGCTGGGTAAGCTGCTGTCCTTCCACTTCCGCCTGCTTCTGCAGTGGCAGGATCAAGCAAAACAAATTGAGCGTGTGGCAAAGGAGAGTTCCTGGAAGAATCGCCAAGGCAGCATTCCCCAGCGTAGCTCTCAGGCCTTTTAACAGCTGCCTGGCAAGCAAGAATTCAGCAGGCGAGGCTCCTCCTAACACACAGTTAACCTGCGGGGAAGCTCCACAGGCTAAAGTTCTACCTGCGACATGCAACAGCCAGCACAGAGATGGGGAACTGGGAGCTGTTCAGGGGGGACAGGAAAGATCTTAACTGGATGCAGCCAGCATGGCCAATAGTCAGAGATGGTGTGGGGAGCTGTGATGGACTGGCTGGATACAGAGGAGAGGTGGGAGGCACCTGCTGGGGAACCCCCAGGGGAAGAAGACTATGAGCCAGGGGAGTGGTGACAGTGAGGGCGCAGAGGGAGCAAACCGGGAGAAGGTGGTGTCAAAAGCTGAAGGGGCAACAGGATTCAGTGAGCAGGAAGAGGCTGTGGCAGAGAGCAGTTCAGAATCAGAAGGTGAAGCCCTTGCAACTCATTCAGGAAAGGTCTACTGGGAAGAGTTGCTGCTGGGCCTGTGCTGTTTTGGTTTCTTTGAACAAAGGGTTGACTCCACTGACACTAGGTAAAGATAAAGGGATCCCTGACCATTAGGTCCAGTCGCAGATGACTCTGGGGTTGCGGCACTCATCTCGCTTTACTGGCTGAGGGAGCCGGCGTACAGCTTCTGGGTCACGTGACCAGCATGACTAAGTCGCTTCTGGCGAACCAGAGCAGCGCATGGAAACGCCGTCTACCTTCCCCCCACTTCTGCATACGATTATTAAAGGTGCAGGAGCCCTGCAATCTTTTGCCTCTGGCTATCCTACTTGCAAATCTAATTTAAAATACCTACCAGCAGCTCCTCTCTCTGCTTCTCTTCAATGGTGCTGGCTTCTCTTTCTAGCTTCAGACCAGACTGGTCCACCACCAGCTTTCCCTGAAAGACAGATGTGGTCATTTCTGTGAACAGCTGCACAAAGCGCTGCCAACTCTCAACACCACGCCGTGCTCTCATGTCTTTAGCAAATCTCTGCTGATTTCGAACATTCAGGGTGCTGTTAGCAGTGGAGGAGCAGGCTAGGCGATTTTATTTCTCTGGTCACGAAGCAACCCTAGCTATAAGACATTTCATAGATCTGCAGGAGCCTGATGAGAGGTCCCCATGTCAATGAGAAGTTGTTCCTTCAATGTAAAGTTAAAGGGACCCCTGACAGTTAAGTCCAGTCGCCAACGACTCTGGGGTTGCGGCGCTCATCTAGTTTTACAGGCCGAGGGAGCTGGTGTTTGTCCGCTTCCGCAGACAGTTTTTCCGGGTCATGTGGCCAGCATGACTAAGCCACTTCTGGCGAAGCCAGAGCAGCGCACGGAAACGCCGTTTACCTTCCCGCCGGAGTGGTACCTATTTATCTACTTGCACTGCGTGCTTTCGAACTGCTAGGTTGGCGGGAGCTGGGACCAAACAACGGAAGCTCACCCCGCCACGGGGCCTCGAACCGCCGACCTTCCGATCAGCAAGTCCAAGCAGCACAGTAGTTTAAACCACAGCGGCACCTGCGTCCCTTCCTTCAATGTAGTAGGCCCAATTCTATGGGACTCCCTCCCCGTAGAAGCCAGGCAGGCACCTTCCCTGCAAAGTTTCAGGTGTCAAGTCAAAACAGTTTTATTTCAGGAGCCTTTGCACCATGAATTCTATTCTAATTCTCTGATGCCTTAAATTTTGCACATTGCATGCTTTGTTTGCTTATTTATTTGTAAGCTGGTTTGACAGGCACATGAAAAGCAGGGCATAATTTTTTTAATAAATTCCAACAGTTTGTGGTGATCCTTGGACCTGTTTGCCACTGCTCACTGGGGGGACCAGGGGACCACCATTCTGGCTGCAACACTATAAACCAGAGGTGAAGAACCAGTAGTCCTCCAGATATTGTCAGACTCCAACTCCCATCAGCCCCAACTAGCATAGCCAAGGGTCACTGATGATGGAAGCTGGAGTCCAATAACATCTGGAGAGCCACAGATCAGCTCTCTTGCTAGGCACATTTATCTGAAAGGAATCCCTATTGAAAGCAAAACAATTTACATCTGATCAGACATGTAAGGCTGGCATTAGCCAAGGCTTGTTTGGATCATGCTGCAGCTTACAGCTCAGAGGCCTATTAATAAGCAATAGGCAGGGGAAGCCCAGGATGTTGTAAAGAAGGAGTTCCCCATGGCAGGTAAAAGCATCATTCACCCAAAGGACCTCCAGGCATTTGCTTATGTATAGTCTTTGATCACAGTGATGGATACCAGCAAGGCACGGTTATTTGTTCCCTTAACCCAATAATGTCTTTGCATTTATTTATTTTTACAAAACCAACACATTATGACAATATTGCTGCTGGCTTCAAATGTTGCCCAGTTTTTCAGCGAAAAATCAGAGCCAAAACAGCATTTTTAAAAAGCCTGGCAGGATGAGGCCAAGAGTTTATCCGGTCCAGGAATCTGCACTCACAGGGGCCAAGCCTCTTGGAAGCCAGCAAACAGACCTGGGGAGAACAGCAGACAGTTCTCCCCGCTTGAAATTCCCAGTATACTGCCTCTGACAGCGGAGACAGAGCAAAGCCATTGTTCTTTGTTTTATGGCTCAGAAGAACGCTTCATTGCCAAGTGACCCGGATACCCCCCCCCAAAAAAGAGAAACAAATACTCTTATAGACATCTAGATGCGTGCTTTTTTCTGTTCCTTTTTAACGACAGCTGGAAACTTTTAATATCCTGGCGAATGCAGCCGCCTCCCAGCTTCATTTAAACACAAACCCGTCCAAAGGATGGAGCAAGAGGCAGACCTCAACCCGCCCCCCAACCCCCCAGGACCATCGAGGTTTCTTCCACCCACCCCATCCCGGAGTATCTTTCCTGCTCACAGACATTCCCCCAAACACCCCCGCCGCCGTTCCCACGATCGAGGCCGAACCAGGCGCAATGCTGAACGACGATCCTCCGTCCGCGGAAGCAGCTTCTTCCAGGGGGGGTCTCTCTCCCTCCAGGGGCCCGGCAGCAGCAAGCGGCAGCGTGGGGCCGCGGAGGCGCTCCGCGAGGCTGCCCAAAAGCGGGCTGGGCTGCAGCAGGCGATGCAACGGGAGCAGCTCCCGGCAGAGCGGGCAGCGCAGGCTCCTCTCCAGCTGCCCCCAGCAGCGGCTCACGCAAGCCCGGCACAGGTTGTGGCCGCAGCCGGACACCATCACCGGGTCCCGGAAAAGCTCCAGGCAGACGGGGCAAGAGAGCGCGCCCCGCAGGCCCCCCAGGTCTGCCATGGCCGCAGTTTGGAAGGCACAAAAGGATCCCTGGGAAACAGGGTGGGATTTGGGGAGGTGGGCGGGCCCTTGTGTTAGCCCCGCCCTTTCGGGTGGAGGTGCTTAAGGGGGCGTGGCAGGCGGCGCAGCTGACTTTCCATGGTTTCACTTCCGAGCTTGGCGATCGCTTTTGCGCGTTGGAACAGGAGAAGAACGCGGCTGGATCAGGCCAGTGGCCCAGCCAAGGCCAATCAGTGCCGGATTTACCTATAAGCTATAGCTTAGGGCCCCACTCTCTTGGGGCCCCAAAAAATTTAAAGGAAAAACAATAACTGGATGTACGCTTCTAAAATATAAGATAAAAAACAAATAAAGCTTACAATTGCATTGTACAGGTTATAACACTTAATTTCATATTGTTGTTGTTGTTGTTCAGTCGTTCAGTCGTGTCCGACTCTTCGTGACCCCATGGACCAAGGCACGCCAGGCACACCTATCCTCCACTGCCTCTCGCAGTTTGGCCAAACTCATGTTGGTAGCTTCGAGAACACTGTCCAACCATCTCGTCCTCTGTCGTCCCCTTCTCCTTGTGCCCTCCATATTATTCTCCTTCTCCTTGTGCCCTCCATATTCTCCTTGTGCCCTCCAATTTCATATTACTTAAGCTATTTATAATTATTGCTAGTCTGCATCATATATTTACACCTATTATTTCATGTTCTAGCAAGTTTCTAGAGACTAGATTATGAGTCTTTGTAAATTGTGTTTCTAAAGGAACTTTTGCTATTGCCAAAAGCCAATGTGTTTGCATTATTAAGTTTGTTACGAATAAAAAATCATTTTAAGTTAGAGCTTAATAATTATTTCACTATTAATATACTACTTCTTAATTGTATTTCAGTTCAACAAGTACTTTGATAAAATAAACAATTACTTAGATAAAATTTTGTCGTGTGCAAATGGCTTTATGTACCTATTAGGTCCATAAATTACCTTATAGCATATATTCAACACACACACACACACAAAAAACAGCAACAATTTGTTGTTGACAAAGGACAGCTGGACATATAAAGGGCCCCATTACCTTCAGTAGCTTAGGGCCTCATCAAACCTAAATCTGGCCTTGGCCAGCATCCTGATCTCGCAGTGGCGAACCAGTGGGAAACCAGCGAGCTGAGCAGGAGTGCATGGGTGCCCTCCCCTGCTGTGTTTTCCAGCAACTGGGATTCAGAAGCATTACTACCTTTCAATGCCAGAGGCAGAGCGTAGCCTTCATGACTAGTAACCATGGATGCCTTTCGCTCCATGAATCCCCTTTTAAAGCCATCCAGGTGGGGGCGCCGCCGCTGCCTCTGGGAAGCGCAAGTTCCAGTTTGAGAGGGAAAAGGATGATTTGGCAGATCGTAACAATGCTTAACAAAACAAGTAGCAAACACGCAACCTCTGAATAAGGGTTGCGAGAGAAGAAGCAATGGGAGAGAGGGCTGCTGCTTCCCCGGGGCCATTTGTAGAATAAAAACTGATTGGTCCTTAATTTAAAGGCACTATTAGACAATTCCTGTGAACTGGACAAGGAAAGTGCCAAGAAAAATGTATACTGCCATCTATTGGCAAAGGTACTTATTTGCACTTACTATTACAATACAAGACACGGGTGGCGCTGTGGTCTAAAGTAAACCACAGAGCCTAGGGCTTGCGGATCAGAAGGTCAGCGGTTCGAATCCCCGCGACGGGGTGAGCTCCCGTTGTTTGGTCCCTGCTCCTGCCAACCTAGCAGTTCGAAAGCATGTCAAAGTGCAAGTAGATCAATAGGTACCGCTCCAGCAAGAAGGTAAACGGCGTTTCTGTGCGCTGCTCTGGTTCGCCAGAAGCGGCTTAGTCATGCTGGCCACATGACCCGGAAGCTGTACGCCGGCTCCCTCGGCCAATAAAGCGAGATGAGCGCAGCAACCCCAGAGTCGGTCACGACTGCACCTAATGGTCAGGGGTCCCTTTACCTTTACTGTATTAGACAATTCCTGTGAACTGGACAGGGAAAGTGCCAAGAAAAATGTATACTGTCATCTATTGGCAAAGGTACTTATTTGCACTTAGATGAGCACCGCAACCCCATAGTCGGACAGGACTGGACCTAATGGTCAGGGGTCCCTTTACCTTTACATTTACTATTACAATACAGTTGGAGCAAAATCAACAAAGAATCTTGTGGTGCTTTAAAGATGAACAAAGTTTAAGCTTCCATTGGCTAAACAAACAAACAAACAAACAAACAAACAGCTATATCTATATCTATCTATCATCTATCTATCTATCTATCTATCTATCTATCAATCATCTACCTACCTACCTACCTACCTACCTATCTATTACCGTACGTTTATATCCCTCCTCCAAGGAGATCAAGGCAGTGCACATGGTTCTCACCTCTCCATTTTATCTTCACAACTACCCTGTGGGATAGGATTAGAGACTGAGAGATTGGCTGGCGCTGAGCAGGGCTTTGAACCTCCTCGGCCTCCCATTTTATCAGATGGAATAGAGTAGAATTTTCTGATTACACCGTAATTGTAACCCAGCAGTTTCACACTGGAGCTATTGTAACAACAACTTTATTTATATATATTTGCCCCTGACGGGACTCAAGGCAATTTACAGATTAATCTCATAATCCTGGGTGACTGCAAAATATAGAGTTAGGGAGAAAGAGGAGGGATTTGGCAGCCTGACTGATTCACTTCCACTGACAAGCCGCATGTGGAGAGAACTAATTTGCTGGAAATGTTTGGATATGGAGGTTTTTCACTCCCTGCAGGGAGTTCAACTCCTGAGGGCCATGGTGTTGTTGGTTCTACCCTATTATTCCTCCATTAACTGCCCTGCTGGGGATAAACCTGCCTCATTCCTGGGTTAAGTACTGGTACTCCTTCTCATAATGGCTATTATGCATTGATTGGCCTGCCTGAAGACCCCAGATCTTCAGGCTGTAGAGATTACTTAAATAACAAAAGAGAACTGCTGAAAGGCATGACAACCTAAGCAGAAAGTGCTTGTGGTCTTCCTCCTTATTGCTCTGTGCTCTTCATAAAATAATTCAGAGTCACCACAAGAAGCGGCCATTAGTGAGTTTTTAAAATTTCCCTCAGGGTGAAGGATGGGGGAACCTGTGTGGACCTCCAGGCGTTGCTGGACTACAGCTGCCAATCATCCCCGACCACAGCTAATGAGCGTTGGAGGCGATCAACATCTGGAGGGCCACCAGAATGTGACATCTGCCATATTCTCATGAGCAACCGTGGTGTAATGCATTTCTCTGAGACTGCTGTTCTAGACCAGGCATCCCCAACCTTCAGCCCTCCAGATGTTTTGGACTACAATTCCCATCATCCCTGACCACTGGTCCTGTTAGCTAGGGATCATGGGAGTTGTAGGCCAAAATGTCTGGAGGGCCGCAGGTTGGGGGTGCCTGCTCTAGACCCACAACAGAGGGTGGGGTGGGGCTTGCTATTTCACTCTATTATTATTATTATTATTATTATTATTATTATTATTATTATTATCTCATTTGACATTCCTCTATCTCAGGGGTGGCCAACTCCCAAGAGACTGTGATCTACTTACAGAGTTAAAAACTGGCAGTGTTCTACCCCCTCTTGGGGGGTTCAGGTCAAAGTTGTTGAGCTTTTTTAGGGAGAAGGAAATCCCTGGGTTTCTTGGGGTGCAGGGCAAAAAAAGTGAGCTTTTTTTAGGGGAGGCAAAGTTGTTGCGCTTCTTTGGGGGAACCAGTGATCTACCAGTGATCTACCACAGACGTCCAGTGATCTACTGGTAGATCACGATCTACCTGTTGGACATGTCTGCTCTATCTCATTCTGAAAGCTCAGTTAAGAAAAAAACATCTGGAAGGCCGCAGGTTCCTCATCTCTTGAGTCCATAATACTGGGCTAAATGGACAAACCATCTAACCTAGCATAAAGCAGCTTCTGTGTATTTCGTCACTTTTACCGTATTTTGTATGTGTTTATATCGATACATTTTTTACATTAAAAAAAGTAGTTTTTGACACTTAGAAGGATTTGCATTAAAAAAAATTGACTGCTTTGTAATTTAAAAAAAAAAATCTAACCTGTGTGTGGCAGTTACTACACAGGCATGATTGAGTTTATACTACTGCTCTGCCTTTTGAGAAGGTTGGAACATGTTCCACTCAGCTTCTTTTCCACTGATGGCTCCCATGACATGTGGCCTTTTCAGCAACCAGGTAAAAATACTTGCTTTATGCTCCCAGGCTACTAAATAAACGTTTTAGGAGGTCTTTGATCTTTTACACCACTGCTACCCACAGCAGTTTTTTATTCTGCTTTAGGTATTAGAGTCGTACCTTGTAAATCTAACAGAATCTGTTCCAGAAGTCTGTTCAACTTCCAAGGCGCGGCTTCCGATTGGCTGAAGGAGCTTCCTGCAGCCAATCGGAAGCCGCAGAAGCCCTGCCGGACGTTCGGCTTCCAAAGAACACTCGCAAACTGGGACACTCACTTCCGGGTTTGCGGCATTCGGGAGCCCAAACATTTGACTGCTAAGGCGTTCGTCAGCCAAGGTACGACTGTATATTTCCCATGTCACGGTCATAACATTGCACAGTCAGCTAGAAAACCTCAGTGGTTGAGTGGTAACAAAAAATTGTAGGAAATAAATAAGTAAAAGCAGACCTGTGAGGGGGTATGGCCAGGGGAGAATTCTGAGGGCCAGATTGGGGGACCCAGAGGGTCGCATTCAGCCTTGGAATCTGAGGTTCCCCAGCCCCACTGTATATCTCTCACTACCAAGGACAGATGAGATATGACTCTTGAAAATGTGGGCTAGAGACAATGCTACCATTCAGTGGATTTGTAACTGGCTGACTGACCGAACCCAAAGGGTGATCATTAATGGATCCCCTTCATCCTGGAGAGAAGTGACTAGTGGGGTGCCACAGGGTTCTGTCTTGGGCCCAGTCTTATTCAACATCTTTATCAATGACTTGGATTGAGGGCATCCTGATCAAGTTTGCAGGTGACACCAAATTGGGAGGGGTGGCCAATACCCAGAGGACAATATCACACTTCAAAATGACCTTAGCAGATTAGAGAACTGGGCCAAGGCGAACAGGATGAATTTTAACAGAGAAATGTAAAGTACTACACTTGGGCAAAAAAAATGAAAGGCACAACTACAGGATGGGCGACACCTGGCTTGAGAGCAGTACATGTGAAAAGGATCTAGGAGTCTTGGTAGACCATAAACTTGACATGAGTCAACAGTGTGATGCAGCAGCTAAAAAAGCCAATGCAATTCTGGGCTGCATCAATAGGAGTATAGCATCTAGATCAAGGGGAGTAATAGTACCACTGTATTCCGCTCTGGTCAGACCCCACCTGGAATACTGTGTCCAATTCTGGGCACCACAGTTCAAGAAGGATACTGACAAGCTGGAACGTGTCCAGAAGAGGGCAACCAAAATGGTCAAAGGCTTGGAAACGATGCCTTATGAGGAACGGCTTAGGGAGCTGGGTATGTTTAGCCTGGAGAAAAGGTTAAGGGCTGATATGATAGCCATGTTCAAATATATAAAAGGATGTCAAATAGAGGAGGGAGAAAGGTTGTTTTCTGCTGCTCCAGAGAAGCGGACACGGAGCAATGGATTCAAACTACAAGAAAGAAGATTCCACCTAAACATTAGGAAGAACTTCCTGACAGTAAGAGCTGTTCGACAGTGGAATTTGCTGCCAAGGAGTGTGGTGGAGTCTCCTTCTTTGGAGGTCTTTAAGCAGAGGCTTGACAGCCATCTGTCAAGAATGCTTTGATGGTGTTTCCTGCTTGGCAGGGGGTTGGACTGGATGGCCCTTGTGGTCTCTTCCAACTCTATGATTCTATGATTATGGCCAGAATATGAACTTGCTGAGGTGACTGAGATGCTTGCTCTCAAAGGGGAATGAAATTTACTGCATGTAATGCTTTAAAGGAAAATATGATGAAAATGATGTATAGATGGTATTTAACCCCTGTGAAACTTGCAAAGATGTACCGTACAAATGATAGTAAAAGTTGGAAATGTAAGCAAAAGGAAGGTACATTCTTTCATATGTGGTGGACGTGCCCCAAGGTGGAAGGCTTCTGGGAAATGATTTATAATGAAATGAAAAAGGTGTTTAAGAACACATTTATTAAGAAACCAGAGGCCTTCCTACTAGGAATTGTAGGAGATGAACTACCCCAAAAAGATGTTAGAATATTCCTGTATGCCACAACAGCAGCGAGAATTTTGCTTGCCAAGAATTGGAAGAGTACTGAGATACCAACGGTAGAAGAATGGCAAATGAAGATGGACTATATGGAGCTGGCAGACCTGACTGGACGAATCCATGACCAGAAGGAGGAGACGGTGGAGGAAGAATGGAAGAGTTTTAGAATTTACTTAAATATTGTAATATTTGATTTATGTATGCTTCAGAAGAGTAAAGAGGCTCAGATTAGAAAGTTAATTATATAAGAAATTAAGTATTTAGATAACATGATAGAGAGATTGTGTGTAAAAAGTTTTTTATAGAGTAAGAATAGGAAAAGGTAAGGAAATAAAGGAGATAAATTAGGTAAAGAGGATAAGGAAATATGAAGTTGGAGAACTGCAAACGAAGTAAGGAATGGAACTTCAGTAAGGGAGACAACGAGGAAGTCAGTTTGTGGTGATGGCAATTAGGGGGAGAAATAAGGTTTAGGTATACTTTTTTTGCAGTGTTTGTATTTTTGTGTTGTTGTGTTTATGTTCGTTATATGTATAAAGTGCTTATGATTAAGAAAAGAAGAATGGAATATAAAATGTGGAAAATACCAATAAATTGTTTTTTTTGGGGGGGGGGGAAGAGATGCTTGCTCTCGAGGCAGTATGTCAACAAAGAAAGGGCAGATGTCTGGTTCAATCTCTGGTTGAATCCAGGAAAAATTCCTGCCTGAAACTCTTGAAAATACTAGGCCAGACAGGTTAATGGTCTGACTTAGCACAAAGGAGCTCTCTAAGTTCCCATGGACCAACAGTATAAACATGTGATGTATTTTTGTGTGACAGAGGCAAAGACACTGATCTGTATGTAACCGGTTTTTATTCAGGCGGAAATTGCTACATCCACATGTGTTAAAAGGCCATTAAGGGAGAGCCCATCAGGACTGAATTTCTTGTCGGAAGGGCAGAAGGTGTATGGTCTCACCAAGATTTGCTCCGTGGCAGATAATGGACTACAACTCCCCATCAGCCCCAGCCAGCAGGGCCAATGGTCAGGGGTGATGGAAGTTGTAGTACACAAACATTTGGAGAACCAAAGGCCCCCCCCCCCTCTATCCTTGCTCTAACACGGGACATATGAAGTAGTAGGAGAACAAAAATACACAGGATAAATCCCCAACTTGGGGGCAGGGCGAAGGGGTTGTTTTTTTTCCAGATACCCTCTTCCCACTTTGGAGGTTATACTGTACATTTTCCATGGACAGGCACAAAGGGGTGGCTGGTGCAGAAGTGGTGGGGGTTCTTATCAGGAAAAGGACATTTAAAAATTTGGACCAAAAGATTTTCCAGAACTAACCACCAGACAACAGCTGGGTCGGGCAAGTTATGTCGCATACAGACAAAGGAGGACGTAGGATGGATGATAAAGCATTAAAAAAACAGTCTTACTTTACGGAGGAGCTAAAAAATGTCTTTCAGATCAGAATAGTGGTCACAGTGCAGATGGGAGGGGGGGCATTTCTCAGCCCAGAATCCATTCTCAACGGCTGCATGACGTGAGAGACAAGGTCAGGCCAAAACAGCCCATCAGTGGCAGAGCAGGGATCTGTATACCCCTTTCCAGCAGACCTGCCAAAGCAAGCTTGATATTTTGGACACATCAGAAGCGCACATGGGAGAGCCATTGGAGATAAAGTCATTCTTTCCTCCCTCCCTGCCTGCCAAGGTTCGGGAAGGCAAATATCCCTCCTCATCATCCATCTTGCCAAGGTGCTTGGCCCATATCGGCTTCCCCTGTCCTTTCACCATATAGAGGGGTTGTGGGGCGGGGGAGATAATTATTGTGGCTCAACCCCCCCCCCGGTTCCTCATGCAAGAAGGGACAAAGCCAGCATAGTTCTGAGTCAGGATGTGGCCGTCGCAAGAGTTTGCTTGGGAGCCTGATCAAAACAGCAGCCAAAGTTATGGCGCGCAAGTGTGCCGATTGCAGTCTCAGCTTAGGTTGGTCTGTTGCGCAACCGACTGGTGCTTGTACTTCCTGTGCAGAACGAGCAAGTTCCTGCGCAGGAAAACCTGCCCGCAGTCGGCGCAGGCGTGCGGATCCTTCCCGCCGTGCATCTGCCGGTGCATGGCGAGGCTGTTGCTGAACCAGAAGCTCTTCCCGCACAGCAGGCAAAGGTGGGGCCTCTCCCGGCTGTGGGACCTCCTGTGCCTGCTGAGGTTGGAGCTCGCATTGCAGCGGAAGTCGCACTCGGGGCATTTGAACGGCTTCTCCCCCGTGTGGATTCGCGTGTGGACGTTCAGGGCATGTACGGAAGGGAAGCCTTTCCTGCAGTGGATGCACAGAAAGGGCCTGCACTCATACATCGGCTCTGTTTTGACTGATTTCTGCTCGCTGAGAACACCCTTGGCCCGAGGAGCTGGGCTTTGGGGTTCTGCTGCCATCGCGGTCTGTGGCTCAGCACTGCCTCTTTCCTCCTTGCAGCTCTGCAGAGATGTATTTCCTGCTTCTCGCGACAGTGTCAGCTGCACTTTGGGCTGCTGATGGGCATCCTGGAGTTCATTTGCAGCTTGGGCTCTTTCGCAGCTCTGCAGAGGGCTTATTTCAGGCATTGGTGGCAACGCCTGCAGGTCTTCTAGTCCATAATCACCATCAACAACATCAACATCACCATCATCATCATATTTTCCTGCCGTGCAACTCCCAGTTTCCGAGTTGCTTTTGGATTCCATTTCCAGCACTTCCTTTAGCCCCTCCTTCAATGCAGCAGTGGCCAACATCTCTAGTGCCGCACTTTCGACAGGCTCTGGTTTGGGTTTTGTGGAGAACGTTGTCTGGGATGGCAGGCAGAAGCTCCGTTCTCCTGGTTCACAGCTCTTTGGGGAACTTCTGAGCAAACTGGAGGAAGCAGCTATGTGTAGGTTCCTTTGAGGGCCGCTGCAGGCTTCTACCTCCTTACAGGCCCCTGGGGAGCTGGGTTTATATATTGGCATCATTTCCATCTTCTGAAGAGACGCATTCTGGAGTTCATCTGCAGGTTGGGCTCTTTCCCAACTCTGCAAAGCCCTTCTTTCAGGCACTGGTGGCAACTCCTGCTGGTCTTCTTGCTCTGTTTCCCAACTCAGCAAAGCCCTTCTTTCAGGCACCGGTGGCAACTCCTGCTGGTCTTCTTGCTCTGTTTCCCAACTCTGCAAAGCCCTTCTTTTAGGCACTGGTGGCGACTCCTGCTGGTCTTCTTGCCCTCTTTCCCAACTCTGCAAAGCCCTTCTTTTAGGCACCGGTGGTGACTCCTGCAGGTCTTCTTGTCCTCTTTCCCAACTCTGCAAAGCGCTTCTTTCAGGCACTGGTGGCGACTCCTGCTGGTCTTCTTGCCCTCTTTCCCAACTCTGCAAAGCGCTTCTTTCAGGCACCGGTGGCGACTCCTGCTGGTCTTCTTGCCCTCTTTCCCAACTCTGCAAAGCGCTTCTTTCAGGCACCGGTGGCGACTCCTGCTGGTCTTCTTGCTCTGTTTCGCAACTCTGCAAAGCGCTTCTTTCAGGCACCGGTGGCGACTCCTGCTGGTCTTCTTGCCCTCTTTCCCAACTCTGCAAAGCGCTTCTTTCAGGCACCGGTGGCAACTCCTGCTGGTCTTCTTGTCCTCTTTCCCAACTCTGCAAAGAGCTTCTTTCAGGCACCGGTGGCAACTCCTGCTGGTCTTCTTGCCCTCTTTCCCAACTCTGCAAAGCGCTTCTTTCAGGCACCGGTGGCAACTCCTGCTGGTCTTCTTGTCCTCTTTCCCAACTCTGCAAAGAGCTTTCGGGCACCGGTGGCAACTCCTGCTGGTCTTCTTGCCCTCTTTCCCAACTCTGCAAAGCGCTTCTTTCAGGCACCGGTGGCAACTCCTGCTGGTCTTCTTGTCCTCTTTCCCAACTCTGCAAAGAGCTTTCGGGCACCGGTGGCAACTCCTGCAGGTCTTCTTGCCCTCTTTCGCAACTCTGCAAAGCGCTTCTTTCAGGCACCAGTGGCAACTCCTGCAGGTCTTCTTGTCCTCTTTCCCAACTCTGCAAAGCGCTTCTTTGAGGCACCGGTGGCAACTCCTGCTGGTCTTCTTGCCCTCTTTTCCAACTCTGCAAAGCGCTTCTTTGAGGCACCGGTGGCAACTCCTGCTGGTCTTCTTGCCCTCTTTCCCAACTCTGCAAAGCGCTTCTTTCAGGCACCGGTGGCAACTCCTGCTGGTCTTCTTGCCCTCTTTCCCAACTCTGCAAAGCGCTTCTTTCAGGCACCGGTGGCAACTCCTGCTGGTCTTCTTGCTCTGTTTCGCAACTCTGCAAAGCGCTTCTTTCAGGCACCAGTGGCAACTCCTGCTGGTCTTCTTGTCCTCTTTCCCAACTCTGCAAAGCGCTTCTTTCAGGCACTGGTGGCAACTCCTGCAGGTGGTCTTGCCCTCTTTCCCAGCTCTGCAAAGCGCTTCTTTCAGGCACCGGTGGCAACTCCTGCTGGTCTTCTTGCCCTCTTTCCCAACTCTGCAAAGCGCTTCTTTCAGGCACCGGTGGCAACTCCTGCTGGTCTTCTTGCTCTGTTTCGCAACTCTGCAAAGCGCTTCTTTCAGGCACCGGTGGCAACTCCTGCTGGTCTTCTTGTCCTCTTTCCCAACTCTGCAAAGCGCTTCTTTCAGGCACCGGTGGCAACTCCTGCAGGTGGTCTTGCCCTCTTTCCCAACTCTGCAAAGCGCTTCTTTCAGGCACCGGTGGCAACTCCTGCAGGTCTTCTTGTCCTCTTTCCCAACTCTGCAAAGAGCTTTCGGGCACCGGTGGCAACTCCTGCTGGTCTTCTTGCTCTGTTTCGCAACTCTGCAAAGCGCTTCTTTCAGGCACCGGTGGCAACTCCTGCTGGTCTTCTTGTCCTCTTTCCCAACTCTGCAAAGCGCTTCTTTCAGGCACCGGTGGCAACTCCTGCAGGTGGTCTTGCCCTCTTTCCCAACTCTGCAAAGCGCTTCTTTCAGGCACCGGTGGCAACTCCTGCAGGTCTTCTTGTCCTCTTTCCCAACTCTGCAAAGAGCTTTCGGGCACCGGTGGTAACTCCTGCAGGTGGTCTTGCCCTCTTTCCCAACTCTGCAAAGCACTTCTTTCAGGCACCGGTGGCAACTCCTGCTGGTCTTCTTGTCCTCTTTCCCAACTCTGCAAGGAGCTTCTTTCGGGCACCGGTGGCAACTCCTGCAGGTCTTCTTGCCCTCTTTCGCAACTCTGCAAAGCGCTTCTTTCAGGCACCGGTGGCAACTCCTGCAGGTCTTCTTGCCCTCTTTCGCAACTCTGCAAAGCGCTTCTTTCAGGCACCGGTGGCAACTCCTGCAGGTGGTCTTGCCCTCTTTCCCAACACTGCAAAGCGCTTCTTTCAGGCACAGGTGGCGACTCCTGCTGGTCTTCTTGCCCACCAATGGCAATGGCATCGCATGTTCCTGCCGTGCAACTCCCAGAGTCTGAGTTGCCTTTGGGGGAAACAGCTGTGTGTAGGTTCCTTTTAGGGCCACTATAGGTTTTTACCTTCTTGCAGGCCTGCAGGAGGCTGGTTTTCCTTCTTGGCATCATCTCTGGCCCTTCGTGCTGACAGAAGCAGGATCTAGCCTGCTTACCAACTAGCTGCATCTTTTGCTTAGATCTCTTCCTTAACATCATGGTCTGTGATCTCAACTGCCACCTGACACAGGCTTTTTTCTGCTTGTGACTCTGGAGACGGGCCCTTTTGCAACCGTGTCTTTGATGAACCTGCTGACCTTTGCTGTGGTCGTCTTGCTTGTAACGCAGAATAACACGGTCTTTTCCTGATAGCTTTCTCTCAGATTCCACTGGCTGGCTGACAGAGACGTTCCCTTCTCTGCAGTTCTGTTGGGATTGTTTGGATAATTCCACTTGGACCTGAACATGCGTTCCTCCCTGCTCAGAAACGTCCAGGATTTCCACCTCAGAAGCTTCTGCTAAGTCCACCAGAGAGTGTGTGTTTTCTTCCTCAGTGTCCTGTAAAATGTTCCTTTCTACTGTGCTCGATGCTGTCGGTGGCTCATTGTTTACGGGTAGCTCTTCCTGATTCTTCTCCTCAGGGTGGACGCCATTTGCAGAATTCCCCTCAGCCCCAGAGAGCTTTTTAAGGCATTTCTTGTTCAGCTGGGTTTTCTCGTGTCTCTTCAGATGCCACATCTCAAAGAACCCTTTCCCACAAACACATTTGAAGGGCTTTTCTGCCAAGTGGGACTTTTGATGCCTGGTGAGGTCATATTTGCTATCAAAGCGTTTCCCACATTTAAAGCATAGCCATGGTGCTTTCCTTCTGTGAGGATTCCCACGCTTCAGGGAGCGGGGATTGTCTGTGGGCATTTTTGGATCAGCGCTTGAGTGTTTGGAGAGCTTTTTCCTCACATGGCCTCTCTGGTGGGAAGCGAGATAGTTCTTCTGATAGAAGCTTTTCCCACACTCCAGACATTGGTAAGGCTTCTTTTTTCTCCTGTGGATTCTCTCATGATTGACGAGCAAACTTTTTGTCCTTGCGCGCTCCCCGCAGTACTGGCATTTGTAGACTCTGCCCTCCGTGTAGCATTTTAGGTGCTTGGGAAGGCCTAAGCCACGAGCCACGCTGCGAGTGACAATGCAGTTCCTCAGGTCTGTATGGGGCTTCAGTTCTGTGTGGATTCTTTCAGGTACAGAGCGGCTACTCTCCAACCTGGGCCTTCCGACAGTTTTCTGCTTTTTGTGGGTTGCCTCGTGTTGGAGAAGGTTGTCCTTTCGAGAGAAACGTTTCCCACAGTCGGGGCATTTATAGGACCTCCTTCTTCTGTGGAGTTTCTCGTGGATGGCGAGCAGACCACTTCCACTCAAGCATTTCCCACAGTACTGGCATTGGTAGGCCCGTTCCCCGCCTGGAGTTCTTGGGTGTTGGGAAAGGTTAAAAGCATTTGTGACTTCCCCCCCGTCCATCGGGACTGCAGAGGGATTTTCTGCTGTGTGGGCGATTCTGGAAGCAGAGGGGGTATACTTGGCGCTCATCCTCACTGGGCGCTGACAGGCCGCCTTCCTCCGGTGGGTCGCCTCATGGTGGAGAAAGCTGTACTTATGAAGGAAGCTTTTCTGACACTGGGAACATTTGTAGGGCAACTCTTCCCTGTGGATTCTCTCGTGATCAACGAGCAAACATTTGGTCCGCATACATCTCCCACAAAACTGGCACTTGTAGAGATTTGGGGGGGTCCCCTGCTGTCTATCAGCGCCAAGGCCCGATAAGAAAGTTCCCTCAGAGACAGAGGCTACAGGTTTCTTCTCAGGAGGATCAGGGGAAATGGCTGCCCTTGCTTCTCTCTCCCGCTTGGGAGGCCTGCCCTCCTTCTCACTCGCGTGGATTTTCTGGTGTCTGTTAAGGTGCTCCTTTCGGGTGAAGGCTTTCTCGCACTCGGGGCATCTATAGGGCCGCTCTGCCCTATGGCTATTCAGGTGCGCTGTCAGGGTGCCCTTCCGCTGGAAGCGCTTCCCACACTCGGGGCACTCAAAAGGCCTTTCTCGCAGGTAGGCCTTTGGGTGCTTCCTTGAGCTGGGGTGTTTATAACCCCTTTCTTCCGCGTGGCCTCTCTCGTGACTGGCAAGGACCTTTTTGGCTGTGAACCTTTCCCCGCAGAAAGAGCATTTATAGGGCCGCTTGCCGGAATGAGTTTTCTGGTGACTGAGGAGGGATGCTTTCGTCTTGAAGGCCTGGCCGCAGTCCGGGCAGGGCCTCTGAGGCTCCCCTCTGGGAGCCTTCTCTTTGGCTGTGCACGGAGCAACGCCACCGGCTTCTGTGCCGTTACACTTTATCTTCCCCAACTGGGCTCGTGGCTGCTTCTTCAGCTGAGGCCTATTCCTGGAGGCTTCAGTTTGCTTCACGCTCTGGGATCCATTCCCCTTGAAGATGTCCAGTACGCTTCTACGAAGGATCGTCAGCTTGTGACGTCCACGTGGCCGTTTCTCTTCTTCGTCTTCACTTTCCTGCTCATCCTCTGCAGGCAACAGAAGGGAGAAGGATATAATAATAATAATAATAATAATAATAATAATAATAATAAATTATTATTTGTACCCCGCCCATTGGGCCAGGTCCCCCCAGCCACTCTGGGCGGCTTCCAACAATCATTAAAATACATCAAAATGTCACAGATTAAAAACTTCCCTAAACAGGGCTGCCTTCAGAGATGTGCATCTTTAGGACTCGCCATATTTTCATGGTTGTACGTTGCTTTAAAGCAGTGATGGCTAACCTTGACACTCCAGATGTTTTGGGACTACAAGTCCCATCATCCCTGACCACTGATCCTGTTAGCTAGGGATGATGGGAGTTGTAGTTCCAAAACATCTGGAGTGTCAAGGTTAGCCACCACTGCTTTAAACTGTTTCCATCAACACGGTACTTAAATGGTTGTAATATGCTCCGGGAACCTTTGAGTGAAGGCTGGATAATAAGTTGAAATAATAAAATCCATCCATGCCCTCTTAGGAAGAAATGGTGGGATTTGGAGCACGGCCAAATGGTGGTGGACTCTCCTTCCTTGGAGGTTTTTAAGCAGAGGTCGGGTGACCACCTGCCATGGATGCTTTAGCTGAGATTCCTGCATTGAAGGGTTAATCTGGATGACCCTTGGGGTCCCCTCCCAAATTGACAGTTCTGGGATTCTATGATGTTCCGTAGGAGCCATCTAAACACAGGGCTCCTCTGGACAATCCTGACCTGAGCTTTCTGATGTACTGGTGCATTTCACCGGGCTTCTGTACAGATCCCACCACATCCCTGCCTTCGGCCATCGCTTCAGCGTCGGTTTCACCGGGCCTTCGTCCGCACTCTCGTCAGAGCTCTGGAGATCTGGCACCCAAGCATCTTCCCCTCGATCCAGCCGGCTGAGCAGTTCGAGGCCTTGGGCAGGGAATGTGCCTGAGGTGGACACAGAGGAAGACAGAGTTGAGCAGAGTACGAGAGAGAGAGAGAGAGAGAGAGAGAGAGAGAGAGAGAGAGAGAGAGAGAGAGAGCAGGGGGACCTTGAGTGAAGGGCAAATAAAATACAAAGTCTGAAAGCAGCGCTACGGACCTGACTGCAGCCACTGCCTGAGGCACCTCCATCTCCCCTCCACCTTGTTACAGAATGGGATGGGGGGGCACCTAATCGAAGTCTCCTTCCGAGTAAACCTGTAGGGAACGGAGCGATGCCCTCAAAGGAGCCCCTCCGCACAATGACTCCAGTGTGGTGTAGTGGTTAAGAGCGGTAGTCTCGTAATCTGGTGAACCGGGTTCGGGTCTCCGCTCCTCCACATGCAGCTGCTGGGTGACCTTGGGCTAGTCACACTTCTCTGAAGTCTCTCAGCCCCACTCACCTCACAGAGTGTTTGTTGTGGGGGAGGAAGGGAAAGGAGAATGTGAGCCGCTTTGGGTAGTGATAAAGCGGGATATCAAATCCAAACTCTTCTTCTTCTTCTTTTCCCCCGACACATTGTTGCACAAGCACCACACGAAATCCCAAAGGAAAACCCAGAAAAAACCCCCACAAATAAAGACGGTTTTACGCACAGGAAAGGGACCCCAAGGGGTAACCACTAGTCAAATGCTTCCCTCTGGAGCCCATCCAGGTGACAAACCATTCAAACAAGGTTTCATTGTTTCGCCCTGATGGACACTCAAGATGTTCCTCCTGATACTTATCTTACGTTTGCATTTCATTTCCTCTGTGTTAATCCTGTGTAACCCTCCCCTTCCCTGACGTTTTACCCATGTAACAGTGATGTAGTAATGATGCTTAACGAACTGTGTTCTGGGAGAATGAGGGAAGTTTTAAAAGTTCTTGTCACCCCATCTTCGGGGTTCAATCTTGTCTTGAACCTGTTGCGCAATAAACTTTGGCCTATGCTATTTTGCTCCTGTTGGTGGCTGGACTCCCTTTTATTCTGCAGGGACCCGTGGGCTCTGCCCGATGAGCTGGGTGACTGAGCAGCCTCAGACCCGGATTTTCCCCTAACATTCTGCTGTATCTGTGGCCTCTACTGGCTGTCCAGACCAGGACCTGCTTGCAGCTGTGAAAGTAGGGCAGGGACCAGGACCCTGGGCAGGCAAACAGCATTGGAAACACCTGAAGCCCCAACTAGGTGTGTATCAGTTGCTGGGGCAGCTCTATAAAGCAGGGGTAGGCAACCTAAGGCCCATGTGCCGGATAAAGCCCATGGGCCTTCTCAATCTGGTCCGCGGACAGTCCGGGAATCGGCGTGTTTTTACATGAGTAGAATGTGTCCTTTTAGAATGAGAGCCAGTGTGGTGCAGTGGTTAAGAGCGGGAGACTCGTAATCTGGTGAACCGGGTTCGGGTCTCCGCTCCTCCACATGCAGCTGCTGGGTGACCTTGTGCTAGTCACACTTCTCTCAAGTCTCTCAGCCCCACTCACCTCACAGAGTGTTTGTTGTGGGGGAGGAAGGGAAAGGAGAATGTTAGCCGCTTTTAAACTCCTTCGGGTAGTGATAAAGCGGGATATCAAATCCAAACTCTTCTTCTTCTTTATTTAAAATGCATCTCTGGGTTATTTGTGGGGCATAGGAATTTGTTCATTTTTTTCCTTCCAAAATATAGTCCAGCCCACCACATGGTCTGAGGGATGGTGGACCGGCCCACGGCTGAAAAAGGTTGCTGACCCCTGCTATAAAGCCTGCAAACCCAGACGGCAGGGACGTCCCTTTAATGGTGGAACAAGCGTGTGGGCAAGGCCCCTATGGTTTTAATGGGGATGGGGTTTTCGCTTGGGTGAGTGTTGTTTATTTGGGGCGGGGTTGTTTCAAGTTGGATTTCAGGTCTTTCCCAGCCCCAGATGTTAGCACGCCCTGTTCAGCCCACGTCTTAAACGCGTACCTGGGCTAGGCGACTGGTGTACCTCCACCGACCTTCCAATCACAGGAAGAAGAAGAGTTTGGATTTGATATCCCGCTTTATCACTACCCGAAGGAGTTTCAAAGCGGCTAACATTCTCCTTTCCCTTCCTCCCCCACAACAAACACTCTGTGAGGTGAGTGGGGCTGAGAGACTTCAGAGAAGTGTGACTAGCCCAAGGTCACCCAGCAGCTGCAAGTGGAGAAGCGGAGGCGCGAACGGTTCCCCAGATTACGAGTCTACCGCTCTTAACCACTACACCACACAGGAAAATAGACACAGCATTCCCGGAGAACAGGTCCTGGTGCAGTGGACTCACACCTGCTCACCGTGAGCACCTCAAACTCAGCAGAGTAACGGAAGCAAAACTGTGGAGGTTTGGGAGCATACCTAATTTATTTCTGACTGTCTCTACAAATCACTACAGACATGCATGAGAAGAGCAGATCTCATACAGCCATCTTATCTCTACACAAATAAGAGTGAAAAGTTTCAGGACCAGAGACGGAAGAACCAAAGAGTAGCTTCCGCCCCCCTCCTTTCTCATAACATGAAAGCAAAACCGGGTGATTCTTGCAATGGGAGGGGTGAAAATGCCAACACCAACCCAGGACACATTGGGGCAATGCTGGCTCCAGATTTTGGCAGTCTCTTGGGCAAGACTCCCTCCATGGGCTGCAGCCGAAGGGCCAGGGTACTCTTGTCAGTGGGTACTCAGCAGCTGCCAACCTGTGATGCCAGCCCTGTGCCAGCAGGAACTAATTCTGGGATCTTTCACGTGCCAGCAACAAACTCTGCTGCTGAGCTACTGCAGCTTTCACCTACAGGCAAGAGGAGGGATGCTCAACAGCAGGCATCCCCAAACTGCAGCCCTCCAGATGTTTTGGCCTACAACTCCCATGATCCCTAGCTAACAGGACCAGTGGTCAGGGATGATGGGAATTGTAGTCCAAAACATATGGAGGGCCGAAGTTTGGGGGTGCCTGCTCAACAGCCTCATGAAACTCCTGAACAATTTGAGAGACAAGCCGGGGACTCGTTCCGCCATTGTTTAATCGGGAGTGAACTGATTTTGTGACTTAAAGAATCCATACCGAAGGAGGCCATAGAGCTACAGTTCTCCTGCATGGCGTTCCTGCACAAGGCTCTCTGGCGACGGCCCACAAGCAGACACGGCCCTTCACTGGAGTGCACTGTCACCTCTACCAAGGCTTCAGGTACCTGGAACAGCAGGAATGGGGGGGGGGGAAAGATCGTCACTCTGCAGTCTGCAGTGATAGCTCATGAGAGACGGTGTTGTGTAGTGGTTAGGGCAAGGTTCGGGGTGGGTGGGGAAATGGGTTCAAACCCTCATGTGGCCATGAAACTCCTGAGTAATGGTGGTAGCAAAGGTATCGATGGATCTTAAGCTAAGACTTACACAACAGAAAACAATATTTAGACTCCATTATGTTTGCATAGAAAAGGACATTCAAATGCAACTCTTTGTTGGAGATGTGAGAAGGATAATGCAACTTAGAAACAGATGTTCTTACAGTGTCCTGGTCTCACCAAGTTCTGGGAGAAAGTGTTGAACTGTATAAATTTGACAGTACAGAAGATTTTAAAATTTTCAGAGGAAAATATTATTTTGAATTATATACCTATTATATGGAAGTAGACAACTGAACAATGAAAATGGATTCTGTGTGCCCTAACTACAACCCAAGGAGTGGTAATTGATAAACTGGAAGAACCAAAATATGCTCCCCTTTAATATTCAATGGATTGAAGACATGACAGCACTTGCAACATATGAATGGCTTGCTTATTGACATGCACTCTGTTTGGATAAATATATTGATATGTGAAACGAGTTTATACAGAACACAGTAATTATTAATAATCATTTATGTATTAGTGAATATAAGAATCACACACACATGCATATATTACACTTTTCACTTCATTTTGTATAACTGAAAAAACTTTAAAATATTTTAAAAACAGGGATAATTCCAGGGTAATACTTCAATATTAAATAACATAATGTAATATTATGATGATGGTGGTGGTGGTGTGTGCAGGGCAATTTCAGAAAGGTGGCCCTTTGTCCTATATCTTAGACAAGTCAATAGAAAAATCGCGTTGTTTTTGTTATAAAAAGCTCAACAACTTTGGGGTCTTCCTAAAAAAGCTCAACAACTTTTGGAGTGCCCTGGTTTTTACTTTTTGAAATATGGCAACCCTAGAGTAGCAGCTATCCCAGCATGCCCTGGGGCCAAGCCGACCAAGGCTAACTTTGGGTAACAGGAAATTAGCTAGGGAATGTGATGCTCTGCCGGATGTCCCCTTTTTTCCATGGAAAAGTACTCCCTGCTTTAAACTGCTGCATATTAATTGTTGCATAATGGGCAGAAATGTAATTGGTTCCCACCCCCTCCATCCTCTACCCCGCCCCAATACACAGGTTTCTCATTGAATTGTTGACTATTAGAAAGCTGTTAAAGGTTTGAAATTTCTGCCATCAAAAAGGCAGCTGATTCCTAGGTAAAGGGTAAAGGGACCCCTGACCATTAGGTTGTCGCAGACGACTCTGGGGTTGCGGCGCTCATCTCGCTTTATTGGCCGAGGGAGCCGGCGTACAGTTTCTGGGTCATGTGGCCAGCATGACAAAGCCGCTTCTGGCGAACCAGAGCAGCGCACAGAAACACCGTTTACCTTCCCGCCGGAGCGGTACACTTTGAATTGTGCTCGGAAATGTACTGGGAGCCAATGTAGGTCTTTCAAGACCGGTGTCATGTGGTCTCGGCGACCGCTCCCAGTCACCATTCTAGCTGCCACATTCTGGATTAGTTGTAGTTTCCGGGTCACCTTCAAAGGTAGCCCCACGTAGAGCGCATTGCAGTAATCCAAGCGGGAGATAACTAGAGCATGCACCACTCTGGCGAGACAGTCCGCGGGCAGGTAGGGTCTCAGCCTGCGTACCAGATGGAGCTGGTAGACTGCTGCCCTGGATACAGAATTAACCTGTGCCTCCATGGACAGCTGTGAGTCCAAAATGACTCCCAGGCTGCGCACCTGGTCCTTCAGGGGCACAGTTACCCCATTCAGGTCCAGGGAGTCCTCCACACCTGCCCGCCTCCTGACCCCCAAAAACAGTACTTCTGTCTTGTCAGGTAGCATCTGAAGACCGCTCTCAGTTTAGGGGAAAAGATAGTGAAGTACAGAACATGTAACCAACCTTCAAAGTGTTAATGGGGAGTCAGCCCAGCCTACTTTTCAGGGTTGTTGTAAGAATGAAATGGCACAGGGTGGGAGAAACCTATGCATGCCAGCCTGAGCTCCTAGATTTAGAATGCAACCATAACCAAACCAAGAACTCATTTTTGGACAAACTATATAGCTCCTGATGTCTCAAAAAAGCAGACAACATTTTACAGGATTCATCTCATCCTGGATATACCGTATATACTCGAGTATAAGCCTAGTTTTTCAGCACATTTTTTGTGCTGAAAAAGCCAGCCTCGGCTTATACTCGAGTGAGGCAGGCAGT
This sequence comes from Darevskia nairensis, assembly GCA_034642065.1. NCBI lineage: Eukaryota > Metazoa > Chordata > Lepidosauria > Squamata > Lacertidae > Darevskia > Darevskia nairensis. The sequence goes on from JAWWNI010000897.1 coordinate 217,981, forward strand.
GGCTCCTATGAAGCTTTCCCAGGTTTTTTGTGGTAAAATTGGGTGCCTCGGCTTATATTCGGGTCGGCTTATACTCGAGTATATAGGTAGTCTGTTTGCACGGTTGCCTTCGGGCAAGAGATACAGAACAATTAAATCAAGAAAAAGTAGATTAAAAAACAGTTTTTATCCAAGAGCTATAACTATTTTAAATGCTGTAACCAAATGATATGATCTTTGGGGAGTCGTGATGGATGGTATGTATGTGTATGTGTGGATGTAAATGTATAAATGCGTTTATGTGGCTGTAAATGTGGGATGGCATTCAATTTCGTTGTACTACGTACAATGGCAATAAAGTATCTATCTATCTATACGGCCTCGGTCCTGTATACCTGAAGGAGCGTCTCCACCCCCATTGTTCAGCCCGGACACTGAGGTCCAGCGCTGAGGGCCTTCTGGCGGTTCCCTCACTGCGAGAAGCCAAGTTACAGGGAACCAGGCAGAGGGCCTTCTCGGTAGTGGCGCCCGCCCTGTGGTACGCCCTCCCATCAGATGTCAAGGAAATAAACAGCTATCTGACTTTTAGAAGACACCTGAAGGCAGCCCTGTTTAGGGAAGTTTTTAATCTGTGATATGTTAATGTATTTTAATATCTTCTGGAAGCGGCCCAGAGTGGCTGGGGAGACCCAGCCAGATGGGCGGGGTACAAATAATAAATTATTATTAAAACAAAATAAAAAAAATCCTTCCAGTTGCACCTTAGAGACCAACTAAGTTTGTTCTTGGTATGAGCTTTTGTGTGCATCCACACGAAAGCTCATACCAAGAACAAACTTAGTTGGTCTCTAAGGTGCTACTGGAAGGAATTTTTTTATTTTGTTTTGACTATGGCAGAGCAACACGGCTATCTACCTGTAACTAAATAATAATAATAATAATTATTATTATTATTATTATTATTATTATTATTATTATATCTATCATCTATCATTAGGTGGCCATAGGCAAACCATTGTTTTCTCAGCATCAATCCCTTATCTTCAGAATATGGCAAATCATGCTGGCCCATCTTAAAGGAACATGGCATGAAGCGTTTTAATACCTCAGATACAATACAGTGCTGTTTTCCCCCTTAACACCTGAATCCATTTTGACTTGACCTGCCCACTGCCACCGCACCTGCCCCCCAGGGAAAGCTTTCTCTCCCCCCTCCCATCTTTCACCCGCCCCACCAGAAACCCCCAAATCTCCCCTACTTGAGCCATCTTCACCACAGCCATTTCTCTTCCTCCGCCAGGAGTTTAGGATGGTCCCGAATCAAGCAAGAGCTGGCTGAGTAAAAAAAAGAGTCTTTTCTTCTCTGCAGCCTGTGGAGAAGCAAGAAGGGAAGTTTCAGAAAGGCTTTTCTCCCTTGGTGGTTGCAAGCCAGGAGACCCCCGCAAGTCAGATTTATATCCCTCCTCCAAACACCACACCCTAAAACCTTGCTGGTTCAGGGTGCCTGTCATAACAAAGTGATGTCCTTTGAAGGTGCTTTTTTTTTTTTTTTTGCATCTCAAGACCCAACTAAAAAGCATTGTTAAAATCTGCATATAGGCGCACTAGCTACATAATCCAAATGCTTCCCCCCCCCTTTAAACTCACCCTCCCGACTTTCAACCTTAAGGACGGCCTCCTAAATTGAACTAATTGATCTGGGCAGAGTTAGAATCATAGAATTGTAGCGTTTGAGTACTGCAAACACTTACTAGCAGGCTCTGAGTAAAAACTTACAATTAAGGGGGAAAGTGTATAAATTACGGAGCAATAATTGGGAAAACTACAAAAAAAAATGCAAGATGTAATTTGGAATGATATGGTATAAAAAGGGTAAGAACGTAAGAATATTGAGTTGAAAGATTTTAAAATTAAGGTAAACAAAATAAGCAGAAGGAGCAAATATTTAAAGAACCAAAAGAGGAGGTTGGGGGGAGTCAAGGGGGTGGGGTGGAGACTTGGATTTACGATTTTTTAAAATTGTGTTTATGATGATTGGGCTGAATATAAAATTGTAAAACCTAATAAAATTATTTTTAAAAAGAATCATAGAATCATGGAGTTGGCAGGAATCTCAACTGAAGATTGACAGATGGCTGTCCAAACCTCTGCTTAGGGAAGTTGGAGAGTCTCCTCTTTCTTTTTCTTTTTCTTTTTCTTTTTCTTTTTCTTTCTCTTTCTCTTTCTCTTTCTGTCCCTCCCTCCTTCCCTGCTCTCCCTTTCAGTTTCCTTCTGGTTCCCATTATGGCCCCCGCCATCTATCCAGGAGGTCAGCGTCATTGGCTCTTCCCTTCCTGGTTTGCTTACCTGGAGCCTCCAAACTCAGCTCAAGGGACTCCCTGGCTCCAAGAGGGTCCACTTTCCAAGCCCGATGGAGACCTTCCCCACATTCCCAACGATGCTGTGGGAGTTGCCTTCATCCATGGCCGGTTTCCCCCAGGAGGGCGAAGTCCCGGAAGCAACAGCGTCTGACCCAACAGTCCCAGGATGGCGGGGAAAGGAGGAGACAAAAAAACAACCCCTCCCTCGCCCCCAAATGGCCAACTGAGGTTGCCACCTTTCCCTTCCGAGAACTGCTCCTGTGCTCTCAGCTGCTGCGTGCGGCAGGCGGAAAGACACCGGGTGCAGTTCCCCCCGGGACCATGGCGCCCCTACAGACAACTTTCCTCATTCCTTCGCTCTCTTCCCCCATTCCCCTTTTCAACCCAGAGTGCCTTCCTCTTTCCCAAAGCACCTGAGAACAATAATGGAACAATGGAAACGCCAAAAAACAAAAAGGAATGATAGAAAGGGATATTGGCGTTGCAGGGAAGTGTGTTGCCTAATCCCCTCTGACGCCTGGAAGTTGATAACAAAGACCAGTTTTTTTTTCTCTCTCTCTCTCACCCGGAGGCAGGAAGAGCTTTTATCAGAGGAGCGTGCCTCTAGGCACCTGCAGAGTGCAGTGTTTTCTGAGATAAAGGTCCCATTGGCACTATATTTAAAGCAGTACCGTCCCACTTTAAAAAAAGCTCCCCCCCCCAAAGAAAAAGTCATCAGAGCTGTAGTTTGTTGAGGGTGCTGAGAGTTGTTACAAAACCCCTATGTTGGGGATGCGGGTGGCTCTGTGGGTTAAACCACAGAGCCTAGGGATTGCCGATCAGAAGGTCGGCGGTTCGAATCCCTGCGACGGGGTGAGGTCCCGTTGCTCGGTCCCTGCTCCTGCCAACCTAGCAGTTCGAAAGAATGTCAAAGTGCAAGTAGATAAATAGGTACTACTCCGGCGGGAAGGTAAACGGTGTTTACGTGTGCTTCTCTAGTTCGCCAGAAGCGGCTTAGTCCTGCTGGCCACATGACCCGGAAGCTGTCTGTGGACAAACGCCGGCTCCCTCAGCCTGTAAAGCGAGATGAGCACTGCAACCCCAGAGTCGTCCATGACTGGACCTAACAGTCAGGGTTCCCTTTACCTTTAAAGGTGTATAATGAAGACACCGGACAAACCCCTCTGGGGAGAGGATTCCACAAATGGGGAGGCATATCTTGCCATCCACTCATGGGTGAGGCAGAACCAAGCGCTCTGCGACGCAATTGGTCGGTTAGTTGTTTTTATTTATTTGCTTGATTTGGGGGGGCAGTTTCCCCCTCCCTACACCCATGCACCTTCTGGACTTCTCATGGAGGCACACTAAGAAGGGTCTCAGAGGATGATCTCAGGGTCTGAATAGGTTTATATTTCCCCCAATCTGATTGGGTTGCCCCAGCCACTTGGGGCAGCTTCCAACATAAATAAAAACATAACAAAACATTAAACATTTTAAAACTTCCCTACACAGCACTTTCTTGAGATGGCTTGGGGGTTAGAATCATAGAATCATAGAGTTGGAAGAGACCACAAGGGCCATCCAGTCCCACCCCCTGCCAAGCAGGAACACCATCAAAGCATTCTGCTTAAAGACCTCCAAAGAAGGAGACTCCACCACACTCCTTGGCAGCAAATTCCACTGTCGAACAGCTCTTACTGTCAGGAAGTTCTTTCTAATGTTTAGGTGGAATCTTCTTTCTTGTAGTTTGAATCCATTGCTCCGTGTCCGCTTCTCTTGAGCAGCAGAAAACCTTTCTCCCTCCTCTATATGACATCCTTTTATATATTTGAACATGGCTATCATATCACCCCTTAACCTTCTCTTCTCCAGGCTAAACATACCCAGCTCCCTAAGGATAACTCCATATGCTCCAACATTTCTCCAGTGAAAATAGGGACATCCTAAGGAAAAGTGGGACATTTGGGGGGTCAAGTCAGAAACTGGGACCGTTTCTTTAAATCCGGGACTGTCCCTGGGAAATAGGGGCACTTGGAGGGTCTGGTCCCTGTGAGCAACCTGGCCAAATTCTGCACCAACTGGAGTTTCTGAACCATCTTCAGAGGCAATCCTATGTATAACACATTGCAGTAATCTCACCTAGAGGTTACCAAAGCATAGACAACAGTAGTTATCCCTGGGCCACCAGCCAAAGCTGATGGAATAAACTCCTTAATAAAATTTCCTAGTAAAGCTGTTCAGACCTTAGTAAATCTGCCTGCTGGTTCATAGGAGATACCAACCACCCGGAGAGATTAAGTTCCAAAATCCCCATTAGGGCAATGGCATGCTATTTTAACTTGTGCACATTCATCTTGATGCACTTGGCCAAAAATAAGTTTTAATTCAAAAGTGGGCTGGTGTCTGGAGAAAACCTCTTTGACAATGCCACCAGCCGTTGCACCCAATGGGTTTTGACTATACATAATTCTGGCTTTAGTGTGGAAGCTATGAAGTTACCCAGAACTATTTCTCTTTATTCACCATTTAGCCTGATGAAAGCGTTCTGGAGAACCTGAAGGCTTGCGCAGAATTTTGTGAGGATTGTGACATTTTCCTTATGGGTCAACACAGCTGCCTTTGCTCTCAACCCACTATAGCTAGATAGGAGAGATCTGCGGGGCCAAGAGGTCTCTGAAATGTGGAAAGTGAATACTGAAAAACCCGGGTTCAAATCCCCACTTACCTACCAGGCCAATTTATGCAGTGATATATTTGCCTCAAAGTACCACCCTTTAGCTCAGAACATTAATAGCTTAATTTTCTGTTCTGCTTGACTTTTACAGAGCCTGGATAAAGTCATTTGTAAGATTCTTTTCACACAAGGTCTTAACTTTATTTTAATTTTATTTTTTTAAATAATTTTTATTCATTTTTATATTAACTTTATTTTTTAAGGAAGGTGATCATTGTAAACAGTTGTGTTATGTAAAAAAAAAAACAACAACAGAAAGCTGTTGTTCAAGACAATTTCTACTTTTTGAACCGAACAAAAATAAACCTAGGGGGAGTGTGGGCTTGGTGACAGGGTTCTAGAAGCTTCTACTGGGTAGCAGCTCGTTCCATCTTCCATTCACTTCTTAAAAGTCCTACCAGGAAATATGGCAGCTGTGGCAATTTGGGAAGACTGACTATGGCCTGCTTTTGACTTACCTTAATACCCAAATATGTGTGTTAAAGCTTATATACATAGAAGATTACCTTCATGGCTCTAACATCCTGTCATGCTGCTAGGTGCACAACCTCCCACAGAGGAATTGGGAGGAAGCAGGATTGGGGCGGGATAAATATTATTGGAAATTTGTGAGGAAAGCTAGATACTACTTGTGATGCTGGCTCACTTCTGCCCTCACAAAGTAGCCATCCTGAGGGCTGTCACAAGATTCTGAAGAAGATGGAACCAGGACACGAAACATGGAAAAGAAATCCAACCGGCCTCCGGGCTTTGAAAACGTTTGTTGGGAAACCAGTGATGGAAGCCAGCGGCCCTGATCTGAAACGTTTGGCAACCTCCCTGGCTCCCAAAATTCAGGTGAGGTAGAAAACCTGGTTCTAGGTTAAACCACTTTATTCACAGGACCGCAAGTTCCTCCCTACCAAAACACACAAGTCACAGACAAATGACGAATGATATGAAGGATGGTTGGCGGCTAACGGATTGAGGTTGAATCCTGACAAGACAGAAGTACTCTTATTGGGGGATAGGGGGTGGGCTGGTGTGGGGGACTCTCTGGTCCTGAATGGGGCAACTGTGCCCCTGAAGGAGCGTGTGCGCAGCCTGGGAGTCATTTTGGACTCACAGCTGTCCATGGAAGTACAGGTCAATTCTGTGTCCAGGGCAGCTGTCTACCAGCTCCATCTGGTACGCAGGCTGAGACCCTACCTGCCCGCAGACTGTCTCACCAGAGTGGTGCATGCTCTAGTTATCTCCCGCTTGGACTACTGCAATGCGCTCTATGTGGGGCTACCTTTGAAGGTGACCTGGAAACTGCAATTAATCCAGAATGTGGCAGCTAGACTGGTGACTGGGAGTGGCTGCTGAGACCACATAACACTGGTCCCGAAAGATCTACATTGGCTCCCAGTACGTTTCCGAGCACAATTCAAAGTGTTGTTGTTGACCTTTAAAGCCCTAAATGGCCTTGGCCCAGTATACCTGAAGGAGCGTCTCCACCCCCACCGTTCAGCCCGGACACTGAGGTCCAGCGCCGAGGGCCTTCTGGCGGTTCCCTCACTGCGAGAAGCAAAGCTAGAGGGAACCAGGCAGAGGGCCTTCTCGGTAGTGGCACCCGCCCTGTGGAATGTGCTCCCGTCAGATGTGAAAGAGATACACAACTATCAAGACGTTTAGAAGGCATCTGAAGGCAGCCCTGTTTAGGGAAGTTTTTAATGACTGATATTTTAATGTATTTTTTAATCTTTGTTGGAAGCCACCCAGAGAGGCTGGGGAAACCCAGCCAGATGAACGGTGTATAAATAATTTCTGCCATCCAGCAGCCATGTCTGTTGACCACACCCACCCCAAAATAAAATCCAGAAAACAGATTACCAGTAACAAAAGCTTTTATGAAGAAAAAAACTGTAAATAATTAATCCTCAAAGTTTTAGGCTCCAGGAGTGTCTGCGATAAGAAAGTAGCAGCTGCTCCTATAAAACCAAAACAAAAACCACACACAATATATCCAGGTGAAAAACAATAGTAAATTAGGGTTCCTGCAAAAGATGGACTTTGTATGGCAATTATCCTGAACGATCTTGGGCTTTCCAGTCACTGTAAATTGTAGAATTCTGTAGGTTTTAATTTTGTACCATATTCCAGTACTTAATTCATATTTTTATGACCACTGCTCCTTGAAAATGTACATTGTATGGTGAGTTATTATATGCTGAAGAAGACGCTAACAAAACAGTGGCTATACCGGAACACTGTCTGTGTTCTGTTATTTTACAAGAAGAAAAAATTTATACATTACTTTCATTAGTCGTTGTGTTGCTCATTTTTGGTTTCTGTTCGAAGAGTGCAACACACAGGTTTTTATGGTCCTGTTGAATAGCACATCTTGCTATGGAAGATGTCTGCACACATATATTTCCCCTGCCAGTCCCATGCTAAGACAATAACCTGAGATATATCTGATGGAGAAAGGAAAGAGCACCAAAATAGCAGCAACAGCAGCATGGTGTTGGAGATTCGATCGACCAGGAGGGAGGGAACATGCCAGTCGGGAATGTGTCTCTTAGAATCATAGAGTTGGAAGAGACCACAAGGGCCACCCAGTCCAACCCCCTGCCAAGCAGGAAACACCATCAGAGCATTCCTGACAGGTGGCTGTCAAGCCTCTGCTTAAAGACCTCCAAAGAAGGAGACTCCACCACACTCCTTGGCAGCAAATTCCACTGTCGAACAGCTCTTACTGTCAGGAAGTTTTTTTTAATGTTTAGGTGGAATCTTCTTTCTTGTAGTTTGAATCCATTGCTCCGTGTCCGCTTCTCTCTGCCAGGGTCCTGTCTCTGCCAGGGTCCTACTCATGTGTAGGAAATCCTAACACATGGCAAGGTGGTGATTAAACTTTGATTTCTATGGTGAGTGTGTGTAACATGCAGTGTGCATCAGAATACAAGATAGATTCAAAATTCAGTGTGCCTAAGGAATACTCAGAATATTTTGTCTTTTCACAAAATTCATAAATTACCAAACATTTCAGTTGCTATGCCTCTCCCTTAAAAAAAAATATCCTAGTAAAAACCTTCATATTCCAGAAGATGAAAGAGGGACTTTGAATTATTACTTTTATTCATTTATTGCATTCATAAACCACTTCCCCCCCCCAAAGGTGACACACATGGTTCCCTTGCTCCTCTGTTAATCCCCACAATAACCCTTACCACCTGGAGACCCATGTTTGGGGGGCCCTGCTCTAACCATTATGCTACACTGGTTCAGACCAGGGTGTTAGAATTCAGACCAGTTCAACATCAAACTAAGCCATGCCCAACTGAACAATATTCTGCAGCTCTTGTTTTTTGACTAGGGAGTGGATGTTTTAAAATTAATAACCACGCAGAGACATCACCTTGCTGACAAAGATCCATATAGTTAAAGCTATGGTTTTCCCAGTAGTGATGTATGGAAGTGAGAGCTGGACCATAAAGAAGGCTGATCGCCGAAGAATTGATGCTTTTGAATTATGGTGCTGGAGGAGACTCTTGAGAGTCCCATGGACTGCAAGAAGATCAAACCTATTCATTCTTAAGGAAATCAGCCCTGAGTGCTCACTGGAAGGACAGATCCTGAAGCTGAGGCTCCAATACTTTGGCTACCTCATGAGAAGAGAAGACTCCCTGGAAAAGACCCTGATGTTGGGAAAGATGGAGGGCACAAGGAGAAGGGGACGACAGAGGACGAGATGGTTGGACAGTGTTCTCGAAGCTACCAACATGACCAAACTGCGGAAGGCAGTGGAAGACAGGAGTGCCTGGCATGCTCTGGTCCATGGGGTCACAAAGAGTCGGACACGACTAAACAACTAAACAACAACAACAACAAAACCACGCAGTTGTTTCTCCCCACACCTCTTCTTTTGAGAGAGTAGACTGGCCTCTTGGTTATCACTTTCCTCCTCCATCAAGCAGTCCCTCTTGTTTCCCCAGTCAGGTCCAGCAATTCAAAACAACCAAAATATCTATGTATCACCAGCAGCACGAAAGCTTCATTCCCTGAGCAAAGGTACTTTGAAACCGCACAAGTAAAGTTGATTGTGAGGTAGATTATGACCATTCCTTATACAGTCTAGAGATTCTGGGTTCTCTGAAGACACAGGGATGTTTCAGCACCAACTATTGTAGGTAAAAAGAGACCCACAGCAGCAGACCATATTAAGCACCGTCCCATTTCATTATGTCTTGGGAAAACATATTAAGTAGGCTTGCCGTAAGTCAGGAAAACCCCTGACATGTCCTGGTTTTCGGGTGCAAAAATGGCGTCGGGGGGAATTTTGCCCAATCGGCAAAATGTCAGGGGAAACACGGGTTTGTGGCAAGGCGGTGGGAAAAGCAATGGAAACAGTTCCAAAAGCTTAAAGTCACTATTTTGTGGGGGAAGGGGTCCCCCAAAGAAGTTCAACAATTTTGGGTTCTGCCTAAAAAATGCTGAACAACTTTGCGGGTGTCAGGAAAGTAAAATTCAAAAATTCATATTTTTTTTTTAAAATATGGCAACCCTGTGTTAGGAAACCTGATCTAGCTGGTCTGCAGAGAAGCTCATTTTCAAATGGGTCTTCAAATGTTTTTTAAGGGACCATGGTGTCGGATAATCTTTGTCACATTCTGTACACTTATAAGGCCTCTCTCCTGTGTGAAGCCTTAGGTGATACCGAAGGTTGGGGCCTGTTGCGACCTTCTTGCCACAATAAACACAGCAGTAGGGCCTCTCTCTGTGGGTCTTCAGATGCCTTTTAATGCAGGACCTTGTTTTGAAGCATTTCCCACATTCATGGCATCGATTAGGCTTGAAATCTGTATGCGTGAGCTGGTGCTTTGCTAGCATTCGAGGCTCCCGGAAGCTCTTCTCACAGGCTTGACATTGATAAGGTCTCACCAAGGTGTGGGTTGCCTGATGTCTAGTGAGCCAATATTGATTTCTGTAGGATTTCCCACAGTTGAGGCATGTATGGCTTTCTTTGCCTGTGACAGCTCCCTCATGACTCAAGGGAGTTGAATCGACCCCAGCTGGATCCTGACCATCTAACCCATTAACAGGGTGTTCTTCTAAGTGGGTGCTCTGCTCTTCAGCCAGCAATGAGCCGTCCACAAAGGTCCTCACACTCCCAGAACTCTCGGGAGGGTTTTCTCCTAGAGGGGCTCCCTGAATCAGTCCGGAATCGGCCGAATTGTCGGTCCACGGGCTGAAATGTCCTTCTGTATCGCTCGTTGGATTGTGAGCAAGCATGGAGCCACGCCTGGAAAGGGTTCGGTCACCAGTAACAGGTTCTTCTCGTCCAGTAAGGTCTGAGCTGCCCATCGGCCCAGGTGAACTTCCTTCAATGTGGACTCCCTGGTGCTTAGAGTTTATTGAATTTTCACACCATGGGTGGACACTTTCGTCGGCAGGTCTAGCTTGGTATTCGGGAAGCGCTGAGCCATCTCCAAATGTGTTCTCATATCCTTCTAACCCTTTGGCAGAATTTCCCTCCCAGCGGCTGTCCCAGGCAACGCCACCCACACTCTCAAAGCTCTCCTTCTCCTTGTCCTCATGCCCAGAGATCATTGAACCATCAGGCGATCCATTGGAATTTTCTTCTGTCGTGCTAGCTTCCTCTTTAGCTACATCTTCCCCGCCACCGGTCACTTTGCCTGGACTCCTGTTGGCATGCATGTCCTGGTGCCTACGGAGGGAATATTTTGTCCCAAAGGCTTTCTGGCAGACAGAGCACTGGTAGGACCTTGTTTTCAAGTGGATGAGCCTGTGTCGACTGAGAGAATTACTGGTTGGGAAGGTTTTCAGGCAGAAAGCACACTTGTGGAACTGCCCTTGCGGGTGTATCTCCCGATGACGGGCGAGGGCGTCTCTGTAGGCGAAGGCTTTCCCGCAAACAGTGCACTGGTAGCGCTTCTCTCCCATGTGCAGCTGCTGATGTCTATTGAGGGAGGTCCAGGTTCGGAACGCTTTACCGCAGAACGAGCAGATATGCAGACTGGGTTGCTCATCCTCATGGGTTTCCTGATGATGAACGAGGGTATACCTGTACGCAAAGGCTTTCCCACAAATGGGACATTTGTAAGGCTTGGCTTTTACACTGGGGGGCAAGCGTCCACGGAGCACACTTTTAGCGCCGAACCCTTTCGCACAGCAAGAGCAATTGTGCAGGCCGCTTTCTCCTTTGACGTAGGTTTTCCGATTGTCAGGGAAGGAGCATGCGCAGGCCAAACCTTCCCCCCGGCTGGGACGTTTGGCGGGTCTGCATTCCGAGTGGATTCTCTGATGTCTCCTGAGGTTGTAGTTGGTTGTGTAGACTCTCTCGCAACGTGAGCATCTGTAGGATCCTTTCTTCTGGGGGGTTTCCAGCTGGTCAGCCGGCAACGCTCTTGCCTCAAGGTCTTCCCGATGCCCTCTTCTCTGACGGTTAGCAAAGCGCCGGCCGTCTCTGAAGATTTCCCCAGAGTCAGGGCATTTGTCAAGATTTTCTTCCGTTTCAGTTTTGGGCTGCACAGGCAGCGTCGAGTCGGCACAGAGCGGCTTTCCGCAGTCAAAGCATGCATCGGATTCAAAATCGACTTGGGTTTTCTGATTTCTAGAGAGCCGGGTTTCTTCCCTGAGCACCCCTGCCTGCCCACGCTGCTGCTCTCTTGCATGCGCCCTCCAGTGATTAGCAAAGCACCTCCCATCCTTGAAACATCGCCCACACACGGCGCATTCGTGGCTATATTCTTCTGCACCACTTTCCCTATCTGTGGGGCGAGGCGGCCTCTTTCCAAAGCTCATTTCACGGGGAAGGTGTTTGTTTCCATGCATTCTCCAGTGACCGCCGTCGTCACCCAAACCTTCCTTGCACTCTGAGCGTCTGCAAGGACGCTCCGTTGCGGGGAGCTTTTCCCGTTTCACTAGAGGAGATTCCTCTCCGACACGTGAGCTGTAGTCGTAGAAGCTTCCTTCGGTGTGGATCGCCACTCGGTGCCGCGTGAGACCTTTCTCTTTCGTAAAGCCTTTCCCGCAGTCAGGGCACTTGAAGAGGGTCGCTCCCGAGTGGGTCTTCATCACATGGCGAGCAAGGGATCTCTCTGCCTTGTAGCTTTTCCCGCAGTCAGGGCACCAATAGGTTGGTTCATCGGTGTGTTCCGCCCGATGCTCGTTGAAAGAGGCTTTCGTAACGAAGTCCTCCCCACACTCAGGGCATTCGTAGGGCTCCCTTTTTGTATGCGCTTGTGTGTGGGCAACGAGCCGCCCTTTCTCAATGAAACCTTTGCCGCAGGTGGCACATATATAGGGTCTCGTCCTGCTGTGGATTTTCAGGTGTCTTTTGAGAGTTGACTTCCTACCGTATTTCTTCCCACACTCGAAGCATACGTTCTGGCTCCCTTCTGCATCTGTGCCTCGCTGGATGTTTTCGTTACCAACAAGGTCTCCATCTTTTCCATCAGCAGGATGGTGACTGGCTGTAGGTGGCTGCAAGTGATTGTTCCCACTCTCCCAGGTTTCTTCCTCCCTGGAACCAGCATTGGGTTTCCCCAACAGAGATGCCCGTGGTTTTGTGACTCTGGGACCTTCTTCACTCTTCACGTTTTCATCTTCTTCCTCGCTCATCGGCTCATCTTCTGCAAAGGAAAGGAAAAAGAAAAATCCCTGAGAAGGCATGGGAGAGGCTAACAAAAGGAGGTCAGAACATCCTCCCTATGAAAATGAAATGAAAATAAAATGTGTGTTGCAGGGGGGGAAGGTGGAGAAATAATTTATTATTATTATTATTATTATCATCATCATCATCATTATCATTATTATGATTCAGGCCATCTGACAGGGTTGCCCCAGTCACACTGGGTGGCTTCCAACAAATTAAAGACATTAAGCACAGTAAAACACCAAACATTAAAAACTTCCAGTGTGGTGTAGTGGTTAAGAGCGGTAGACTCGTAATCTGGGGAACCGGGTTCGCGTCTCCGCTCCTCCACATGCAGCTGCTGGGTGACCTTGGGCTAGTCCCACTTCTCTGAAGTCTCTCAGCCCCACTCACCTCACAGGGGGAGGAAGGGAAAGGAGAATGTGAGCCACTTTGAGACTCCTTCGGGTAGTGATAAAGCGGGATATCAAATCCAAACTCTTCTTCTTCTCTTCTTCCCTATACAGGGCTGCCTTCAGATTTCTTCTAAAACTTAGTTGCTTATTTCCTTGACATCTGCTGGAAGGACGTTCCACAAGGAGGGCGCCACTACCAGGAAGGCCCTCTGCCTGGTTCCCTGTAACCTCACTTCTTGCAGTGAGGGAACTGCCAGAAGGCCCTCGGAGCTGGATCTCAGTGTCCGGGCTGTACGATGGGGGCGGAGATGTTTCTTCATGTATACAGGGATGAAGCAGTTTAGGGCTGAGGACCCAACTGAACTGTGTAAAATTCTATGAATTTTGATTCATAGTGAACTTGATTGCTGACGGGGAAACACATTTGGCACAAAAATTATGTAATTCACGAGCAGAAGAGGTGAGGATGACCGCTAGCATGGAGGCCTTTACAGGTAGAAATTAGGAGGAGGATAAGGTCGCAGGTGGTGCTGTGGGTTAAACCACAGAGCCTAGGGCTTGCCGATCAGAAGGTTGGCGGTTCAAATCCCCGCGACGGGGTGAGCTCCCGTTGCTTGGTCCCTGCTCCTGCCCACCTAGCAGTTCGAAAGCACATCAAAGTGCAGGTAGATAAATAGGAACCGCTCCGGCGGGAAGGTAAACGGCGTTTCCGTGCGCTGCTCTGGTTCACCAGAAGCGGCTTAGTCATGCTGGCCACATGACCTGGAAGCTGTACGCTGGCTCCCTCGGCCAGTAAAGCGAGATCAGCACCGCAACCCCAGAGTTGTCTGCGACTGGACCTAATGGTCAGGGGTCCCTTTACCTTTTTAAGGTAAGCAAAGCCTATTTGGCATGATGTGTAAACTGAACCACCATGTTCAAATGCAGTATATGCCAGAATACCAGTTTCTGCAGCCAGGGGAAGGGCCTGTGGCCTTCATGTCCTTCTTGAGGAGTTCCTGGTGCCCTTCAGAGGTTGTTGGGCTACAAATCCCATCACTGACACGCTGGCCAAGGCTGATAGGAGCTATAGTCCAACGACATCTGGAACATGATAACTTAGCCACCTCTGGTTTGGGGTTCGGAAGGTGATTTTAGGCTTGAGCTTGAAGATGCCAAGTAGAATCCTTACCTGAACCAGATGGATCTGAACTATGGATGCTCACAGGACACCGGTAGGAATTGAACCAAGTTGCTGCCTCTGGCCCTTGTTCCGGGGATTGTTTAATCATCTCTTCATTTGCATCACGGCAGAAGCTCTGGAAATCTGGGGCCCAAGTGTTCTGCCCTTGTTCCAGATAGGCAAACAGTCCAGAGGCTTGGAGGGGAAGGAGAGAGGGGGGGGGGGAGGGAGGGAGAGAGGGACAGAAGCAGATGAGTTGTGGATTCATTTCCCGCTTGCTTTTTCAAGAAAGTGAAGAAGAAAGCCTGGAAGCAGACTCCCCAGCCAGCAACAGTCCTCTGGGGGGGAGGTTTCTGTTCAAGCAATCACTCTGCAGTAAAGTTTTAAAAACAGAAAACTTGTGAAAACTACAGGTGACAAGCACCATCTAATTCAGGAGTCGGCAACGTGCGACCCATGAGCTGGATGCGGCACACGAAGACCGTTTTACCGCCCACGAGCCGCCCCTGAACCGAGCCGCTCAAGTGGCGAGTCCCCCGCGTGCTGTGCTAAACCGGCGCAGCACGGCGCAGGGACTCACCAAGCAGTGCCGGAAATTGCGTCTGCGCATGTCCAGATGCCGAAAATCGCTTCTGCACAGGCACGATTTTCGGCGTCTGGGCAGGCGCAGAAGCAATTTCCTGTGCCACGGACGTGCGCAGATGCGATTTCCGGCATTGCACTGTGCCAGTCCGGCCCACGGACGATCTCCGTGGGAGTGATCCGGCCCATGGCCGGTAAACCTTGCCGACCCCGGATCTAATTGGAAGCATCCCACCCTGTGAAAAGAGGGAAGGGGCAATGCCTCTTTTTAGATTATGCTTGTTAAGACACATGCATGGAATTTATAATCTAAATCACAAAGTATGTTTCTCCCTCTTTTGGAGTATTGTATTCTTATGTGGAAATGTTTAAATAGATCATTCATCTAAGGCTGTAAAAGGGACCCAGGTGGCGCTGTGGGTTAAACCACAGAGCCTACGGCTTGCTGATTGGAAGGTCGGCGGTTCGAATCCCTGCGACGGGGTGAACTTCCGTTGCTCGGTCCCTGCTGCTGCCAACCTAGCAGTTCAAAAGCACGTCAAAGTGCAAGTAGATAAATAGGAACCGCTCTGGCAGGAAGGTAAACGGCGTTTCTGTGCACTGCTCTGGTTTGCCAGAAGCGGCTTTGTCATGCTGGCCACATGACCTGGAAGCTGTACGCCGGCTCTCGGCCAATAAAGCGAGATGAGCGCCGCAACCCCAGAGTCGGACACGACTGGACCAAATGGTCAGGGGTCCCTTTACCTTTACCTAAGGCTGTACTCCTTATGCAATAAGCCTTACTGAACACAGAGGAGGGCATTGCCTCTGAGTAAATATGAAAGGGAATGCACTGTACATGTGATTGATTTTCCTATAGTCGATTGACTAGATTTAAAAGGTTAGAAATATTTGAATGGATTAAAAAGGTATCCCTGATTAACTAGGCAGATCTCATTCTTTTAGTTACTTTTTTAGAAAAACTGGGATCAGATAAATGTATATGTTGCCTTCTAATATAAAAAAAACTATCAAGGCAACTTACATTAATAAAACAATTGAAATATTTGAAGAGACATTTGCCCCTCTTCTCCTTTGAAGCGTTGGAGTTTCCCAACCCATACGTAACACATTTCACTCCCAAATATGAAAGATTTTATTAGCCAGTTTAAGGATGCAGTCCTTTGCACAGCTAGGTAAAGGTAAAGGGACCCCTGACCATTAGGTCCAGTCGCGGACGACTCTGGGGTTGCAGCGCTCATCTCGCTTTATTGGCCGAGGGAGCCGGCGTACAGCTTCCGGGTCATGTGGCCAGTATGACTAAGCCGCTTCTGGCGAACCAGAGCAGCGCACGGAAACGCCGTTTACCTTCCCGCCGGAGCGGTACCTATTTATCTACTTGCACTTTGACGTGCTTTCGAACTGCTAGGTTGGCAGGAGCTTTGCACAGCTACTTTGCAGTAAGTCCCATGGATCACAGGGGGACTTACTTCCAAGTAAACGTGCATGGGCTTGCCTGTACATCCATGATGCAGAAGTGCCCAGCGAGTCCTTAGTTCTGCCTCTCTCACATGCAACCTCCATAGCTTTCATAGGAAACTTTTAAGCAGCAATTAAACAAAGTCCAGCTCAGTTTAAGTCTGCAGTGCTTTAAAAAACAAAAACACTTTACAACTGCAAAGAACGGAGGAAATAATCTCACCCATGAAGATGGTGCTGTAGCTCTCCTGCATGGCTTCCCTGTAGAAGCTTCCCTGATCAGCATCCAGGAGATCCTGCTGGATCTGAAACAAACAGAAAACCCTCTCCTGCTTCACTCCCAAATAAGAATGCAAGAAGAGCCCTGCTGGGTCAGGATGAAGGCCCAGTATCTTGCACTCACAGTGGCCCAGGGGTGTAGGAAGGGGAGCGGGCCGCCCCAGGTTCCATCATGGAGGGGGTGACAAATTATCAAGGAACAATTACTGCCCTACTAGGGTGGTTAAAAAAAATGTATTATTTTGGAAAATGCCTGCTCCAAAGGTCTTATCTTACTACACTAGGGATTATATAGCTATATATGAAATTTCATGCATATCAGTTAATATCTTGACCCTCCTCCATGAAAATAGCTGTTTACTTGGCTGTTTTCCTATGTCGTGAAGGCTGAAATTTCAATTCAGTGGAGCACTTACTGTTCTCAACACTAACCCTGCGGAAAGCCATCTAATTAGACTTTAATTTGATTTTGACGTGTTTTTAGGAGGTAATTTAATTAGTGTTTGATTTTATATCAATGTTATGTATCTGATGTTGGCCACCCTAAGCCCGACTTCGGCCGGGGAGGGCGGGATATAAATAAAAGGTGTTTTATTTATTTATTATTATTCCTTTGTAAGAAAATATGAAATAACGCAAAACCATTTTTGCAGGCAAAAAAACAACAACAACAAAACAAATCAATGTGTGTGTGGGGTGGTGACAAGAAATTTTCCGCACCGGGTACCACCTGACCTTCCTACGCCTCTGCACTGGCCAGCAACACATGCCTCTGGGAAGCCCACAAGCAGGACCTGAGTGCGATAGCTGCACTCTCCCCACTTGTGGTTCCCAGAAGCTGGCATTCAGAGGCATATTTTGGACAGTGGCAACAGCAAATAGCTGCAGTAGCCAATGATAGCCTTAAGTAGGTTGAAGAGTGCCATGCAATGCAAAAGGGATTCCAGCAGGAACTATAGCCAGCAGGAATCAAGCAAGAGGTCTTGGGGCCCAGAGCAGTATGTGCATATGATAAAGAAACCATTACATCGCAGAGTACCGTATTTATGTTGGCTCGTCTAAATGCCTTTCCGTCTACCGTGCTTTCCGGAAGACTCAGAGGCATCCCTTACCAGGACAGACTCTGCCCTTGTGGCCAGAATGTGCCGGACTCTATGGACCATATGATCCTGGATTGTCCCCTCTCTAATATATTCCGAATTGGCCCTTCAATGTCCTCAATGTGGCCTAGTGCCCTTTTCAATAACCAACTTACGATCCAGTCCCTGCTGAGGGACGATTCCTCTGCCCTCACTAGAGCTATGGCTCAATATCTGACTAGGGTTTTTGAAATTAAGGCCAGTATATCTAGCCTGACCAATAGTGACTAATGAGGATCTTTTTTATCTTTTTCTATTTATTGCATGCTTTCAGAAATATTATATTATATAGAAATATTATATAAATAGATGGTTTGTATGTCTCCTTTTTATATATGCCAATAAAGGTGTTGAGTTGAGTTGAGATAAAGAAACTATGCCTCCTCTAGATCTTAAGAGATAGAACTTGCTGGCACTACATGCCTGAGATCTCTCTCTTGCTTGCCCTTGAGATATGCTTTCAACCTGAGTGCAGCAGCGTTCAGGTTCCACATGCAATTCCAAGCAACAAGGACTCCATCTCCACCACAGATTTAAAGCCCTGTCACACCACTCTGATTAAAGGGACCCAAGTGGCGCTGTGGGTTAAACCACAGAGCCTAGGGCTTGCCGATCAGAAGGTCGGTGGTTCGAATCCCTGCAACGGGGTGAGCTCCCGTTGCTTGGTCCCAGCTCCTGCCCACCTAGCAGTTCGAAAGCACATCAAAGTGCAAGTAGATAAATAGGAACCGCTCTGGCGGGAAGGTAAACGGCGTTTCCGTGCGCTGCTCTGGTTCGCCAGAAGCGGCTTTGTCATGCTGGCCACATGACCTAGAAGCTGTACGCCGGCTCCCTCGGCCAGTAAAGCGAGATGAGCGCCACAACCCCAGAGTCGGTCAGGGGTCCCTTTACCTTTATCACACCACTCTGAACAGTCATGGCTCCCCCCCCAAAAAAAGAACCATGGGAACCATAGTTTGCTAAAGGGTGCCGAGAATCCTCAAGAGAGAGACCCCCATATTCCCTTCACGAAGCTACAATTCCCAGAGCTCTCTGAGAAGAGGGTTTGATTGTTAAGCCACTTTAGCTCTGGGAGAGGAACAGCGGTTCCCTAACCAATTCCAGCACCCTTAACGAACTACGGTTCCCAGGATTCTTTGGGAGAATGTCTTTCAGCAGCGAAGCCTTGGGACACTCACTTTTTTCTTAACCCAAGGATGAGGAACCTGTGGCCACGCAGATACTTATTTTATTCATATCATAGAAGTGTAGATTTGGAAGGGACCATGAGGGTCATCTAGTCCAACCCCCTGCAATGGAAGACTCTCTTGCCCAACGAACCCACTACCCTGAGATTAAGAGTCTCCTGCTTTACCAACAGAGCTAGCCCAGGTCAATTTATTGCATTTATATACCATCCTTCCCCCAATAAACTCAAAGTGGCCCCACCCCCATTTCATCATCACAAGAACCCTGTGAGGTAGGCTAACATGAGTGTGAGTGGCTAACTCAAAAGTCACCCCCATGAGCTTCAGAGTGGGATCTAAACTCTGGCCTCCAAGATCCTAATCTAGCAATCGAACCATGACACCAATCTGGCTCTCAACATCTAGCTATTGAGTTACTTGAAGGAAAAGTGGGACACAAGAGTTTGGATTTGATATCCCGCCTTATCACTACCCTAAGGAGTCTCAAAGCGGCTCACATTCTCCTTTACCTTCACCCCCCACAACAAACACTCTGTGAGGTGAGTGGGGCTGAGAGATTTCAAAGAAGTGTGACTAGCCCAAGGTCGCCCATCAGCTGCATGTGGAGGAGCGGGGAAGCGAACCCGGTTCCCCAGATTACGAGTCTACCGCTCTTAACCACTACACCACACTGGCTCTCAAAAACTGGGTAACTGCTGGATGTTTCATTTTCCAAAAAGGGGCCAGCAATTACTCCCCCACCCCACCCCCGTTGACCTAGGTGCAACCTGAAGCCTGCAGAACACCTAGTAATCTTCATCCAATTACGATCACTATCTCCTGAGCACGTGCAAAGTCCCACCGGAGGAGGCGAACGCAACAAAATCATGACTAGATCCTAGTCTTGTGGTTACAACATCATTCAAGCTCATGCACCCCCCCCCCCTTTGCTTAACATCCAGGCCCGTTAGGAGTTCCGGAGAGCCTAAAAGCTGGCTGGATATTGTGCAACATCCTAGCAAAATTCTGTATTCTCTTAACCGGCACCGAGTCGCTGTTACGTTCTCTCGCTTTCTTGTTATTTTATTGTCTTTCTCTCCCCCCCTCCCCCCTTCTCTGCCGCCTAATCTGCTTGAGGCAGGAAGGAGCCTGCATTTTGCTTGCATACTTCATGCAAAACACATGCAGAGAAATAGGAATTCGTTTTTGTTCGTTTTTTTAATTAAAAACCAACAAACCTCATCCCCACAGTTAACAAGGAGCGCCGTGGATCAGTTCTCCTTCCCACACCACAACCAAGTACAAGCAGGACTTTTTTTAAAAAAAAAAAAATTCGAACTAAGGTTCTCTGCCTGGTCTATCACAGGAGTGCCTCTGAGCACGTGCAAAGTCCCGCCGGAGGAGAGCCACGCCGCAGCGCAGCCCCATAAGAGTTCCCACATTAGAAATCAAGGCGTCTACTGAAGCTTACCTAGGGCAAGAGGCGAACGCAACAAAATCCCTTAAAAAATAAAAATAAAACCACGTAGAGGAAAGATAAATCAATTGGACCGGGGACACATATACACTGGATATTAAGGGGTCTTTTTCAGGTAGCTCCTCTCCTACGATGGATCAACCAGCGGTGGAAAAAAAAACACCCTCTCTTTTGGCAATGAATGACTTATCCCATAATAGTTCCAGTTACAGGTAGGTAGCCGTATTGGTCTGCCATAGTAAAAACAAAATTAAAAATTAAAAAAATTCCTTCCAGTAGCACCTGGATCTGAAGAAGTGTGCATGCACATGAAAGCTCATACCAAGAAAAAACTTAGTTGGTCTCTAAGGTGCTACTGGAAGGAATTTTTTTTATCCCATAATAGTTGGCAGCATCCTGGGACAATGAGGAAGGCAGCTGAGCCGCTCAGGGAAGTCTTGGTTTGTCCTTTGCAAAACCGCTTTTCATATATTTATTTGATTTGTGCTCCGCGCTTCCTCGGAGGGTCTCAGGGCGCTTCGGGTAAGAGCAGAAAGGAATCGTTAAAACCAAAGCAGCAAAGCAATAACCACTGCTCGCTACTACCTTCCTACCCCGTTGCTGCCCGCGCCCCCCTCTGCATTAGGTAGAAAGCCCTCCTTTCGCAGCCCCCCCCCCCCGCATGTATCTCCCGGATTCATTTTACCTGGGAATTATTGCAGTCCTTTCCCTGTACCTTTAACTTCTGCTGGCTCCCATCGCAGTAGGTAAGGGGCCAAGAAGAACGAAATCCAGCGGCAACCAGGAGAAAGAGCAGCAGCGGGACACCTGGCCGCAATGGGGGTCAGAGGCTTCTATAGGTACTTAAAAAGCTCTGCCCCACAACGGGCGGAGGCCGGCAGTAGAAGCGGCAGCCCCTCCCTCAGGGGTAAACGGAGACCTCTGGTGGCAAAAGAAGGCGGAACCACTATTTGCATTCAAGTCCAGTGTAGGACAGAACACAGGACACAGAATCATAGTATTGTTCAGTCGGAAGGGAACCCAAGGGTCATCCAGTCCAACCCCTGCAATGCATGATTCTCCACTAGAGCATCCATGACAGATGGCCATCCAACCTCTGCTTAAAGGTAAAGGGACCCCTGACCATTAGGTCCAGTCGCAGGGCAGGAGCAGGGACCGAGCAACGGAAGCTCAGCCCGTCACGGGGATTCGAACCACCGACCTTCCGATTGACAAGCCCCAGGCTCTGTGGTTTAACTCACAGGCCACCCACGCTTATGCCGCAGCAAATGGGGTCATCTTCCAGGTGCCACAAAGCTAGTTGGCTACCCCTTCCACCCCTACAGAAGCTCTCACTCGGTTTTGCATGTAGTGGGAAAATGCAACAGAGACCTATAATATGGTGACTTCCAATGGCCTGTGCAGTCATTGATTAAAAGTGCTCATCAGTGATGAACCGTCACACATGACACCTGCGTTTGCATGTATTCAGGGGTCTGGAAACCTGGCCTGATAAGGAATGGTTGAGGGCGTTGGGTACGTTTAGCCTGGAAAAGAAGAGATGTGATAAAGCTCATACCAATAACAAACTTAGTCGGTCTCTAAGGTGCTACTGAAAGGAATTTTTTAATTTTGTTTCGACTACGGCAGACCAACATGGCTACCTACCTGTAACTAGAGCCATCTTCAGATATCTCAGGGGCTGTCAGGTGGAGCATGCTTGTTTTCTCCTGCTCCGGAGGATAGGACTTCAAGTTACAAGAAAGGAGATTCCGACTAAACATCAGGAAGGACTTTTTGAGAGCCGCTTGACAGGGGAACAGTCTCCCTTGGGAGGATTGTGGACTCTCCTTCATTGGAGGCTTTTAAGCAGAGGTTATATGGGACGTGGGTGGCGCTGTGGGTTAAAGTTAAACCACTGAGCCTAGGGCTTGTCGATCGGCGGTTCCAATCCCCGCGACGGGGTGAGCTCCCATTGTTCGGTCCCTGCTCCTGCCAACCTAGCAGTTCGAAAGCACGTCAAAGTGCAAGTAGATAAATAGCGGGAAGGTAAACGGCGTTTCCGTGCGCTGATCTGGTTCGCCAGAAGCGGCTTAGTCATGCTGGCCACATGACCCGGAAGTTGTATGCCGTCTCCCTCGTCGCAACCCCAGAGTCGTCCGCGTCTGGACCTAATGGTCAGGGGTCCCTTTACCTTTACCTTTAAGTTTGCATTGGCTAGTTTGCCTCCTTGAATCTCAGATGCAGGCATCAGATGAGCTTCATCATGCATCTGATGAAGTGCACTTGAATCCACAAATAATAGAACCAGTTAATCGGTTCTTACGATAAGCCGCCGTTGGGCCAGTTTCCATTTAAAAAAAAAAATAAAAAAGCCCCAACTTCCTGGTGACACAGACAAGTATGTCATGACTTGCTAGGGCAGCATAACGTTAAGAGAGATGGAAACTCTGGTGGTTTGCCTTTATATCCTACCTTTTCCCTCCAAGCCGGTGTACATTGTTCTCCCCCTACTTCGCTTTATCCTCACAACAACCCTGTGAGGTGGGTTAGGCTGAGAGTGAGTGACTGGCCCAGGGTGCAACTAGAGAGGGTCATGGCTGAGTGGGGGATTTGAACCCTGATCTCGCAAACGTTGACAGACAGCACAGCTTCCATGTAGATATAGCAGCCGCTGTAGCTTGTCATGGAGAGCAGAGAAAAGCTGCAGAGGTCAAAAGTCACCCTTCTCCGCAATGTTTAAAGGTACAGGAGCTCTGCTTTCCCTTGCATCCAATTACACCCCTTTCGTGGTCAGGGTATTATTATTATTATTTAAATAATTTAGTCAGCATAATCCGGCTAAAACAGAATTGACCCAGAACAGCAATTGTTGTTGTTTTTCCCTCTTGGGTTTCAAACTTCCTGCCCTCCAGGAACCTTTCGCCCTATTGATTTGTCTGCTGAGGATCCTTCCTGCTTGCCTAAAAAAACAGGCTCGAAATGGAAATGAGCGGCATAAGCCCAAACCGGTGCATAACAAAGGAGAAATGCCCAGCATTCACCAACAATGCAGGGATCTCTTGGCAGAGACAATAAGCTGTGATGCTTCCACTATTTGGATTAACTTCACAGAATAGGAGCAGGAGAAGCTGCCTTCTAACTTCAGTATTGTGAGTCCAAAACGGAATCTGGGAGATTCTGCGCACAGAGCAAATGTTCACTGTCTGACCTACATCCCTTCCCCAAGCATGCAAGCTTGCTTTAGAAATAAATGGATACTTATTCAAATATATACAAAAAATACATACCCATTACAAAGTATCTTTTTCATAATATACTGAGATAAAACAGCTAAAGTAAAGGTAAAGGGACCCCTGGCAATTAAGTCCAGTTGCGAACGACTCTGGGGTTGTGGCGCTCATCTCGCTTTACTGGCCGAGGGAGCCATGTGGCCAGCAGGACTAAGCCGCTTCTGGCGAAACCAGAGCAGCGCACGGAAATGCCGTTTACCTTCCCGCTAGAGCGGTACCTATTTACCTACTGTACTTGCACTGGGACGCGGGTGGCACTGTTTTATACTGAGATAATGGTCAGGGGTCCCTTTCACTAAAACAGCTATTTAGTCTAAAAGAGAACTAAGAAGGAAGGAAAGGAAAGGAGAAACCTGAAGAAAAAGTGAGAGAAAGGGGAAAGAAAGAAAAAAACAAAGAAAGATAAAGAAGGTAAAATAAAAGGAATTCAGACTCTCTGTCTTGCAGCTATGTATGATAGTCGTTCCTTAAGGTCCAACCATATTCTTATTCTTATTCTTATTCTTATTCTATCTTCTATAAACCAGTATTTTTTCAATCTCAAAATCCAGAAATTACTTTCTTTCTTGTATTCCCACTCTGGCAATCGTAGCTCTGCAAGCAGAATCAGCAACTGTGTCATGCTCCAGACATGAAATGAGTGTTAGAATCGTAGAATTCTAGAGCTGGAAGGGACCCCGGGGGGTCATCTAGCCCAACCCCCTGAAATGCAGGAACATTTTTGCCCTACGTGGGGTTTGAACCCACAACTTTGAGATTAAGAGTCTCGTGCTCTACCGACCAATATACACGCAAGAGGTAAATGCGCCTCCAGTTTTCAGTGGGAGCAGAAAGCAGCCAGGAGGTGACTTTTGAAATGTGTTCTGTTGGGAGATTTACGGTATATGCCACCTTTCCGGCAGAGCTTTTTTGCAGCTGCTGAGATTCTTTGTGCGCCTGCCTCTCTGTGCATCCTCTCTTTGGGGAGCATCACAGACCGAGGGAGGGAAGAAGCCCACGCATGCGCAGAGACACCTTGATATTGCTGCAAGAGGACCGGGGCAAAAGGAACACAAATCCAAATATGGACTAACCATTAATATTAAGTTATAAGTTATTGGAGAAGCAGGCAATAGTCTTATGCAGACAGCAAGGCAGGTAAAGGTAAAGGGACCCCTGACCATTAGGTCCAGTTGTGTCTGAATCTGGGGTTGCAGCGCTCATCTCGCTTTATTGGCCGAGAGCCGGCGTACAGCTTCCGGGTCATGTGGCCAGCATGACAAAGCCGCTTCTGGCAAACCAGAGCAGCGCATAGGAACACCGTTTACCTTCTCGCTGCAGCGGTACCTATTTATCTACTTGCACTTTTTGCTTTCGAACTGCTAGGTTGGCAGGAGCAGGGACCGAGCAACGGGAGCTCACCCCGTCGCGGGGATTCGAACCGCCGACCTTCTGATCAGCAACCCTTGGCTCAGTGGTTTAACCCACAGTGCCACCTGGGTCCCTAGCAAGGCAAGGGACAGCAAGGCAAGCACAGGGCAAATGCAGCACTGCTCTGCCAACATCAGTCTTGATTTCTCCAGCCCTGCTTGCCTTCCTGATAGCCAGCCCAGGTAGGTGGCAGAACTGCCTGTCAGCTCCCTCCTCCTGAGTCTGTTTCCCCCTTGAGGAACTCAGCAGGGAGGAGGATGGGGACAGAAGTCATTGGCTCTGCTGGACACTGGCTCTGGCGCCACCTACTGTTCAGCTCCAGCCTTCTGCCTTACCAGCCCTCACAGGCACTAGTATCCACAATTAGTGTGTATATGGGGGGGGGGGGTTCACCCTCCTTCTATCACCCACTCTGCATAGGCAAAACAAAATAAAAAATAATAAAAAATCCTTCCAGTAGTACCTTAGAGACCAACTAAGTTTGTTTTAGGGACCCAGGTGGCGCTGTGGGTTAAACCACAGAGCCTAGGGCTTGCTGATCAGAAGGTCGGCGGTTTGAATCCCCACGACAGGGTGAGCTCCCGTTGCTCGGTCCCTGCTCCTGCCAACCTAGCAGTTCGAAAGCACGTCAAAGTGCAAGTAGATAAATAGGCGGGAAGGTAAACGGCGTTTCCGTGCGCTGCTCTGGTTCGCCAGAAGTGGCTTTGTCATGCTGGCCACATGACCTGGAAGCTGTATGCCGGCTCTCGGCCAATAAAGCGAGATGCGCACCGCAACCCCAGAGTCGGACATGACTGGACCTAATGGTCAGGGGTCCCTTTACCTTTACCTTAAGTTTGTTTTTGGTATGAGCTTTCGTGTGCATGCACACTTCTTCAGATACCTGTTCCCAGCAGCTTGCAAACCTACCAAGCCACTCCTCCCAATTATTATTATTTTAAATGCCACCTGCAGTCCAAATGAAAATAGTTATTTCTGCTTAAACTGTCCCCATGTACCTCCAAGAACAGGAGTCATAGAATCCCAAAGAGCTGAAAGGGGCCCTCTATTCCAACCCTCTGCAATGCAGAAATATGCAGCTGTCCCATACGGGGATCGAACCTCCAACCTTGGGTGTTATCAGCGCCATGCTCTAACCATTCAGGCTACCATAAGTGCATATACAGGCAGAGGGCCTTCTCGGTGGTGGCACCCACCCAGTGGAACCCTCTGAAGGCAGCCCTGTGAAGGGAAGTTTTCAATGTTTGATGTTTTATTATGCTTTTATACATGTTGGAAGCCGCCCAGAGCGGCTGGGGCAACACAATCAGATGGCTGGGGTACAAATAATAAAAGATTGATTTATTTATTTATTTATTTATTTATTTATTTATTATTAGTATTATAGCTGCTGGACCAGCCATCCAGATCAAGCATCTTCAGTCCTGGTCCCCATAGAAGAAGAAGAAGAAGAGTTTGGATTTGAAATCCTGCCTTATCACTAGCCGAAGGAGTCTCAAAGCGGCTAACATTCTCCTTTCCCTTCCTCTGCCTGTGAGGTGAGTGGGGCTGAGAGACTTCAGAGAAGTGTGACTAGCCCAAGGTCACCCAGCAGCTGCATGTGGAGGAGCGGAGACGCGAACCCGGTTCACCAGATTACGAGTCTACCGCTCTTAACCACTACACCACACTAGCTCCACATAGCAAGAACTGGATTCATTTCTGGTCTCTGCACAGCCTTAGTTTTAGTGGGCTCCCGTATCTTTGGTGTGGACTGTCCGGTGTCGAATCAGGTGGCCGTTTTGAGTGAAGCTTTTCCCACAGTCCGGGCATGCAAACGGCTTCTCCCCTGTATGGATCCTTTTGTGGGCCAAAAGGGCGGAGCTGCGGTTGAAGCTCTTGCCACATTCGGCACACGGGTAAGGCTTATGCCCGGTGTGGATTATCCGGTGTTTCAGAAGGGTGGAGTGCTGGCTGAAGCCTTTCCCGCAGTCTGAGCACCGGTAGGGCTTCTCGTTTGTGTGAACTCTCCGGTGCGTCTTGAGGGTTGAATTCTGGCCGAAGCCCTTCCCGCAGTCCGGACACTTAAAGGGCTTCTCATCCGTATGGACCCGGTGGTGAGCAAAGAGGGCCGACCGCGAGCTGAAGCTTTTCCCGCACGAGATGCACCTGTGCGGCTTCTCCCCGGTGTGCGTCCTCCAGTGAGCCAGGAGCAAGCAATTAAACCGGAACCCTTTGCCGCAGTCGGGGCACTCGTAGGGCCCGGCGCCCGAGTGAGTACGCTGGTGCCAGGCGAGGGCCGTGCAGCCTCTGAAACCTCTCCCGCACACAGAGCACGTCAGGGATCGCCCCGCCCGGTGGACTTTCTGGTGCTTGGCAACGTCCGAGGCGAAGCAGAAGCGCTTCCCGCACTCAGGGCAGCTGTGGAGCCTCTCGCCCGTGTGGATTTTCTGGTGCCGGAAAAGGTTGGAGCTCTGGCTGAAGCTCTTCCCGCACTGGCGGCACTCGTAAGGCCTCTCCCCGGTGTGGATGCGCTGGTGGGTAACGAGGGTGGAAAACCGGCGGAAGCTTTTCTCACAGGCTGGGCACTCGTGGGGCTTCTTCTCCAGCAGGGCTTGGAGTCCTCCGGTTTCCTGGCGGCTTGGATGGCCTTGGAATCCCGGCACGTCATTCCCAAACCTGCACTCAGTTGCGATTGGCTCTTCCCTTTTGACCCTGTGGCATTCGCCTGGCGCAGTCACGTCCTGCTCCCTTCGTGTCTGGTCCTTCTGCTGGAAGACCTTGATCTTGTCGTCGCTTTGCATCCCATTCCCTACTGGGACAAAAGGCAAACGTTACAGAACTTTCTGTTGGTGGGACCAAGAGGCATAGCTGTCAACCCTCCCTTTTTTGGCGGGAAACTCCCTTATTCCAATGCCGTTTTGCGCTGCTATCCCGGATTGTTGATATCCCTTCAATTCCCCGGATTTCAAAGGAAGCAGCTCCTCTCCCTCCCTGCCGGCCAGGGAGGCTCCTCGGCTGCGTTGCTCGGCTGCCAATAAGGAGTCTGAGACCGACTGGGGGCGGAGCTTGCATGCCTTGTGCAGCCAGACCCTCACGCCCAACCAGACAGACAGCCTGCCCGCCGTCTATGCGCTCGCTCTTTCGCTCACCCGTTCGCTCGCAGCATCTGGAGCGCAGGGTGGCGAGGTTACTTGGTGCCATTGCACCGCCCTCGCGGCATCCCTTATTTTCAAATCCGAAAGTTTGAAAAAATCCCTTATTTTCAAATCCAAAAGTTGACAGCTATGCCAAGAGGTTAGGTTCACTGTGATTTCTTGGGTAGGTCCTCAAACTGAACAGAGTGAAAAATTGTGAGTGTAGAGACCCCTATGTATGACCTAAACCAGGGGTCAGCAAACTTTTTCAGCAGGGGGCCGGTCCACTGTCCCTCAGACCTTGTGGGGGGCCGGACTATATTTTGAAAAAAATATGAATGAATTCCTATGCCCCACAAATAACCCAGAGATGCATTTTAAATAAAAGCACACATTCTACTCATGTAAAAACACCAGGCAGGCCCCACAAATAAAAAAAAAATACAATAAACAGGAGCTTACAGTAAGGAACACGAGGTAGAACTTTAGGAAGTCTTTTTTTAAAAATTTAAATTTTTGATGTGGATGTTCTATGTGTTTTTCTTGTTTTTCCTTTTTGAACATATGTGTGATTTTTGATTTTTTATTTTGATAATTTTGTTATATGTTGTGTGTTATTATTTCCGGTATTTATGTTATATCATTTATACTAATTTGCTCGTGAGTGAATGTATTTTCGGTTGTTTTTGTGTTTGTTTACTATAATTATGTTGTAACTTTTTTGTGCGTTGTAACTTTTTAAAAGAAATCTCAATAAAGTTTAAATTTTTTTAAAAAAAGAAGAATTAAAGAAATCAGCCCTGCGTGCTCACTAGAAGGACAGATCCTGAAGTTGAGGCTCCAGTACTTTGGCCACCTCATGAGAAGAGAAGACTCCCTAGAAAAGACCCTGATGTTGGGAAAGATTGAGGGCACAAGGAGAAGGGGATGACAGAAGATGAGATGGTTGGACAGTGTTCTCGAAGCTACTAACATGAGTTTGGCCAAACTGCGAGAGGCAGTGAAGGATAGGCGTGCCTGGCGTGCTCTGGTCCATGGGGTCACGAAGAGTCGGACACGACTGAACGACTGAACAACAACAAAAGTTGGAAAGGTCATCTTGATGATGTTTCATTGTGATATATCGTGTTATTTATTGCTTGTAAGACGCTTTGGTGTTCATTTGAATGAAAAGTGGCAAGGAAATATAATCAATCAAATCAATCAATCGACTTGTTGATGGCGAATTGAGGGGGCAAGCTTATTGGATTGGGGGGGTGGGAGGGACCAGCAGTCTCCTAGCTGTAGGAAACATGGTATAGCTCCCCATGGTATAGCTCCCAAGCCCTCTGAGGGTTTTGAACTACATCTCCCATCAGTCCCAGCCAGCACAGATGGGACTTGTACATGGGCATAGTCAAAGGGGTATGGGAAGGGGGCAGCTATCCCTCCCCCCAAATCAAGTAAATAAATAAAAAATACTTAACTAACTGAGGTTCTGCCCCCTTAACATGAAGTCTGCTCCCCCCCACCAAAAATCCCATCTTCGCCCATGGACGCACAGAACTTCTAGAGGGCAACACATTGGTCAAGGCTGATATGGCTAGATAATAATAATAATAATAATAATAATAATAATAATAATAATAATAATAATTTTTATTTGTACCCCGCCCTCTCTGGCAAAACCGGGCTCAGGGCGGCTCACACCACCAAAATCACAATAAAACATGAAACATAAAAAACCCCCAATTAATTAGAATCCAGATTAAAAGATTTAAAAGATTTTAAAAACCGCCTTAATGCAACAGCCCATGAATTTATAACACATAGGGGAGAATCTTATAATACAATGTTATATTATAACACAAGGGTCAGGCTGAATCGGACTCAAAAGCTAGGTGGAACAGCTCCGTCTTGCAGGCCCTGTGGAAAGCTGTCAAATCCCGCTGATTTTGTGGCTCGCAACATAGGAAGAGTGACGGTTTGGGCAGGTCCCAACAATCAAAAATCAGTGTTGACAACAGATTAAAACAACTTATTCAGAAAGGCAAGGTATTCAGCAATTTTGAACCCTTTTTTGGAGAGACGGCGGGGGCAGGAGCAGACTGAGCTACTGCAGCTGCTGGGCAGAAGCAAAAGGTAATTTCTGGAGTGGGAGAAATATATAACTAAGACCAATTCACCTTCCTTGTGTTCCTCTAGGCCTCTGATCAACAGTCCCTTCCTGGGTTCCTTGGAAGTCCACTGTTCGATGCTATGGTGTTCAGATACCTGATCCAAGACCAGAGGACCCTGGGGGGAAAAAGGGTTTCATGCTTTCTGAAAAATACAGTCAAGAGAAGTAAAAGCAGAAGCTTTGTGGGTTACGCACACAGCATTTTCTTATCCATCAGATGTGCAATTTGGAATCTAGTAACTGGTACACAAATGGATGTCTTGGAGTTTCGAAGTTTTTTATTCCTTTCCTACATCGGGGCACTATGTGGGTTTCAACATGGTGATGCGGCTGGAGTTTTGGAACGAAGACGGAAGAGACCCAGATTCAAATCTACAGAGGGCCTTCTCGGTAGTGGCACCCGCCCTGTGGAACACCCTTCCACCAGATGTCAAAGAGAAAAAAAACTAACACACTTTAAGAAGACACCTGAAGGCAGCCCTTTTTAGGGAGGCTTAATAGACTATTGTATTTTAATATTTTGTTGGAAGCTGCCCAGAGTGGCTGGGGAAACCCAGCCAGATGGGTGGGGTATAAATAATAATAATAATAATATCAGACGCAGAGCTCATTGGCCAAGGATGGGGAACCCATGGCCCTTTGGATGTTGACGAACTCCAGTTCCCATCAGCCTCAGCTAGCCTGGTCAATGGTCAAGGACAGTGGGAGTTGTAGTTCAGCAGCTTCCCCGCTCTAGATCTTGAGCATGCGCTAGCAGTCTTTAATTTGAACCCGTGCCAAATGAGCCATGCACACCGCTGTTTGTGCACATGGATAATCTAGCAGCTTGTGTTTTATTGCCTAACTGAGAACAACCCTCTTGCCAAGAATTACCAGTGGGGCAGCTGCAGCTGCACTTAGGACCGTCTTTGGGGCTTCTGGTTCGGCACCAGGAGAGCTAGTGGATACTGGGCTTGATGGGCCATTGGCCAAATCCATCAGGCTCTTCTTAACGTTCTTACAATCAAGGTTCTAGCCCCTCATTACACTAAAGGAAGAACGTGGCTATACGGTGACAGCTGAGAAGCACGATCGGTTCTTTGGCTTCCTTCCAGAAACATGGCCATTTTGTGTCCTGGATATCTCCACACCTACATACCTGAGTTCCTTCAGCTGCACATAAACCTTCTCTGAGAATCTCCACTGGCTGAACGTCGTGAGGAGGCATTGCTCTGGACTGAAACATGGATATTATTCTGAAGCCTGTCAAGACGGAAAGCACAACATGGGAATTTGATAAGGTTTGAGGAAAGCATCAGAAGTACTAAGGTGCTGAGGTTTGGAAAAAGGAGTTAGTTTAAGTAAAATGATTTTTGTATTTTATGTTATTGTGAAGTTTATGAATTTGGAAAACTGATAAAGAGGATAGATAATTAGATTAGATTCTTTATTTAACGGTCAAAGACCAGCTGAGAGGATAGATAATGAATTCAACAGAGGGGGACTTGAGGAAGTCAACCGAAATATGAAATTGAGGAAAGGAGGAATACCTGGCCCACAGAATTGGGCCAGGCTGAAGCAATGATATTTAATATGTTAGCTATGTTAAATGTACAATGTCTATGTTTCTCCCGGTGAGAGAGGGGGATGGAAATTTGCTTCCCTCAGTGAGAGGGGGGAAGGATGAAAATTTAACGGTATTGTTATGTGCTTAAAATTGTTAAAATCATTTAAAAAATTGGGGGGAAAAAGGAAAGCACAACATGGGAAACATCAGGCAAATGCTATTTGTTTGCTATATACAGTGGTACCTCTTTAGTTTGCTATATACAGTGGTACCTCTAGTTACGGACTCGATCCGTTCTGGGGTACCGTTCGCACGCTGAAAAGTCTGTAACTAGAGCACCACTTCTGCACATGCACATGGCGCGATAGAGCACTTCTGCGTATGTACAAACTGTGCAGAACGCTTCTGCACCCACGCACGCGGCGAAACCCGGAAGTATACACTTCCAGGTTTGCTGTGTTCTCAAGCCGAAAAGACGCAACATGAACCTAACGCAACACGAGGTATGACTGTAATGACCAGGGGTCGGCAAGGTTTACTGGCCATGGGATCACTCCCACGGAGATCATCCGTGGGCCGGACTGGCACAGCGTGACGCTGTAAAGTGCGTCTGCGCATGTCCACAGCGCCGTAAATTGCTTCTGCGCATGCCCAGATGCCGAAAATTACACCTGCGCAGAAGCACTTTTTGACGTCTGGACATGCGCAGACACGATTTCCAGTATCTGCGCATGAGCAGATGCAATTTCCGGCGCTGCTCGGCAAGTCCCCACGCTGCGCTGCGCCGGTTTAGCACAGCGCGCGGGGGACTCGCTGTGCGGGCGGCTCGGTTCAGGGGGGGCTCGTGGGCCGGTAAAACCGGATCTGTGAGCCAGATCCAGCCCATGGGCCGGAGGTTGCCAACCCCTGGTAATGACTTTCCCCTCCACTTTACTCATGGGACTTAAGGCAGTGTACATGGGACTCCTTAGCGGTCTCCCATCCCAGGCACTGACCTACTTGGCTTCGGCAAGGTGGCTGCATCATGTGCTCAATAAACCATCATTTCCTGCTACCTGCCCTGTGCTGCAAAAACCAGGTGGCAGTGATGGTCGGTCAAGCTCTGGGGCAGCCACAATATGTGGCTGATGGACCTGTCTTGGAGACCCAGGTGTGTCTATTGCTCCTTCTTTTGACCAGTCTTGTTTTAGTGTCTCTCTCCAGCACGCACTCCGAGACGTACCTGTGTCACCCTCCAGCTCCATCCGTAAAGTCTCTGGGTAGGGAGAAACAAAGCAAGGAAGAGAATATTTTATACTCCCGAGAATTTGCAGGGATGTATCAGGTGTATATCCACCCGGCCCAAAATATTTGGATATGTAACTATCTGACCCTCGCAAAAGCCTCTTGTGAAATAGGCCACCTTATTCCCAATTTACAGATGGGAAAACTGAGGCTGCAAGAGTGCAGAGAACGGGTGCAGCTCGCCAGTGAACTGACGGGGTAGCTTTAGGAAGCCACTATCACTCAGCAGCAGCGCACCAGCCTCCTTCTGGGTTACGGAGGCAACGCCAAATTTCCTCGTAATAGCATCATGAGGTGAAAAGGTAACCTGGAGCTCATCTAGCCCAACCCCCTGCCTGGTGCAGGGGGCAACTACAGCAGGGGTAAGGAACATTTTTGGCCCAGTGAGTCAGACCTCCCTGCACTCCTGCGAGCCAACTTTTGCCACCGGGTGACCAATAGGTGGGAGGTCCTATGCACCTGTCAAGGTCGATCTGCAAAGGTGGAGATCTCCCAGACGACCAGGGCCAGAGCCTGGACCCTCACGGACACCTTTCCCTGAGCCTGAAATGCCCCATACACCTCCCACAGCACATCACCAGTTGGGCAGCACTGGGAGGGAGGCTACGGAACCATAGAGAAGTGCCCATCTTTGGGCCAGAAGGTTGGCCCTGTAGGAAATACCAACAATAGACCAATGGCAAATGAAGATGATGGACTTTATGGAACTTGCCGAGCTGACGGGAAGACTCCGCGACCAGGGAGAAGAGAGGGTGGAGGAAGATTGGAAGAAATTTAAAATCTATTTGAATAAATATTGTAATATTTAGTGCCGCCTTAGGAGGTTGTTATAGGTTTTTGCTATATTATTTTGATATAGGTTAATTATATGTTTTAGAAGTATATTGGTTAAGATGTTAGTTTATAGAAACTGCTAGAGAAGATTAAGGAAATGAAATTCAGATGGGAGGGACCGAGGGAAGAGCCAGTGTGGTGTAGTGGTTATGAGCAGTAGTCTCGTAATCTGGTGAACTGGGTTCGATTCCCCACTCCTCCACATGCAGCTGCTGGGTGACCTTGGGCTAGTCAAACTTCTCTGAAGTCTCTCAGCCCCACTCACCTCACAGAGTGTTTGTTGTGGGGGAAGAAGGGAAAGGAGAATGTTAGCCGCTTGGAGACTCCTTCGGGTAGTGATAAAGCGGGATATCAAATCCAAATCCAAACTTATAACAATGTAAAGGAAAGGTTATGCATGTGTAAGAAAAGTTATTGGTTTTTCTTTCTTTCTTTCTTTTCTTTTCTCTTCTTTTTTAATATACCCTATATACTCGAGTATAAGCCTAGTTTTTCAGCACATTTTTTGTGCTGAAAAAGCCGCCCTCGGCTTATACTCGAGTGAGGCAGGCAGTGGCTCCTATGAAGCTTTCCCAGGTTTTTTGTGGTAAAATTGGGTGCCTCGGCTTATATTCGGGTCGGCTTATACTCGAGTATATACGGTATGTAATGCTTTTTTTTTGGTTAAAATCTTACAAAATCAATAAAAAGGATTATTTTTTTTTAAAAAAAGAAGGTTGGGCCCTGTAAGTTCTGGCATCAAACTAGAACATGACAAAATTGGTTCCTATGGCACTGCTTGTTACTTACTTTCCACGTCCTTTGATGGATCTATTCCCCCATATATCTAATAATGAAATCGACCCGAACCTAAAAGAATTTTGCTACATAACCTCTTCGACGTTCAAAAACTGAGGGAAGGGAGCGGGACCTGTGACCACCTTTGAACTGCAGCATCTCTTGCTGCAAGATGTCCTTTTTCTCAGAGAAACAGTTGACTCTCTGTTCAAGCTCCTCCAAGTCGAGTTCCGCTTTTGTTGACGCGTCATCTTCCATACTGGGAGAAGGAAGAAGAGGAAGAGAAGACCGAGGCATCATCTCACTCCCAGGACAACCCTGCAGTCCTATTTTCCGTCGCAGGATCTATCCCGGCCAAGCCACAAAGGGGAAGAGACTCACCTGTTCCCTGTGCTTCTGAAGCAGCCCTAGTGGGGGAAGACAAAAAAGTGGGGTGTCAGCGGCAGGTCGTGGGGCTCTTATGGCTTCTTGGGCCTTGTTTTTTGTTTTTTGTTAGTTCTTTATTGAAGTCTCTCTTAAAAATTACAATACAGTTAAAAATACCATAGAAATCAAATGTAAGTTCTGTACACACTAAGAGTATAAAAATTAAATTGTATTACAAGATAGTTTCCTTCTCTTCCTTGCCTCCTTCCCTAGATCTTATCATTGCATTTCTGAGTCATCGACTTCTTTTCTTTACCGAAAGTGCGTCAGGAAGGAGAGAAGGCTAATAGCCTGAATTGTTCTGACATTCCATTAAGAAAACGAGCAAGCAAAGTCCAAGTTGGTATACAGAGAGATAAGCAAAGTGTATATAGAAAGAATAGAAGAAAAAGAAAGAGAAAAAGGTAGACACAGAGAATAGAGAAGAGGAAAGAGAAAACACAAAGACAAAGATTCGGATAATTCCTCACCGAAATTTCCTAACTTAACAAGCTTATCACTTTGCAATTGCAAATAATAAAAAGTGACTTCCACTACAAAATACAGCGTTTCATGTTTCTAATACTTAGAAATTTCTTCTTGGGCCTTGTGACCCTTCTGAGAGCCAGTCTGAGAGCCAGTGTGGTGTAGTGGTTAAGAGCGGTAGACTCGTAATCTGGGGAACTGGGTTCGCGTCTCCGCTCCTCCACATGCAGCTGCTGGGTGACCTTGGGCTAGTCACACTTCTTTGAAGTCTCTCAGCCCCACTCACCTCACAGGCGGAGGAAGGGAAAGGAGAATGTGAGCTGCTTTGAGACTCCTTCGGGTAGTGATAAAGCGGGATATCAAATCCAAACTCTTCTTCTGCATCCATCCACACTATCAATTTAAAGCAGGAACACACCACTTTAAGCCGTCCTGGATTCCCACAAAGAATCCTATTTTGTTAATAGAGTTGTTGAGAGACCCCTATTCCCCTCACAGAGCTACAGTTCTCAGTCCATCCCTCTTCCCAGGAAGCTCTTGGGAACTGTAGCGCCAGGAGGGGAATAGAGGTCGCCCAACAACTCTCAGAACCCTTAAGAAAACACAGTTCCCAGGATTCTGTGTCCAGGGCAGCTGTCTACCAGCTCCATCTGGTACGTAGGCTGAGACCCTACCTGCCCGCCAGACTGTCTCGCCAGAGTGGTGCATGCTCTAGTTATCTCCCGCTTGGACTACTGCAATGCGCTCTACGTGGGGCTACCTTTGAAGGTGACCCGGAAACTACAACTAATCCAGAATGCAGTAGCTAGACTGGTGACTGGGAGTGGCCGCCGAGACCACATAACACCGGTCTTGAAAGACCTACACTGGCTCCCAGTACGTTTCCGAGCACAATTCAAAGTTCTGGTACTGACCTTTAAAGCCCTAAATGGCTTCAGTCCAGTATACCTGAAGGAGCGTCTCCATCCCCATTGTTCTGCCCGGACACTGAGGTCCAGCGCCGAGGGCCTTCTGGCAGTTCCCTCACTGCGAGAAGCCACATTACAGGGCACAAGGTAGAGGGCCTTCTCGGTAGTGGCGCCCGCCCTGTGGAACGCCTTCCCATCAGAAGTCAAAGAGAACAACAACTACCAGACTTTTAGAAGACATCTGAAGGCAGCCCTGTTTAGGGAGGCTTTTAATGTTCAATAAATTATTGTATTTTAACATTCTGTTGGAAGCCGCCCAGAATGGCTGGGAAAACCCAGCCAGATGGGCGGGGTATAAATAATAAATTATTATTATTATTATTATTATTATTATTATTATTATTATTAAGCAATAACGGTTCAAAGTGGTATTAATGCTGCTATAAATGTATGGTGCAGATGGGGGCTGTGTGATCCTAGCATCCGAGGGTCATGCCCGAATGGGACCTCCACCCCTACTGTCTTCCCTCAGCCCATGATCACCCTTCTTTTGGCCTTTAAGCTCTCATTATCATCATTACTGAGAATCAGCAGCATCGGATTTCTTACCCACCCTTCACTATATGGTCCAAGGACAGATTATATCAATAACAATGCAGTACAGTGGTACCTCGCCTAACGAATAACTCGCCTAACGTATTTTTTCGCCTAACGAATGACTTCCGGTAAAACAAAATGGCCGCCGCATACGAATTTCTTCGACTTAAGAAAAGACGTCGCGGCCGCTTTGAATAGGATTTCTTCGACTTACGAATTTTTGAATAGGATTTCTTCGACTTACGAATTTTTCCCCAATGCATTCCTATGGGGATTCGCCAAACGAATTTTTTCGACTAACGGAAATCGCGTCGGAACGCATTATCGTCGTTAGTCGAGGTACCACTGTATTACATGCAGTAAAAATTTAAATGTACAGACAGAATAGGATGGCTCCTAAAATGCCTCATCCCCGGCATTGGAGGCCAGGGTAAAGAGGTGTGTCTTCAGTGTATGATGAAAGCAGTATAATGAAGGTGCCAGACACACCTCTGTGTGGATGGAGTTTCACAGTTTAGGGGCCACCACTAAAAAGACCCTCTCCTGAGCCGCCATCCACCTGAACCTCAAAGGGTGGTGGAAGTATACCCTCTAACATTTTGAGTCCCAAAACCAGGATACATGTTTTCCCACCTATGCTCTCGTGTAAGTCACGACTCATGGAACTCGAAATATGTGTGTTTTCGGGGCCATGCTAGCACAGCCCCCCTCATGTTTTTCAAGGGGGGAGAGTGCTATTTCCCCAGGCAAGATCTCGGTGCGAAATCACACAAGATCACAGAACACAAAATGGCCGTCATGCTCTCGCGTGAGAAAACAGGATGCTCTGTTTCCCCCCGGTACTCTTGCAGGTATGGTGGAAGCGCCAAGAGTATTCTGTTGATCATAGCACCCAAGAGTGCTGGCAGGGAAGGCCTTTCACATATTTGAGGCCTAAGCTGTCATGGCCTTGAACACTCAAATTTGGGAGAACCATCCTGTACGTTTCCAAGCACAATTCAAAGTGTTGGTGCTGACCTTGAAAGCCCTAAACGGCCTCGGTCCTGTATACCTGAAGGAGCGTCTCCACCCCCATCGTTCAGCCCAGACACTGAGGTCCAGCTCCGAGGGCCTTCTGGCAGTTCCCAAATTGCAAGAAGTGAGGTTACAGGGAACCAGACAGAGAGCCTTCTCAGTAGTGGCACCCGCCCTATGGAACACCCTCCCATCAGATGTCAATGAATAAGCAGCTATCCTATTTTTAAGAGACAGCTGAAGGCAGCCCCGTTTAGGGAAGTTTTAAATATTTAACGCTGTATTGTTTTTAACACTCGATTGGGAGCCGCCCAGAGTGGCTGAGGAAGCCCAGCCAGATGGGCAGGGTATAAATAATAAATTTATTATTATTATTATTATTATTATTATTATTATAAATTATTATCCCACTCACGTTTTCAAAAAGGGCCTCTCCAGGCAGAGCGGAATCAACAGAAACTCTTGCCAAGATTCAACAGCCCAGTCTCACCTGCCGGAGACGATTTGACTCCTCTTTCTCCGCTCCCTTTCCGCCGAGCAAATCCTCAAGCAAGGTAATCTCCAAGCAGAGTTTAGAGAGGCTCTCCTCCCTTTTCTGTGCAATCTTCCTGCCCAGCATCTCCAGCCAGCTCAGCAGAAGCTGCTCCTGCTCCTTCAGAAACTCACGGAGCTGCTTCCATTCCTGGATGATTTCCTGCTTCTCCGCTTCGATCCGTTTCTACAATCCAAAGAAGGGAACAGAGCGGGGAGACCGAGAAAGGGAAAAAAAAACACATCACTTTGAGGACAGCTCAGCATCCAGCAGCTGTGGAAAAGGTGAATTCCACAGTAGGGGTTTCATTAGGAAAGGAATTGAAACTAAAGCTTCTCCGTATCATGATGCAGATCTATTTTGCCCCCTCAGCTGGAATACCGTGTCCAGTTCTGTTTGC
The DNA here is from genome assembly GCA_034642065.1 of Darevskia nairensis. Classification (NCBI taxonomy): domain Eukaryota; kingdom Metazoa; phylum Chordata; class Lepidosauria; order Squamata; family Lacertidae; genus Darevskia; species Darevskia nairensis. The sequence goes on from JAWWNI010000897.1 coordinate 257,069, forward strand.
CTCACCTCAAAAAGGATGTTGTAGAGGTGAGGTTCAGAAAAGAGTCACCGAAATTATCAGGGGGAGTAGAGTGACTCTCCTATGAGGAATGGCTGTCAAAGTTTGGGACTTTTTAGTTTGGAGAAAATGTTTGGTGTGATGGAATAATACTAATACTAATAATAATTTATTATTTATACCCTGCCCATCTGGCTGGGTTTGCCCAGCCACTCTGGGCGGCTTTCAACCGAATATTAAAAACAATACAGCAGGCTTCCTCAAACTCGGCCCTCCAGATGTTTTGGGACTACAACTCCCATGATCCCTAGCTAACAGGACCAGTGGTCAGGGATGATGAGAATTGTAGTCCCAAAACATCTGGAGAGCCGAGTTTGGGGATGCCTGCAATACAGCATCAAACATTAAAAACTTCCCTAAACAGGGCCACCTTCAGTTGTCTTTTAAAAGTAAAATAGTTGCTTATTGCCTTGACATCTGCTGGGAGGGCCTTCCACAGGGCAGGCGCCACTACTGAGAAGGCTTATAAAGTTATGGATGGCATAGAGAAAAGGGATAGAGAAAAGGTTTTTCCTCTTCTCTCCTAATGCTAGAACTCGGAGAGAGAAAAGGTCAATCAGTGGGGGCAGAAAAGTATGCACAGTGTAGAGAATTTGGATAGGAAGACATGTGTGTGTGTCTCTCTCTTCCTCTCATACTAGAACTCTGGGAAAGCCAACAAAGCTGAATGTTGGAAGAGTCAAGGCAAACAAAAGGACTTTGCCACACAGAATAAAAAATAAAAAAATTCCTTCCAGTAGCACCTTAGAGACCAACTAAGTTTGTTCTTGGTATGAGCTTTCGTGTGCATGCACACTTCTTCAGATACACTGAAACAGAAGTCACCAGACCGTTATATATATCTGAAGAAGTATGCATGCACACGAAAGCTCATACCAAGAAAAAACTTAGTTGGTCTCTAAGGTGCTACTGGAAGGAATTTTTTTATTTTTTATTTTGTTTCGACTACGGCAGACCAACACGGCTACCTACCTGTAACTTTGCCACACAGCACATCAATTAAACTACGGGATTTGCAACCAGGCATAGTGATGGCCATCAACTCAAATGAGTTTTAGGGGGGAATAGGCAAATTCCTGGAGGATGAACCTACCAGTGGTCACAAAGCCATAATAGCTACAAATGATCTTCAGCACTGGAAGTAGCATGTCCCTGAGAACCAGTAGATGGAATCACAAGTAGGGAGAGGGCTGTTGCAACTGGGTCCTGCTTCAGGCCACTGTGAAAACACAACGCTGGGCTAGATGGGCCTTAGGTCTGATGCAGCCAGGGGCGTAGCAATGGGGGGGGCGGGCCGCCCCGGGTTCCACCCCAGAGGGGGGTGACACTTTTCTAAAAAAAAAAAAATTTTTTTTTGAAAAATTTTTTTTTTATTTTTTTTAAATTTTAACTTCATTGAAAAAAAGAGATAATAGACACACACACACAGCCCCCCACACCTCACAAAGTGGCACCATCAGAGGGGGGTGACATTTTTAATTTTTTTAATTTTTTTAATTTTTTTTAATTTTTTTAATTTTTTTATTATTATTTTTTATTTTAACTTTATTGAAAAAAAGAGATAATAGAGACACACACAACTCCCACACCTCACAAAGTGGCACCATCAGAGGGGGGGGGACACTTTTTAATTTTTTTTAAAAAAATTTTAAAAAATTAATTTTTTAATTTTTATTTTATTTTAACATTATTGGGGGGAAAAGAAATAATAGACACACACACACAAACCCCCCACACCTCACAAAGTGGCACCATCAGAGGGGGGGTGACACTTTTTATTTATTTTTTATTTTTTTACATTTTTTTTTTTATTTTTTAATTTTAACTTTATTGAAAAAAAAGAGATAATAGACACACACACAAAACCCCCACACCTCGCAAAGTGGCACCATCAGAGGGGGGTGACACTTTTTATTTTTTTTTAAATTAAAGTGGTGGGGGGGGTGACAAAAAAAAATCCGCCCCGGGTACCACCTGGGCTTGCTACGCCTCTGGATGCAGCAGGCTCTTCCCATGCCTAGGATGGATGGGATCTGCAAGCTTTGCCCAGACTCCGCCCAGGGCATGTTTTGATTGGCCAACCAACCCAGGCCCAACCAATGAGGAAATTCCACAAGCTCCACCCTCTCCAGTGAAAACCAGCTTGGGGGGCAGCAAAGGAGGGCTGTGGTGATTGGGGCTGAAGGGGGGGCTCTCAAGGGTATAAGTGCCCTGAAGGGAATGAAAGAAGTCTCTGCCACAAGGAGCTTACAATTGGAAGTTTAAAAATGGGGAGAAACGGCACCTTTTATTTTATATATCGATGATGATGAGGATGATGTGGATGTAGGGCAGTATACACATTGAGCTGCAAGACGACAGAGTGGACTGGAAGACTAAACTATTGGATTATGCAGAGATGGCAAAAATGACTGGGAAAATCAGAAACCAGGAGGATCAAAACTTCAACAAAGAATGGGATAAATTTATACTATATTTGACAGGCCACTGTAAACACTTTGGCAGGTCTTAAATAACTCTTGTAATGTTGCATAGGCTTTGGATACAATGGAGGACTGAAAACTACGAGGATTCATAGTATGGAGTTGAAAAAGTTAACTGAAGGACCCACAGAGGGAAGGGAGGGGAGTCTTGAGATTTGGAAGCATCTTGTGTAATTTTTATTATTTGTGATTTTGAATGTGAATGAATTTGTAAAACCAAATAAAAATCATTTCTCAAAAAAAGAAGGGTGGCATACAAATTGGACAAATAAAATAAATAAAAATAAATATTCTAACAGCAAGAGGCTGGGGGGGGGGGGGGAAATGCAGGTGGCTCTGGAGACTTGCCAGCAGCTCCTTGATTTTCTTCTCATCCGCTTTCGCCACTTCCCTCTGCTGCATTAGAGAAGCCAGGGGCTCCTGCAGTTCCACCTGAAGGAGAGACCAGAAGCATTGGTGTTGCTGGAGCATTTTGTCACTGGAGCTTCTGGCTCCTCTCACACCGCCTCCCACATGCAACTCATCCACTGAGGCCACACTCACAAGTCCTAGTAGGATTTAGCTACTGGTTCCACCACAGAGCCCAGGGCTTGCCGATCAGAAGGTCGGCGGTTCGAATCCCAGGTGGCGCTGTGGGTTAAACCACTGAGCCTAGAACTTGCTGATCAGAAGGTCGGCGGTTCAAATCCCTGCGACGGGGTGAGCTCCCATTGCTCAGTCCCGGCTCCTGCCAACCTAGCAGTTCGAAAGCACGTCAAAGTGCAAGTAGATAAATAGGTACCGCTCTGGCAGGAAGGTAAACGGCGTTTCCGTGCGCTGCTCTGGGTTGCCAGAAGCCGCTTAGTCATGCTGGCCACATGACCCGGAAGCTGTACGACGGCTCCCTCGGCCAGTAAAGCGAGATGAGCGCCGCAACCCCAGAGTCGTCCGCGACTGGACCTAATGGTCAGGGGTCCCTTTACCTTTACCTCCACCCATGCTCAGAGAAAAGGGAGCCAGGTGAACATCATAGCTTCCTTCCCAGTCAGTAAAGCAACACAGACAAGGCTGCAATTTGGGGGGGGGGGAGGGTGCTGTCGCCAGATATTTCCGTCCAGTTGTATTCTTGTGTGGCTTCATTTTATTACTGTGTCTCTTTCTCATTCTGATATTTTTGCAACCCTGCCTGGAGGCCATCTGGCAAGGCTGCTACCTACAAATAAGCAAGAACATAACATACAAACCCCAGGTTCTGCTCCCACACAACTTGGGGGGGGGGGGAATGGCAGCAGAGGGAATCTCCATGGTGTCTTTTATGAAAATTAATCTGTGGTTGATGATGATGACCAGGAAGGAGAATGGGATTAAAAACTGGGAAGAAAGTTCAAAAGGTTTGAGAAACCCTGGATTACAGGGAAGAGCTGCTGCACCCAGAGTGAAACCGTCAGCTCAGATTGAGAGCAGGTTGCCCCACTTACACAAGGAGAATGCGGAACCGCCGGCACTCCGGACGTTGTTGGACCCCAGTTCCCATCAGCCCCAGCCAGCACAGCCAATGGCAAGGGATGATGGGAGTTGTAGTTCAGCAACATCAGAAGGGACCCCCTGGCTCAGGCATAGGCAACCTTCGGCTCCCAGATGTTTTGGGACTACAACTCCCATCATCCCTGACCACTGGTCCTGTTAGCTAGGGATCATGGGAGTTGTAGTCCCAAAACATCTGGGAGCCGAAGGTTGCCTACCCCTGCCCTGGCTCTACAACAGGGTTTCCCAAACTGGGCTCTCCAGCTGTTTTTGGACCACAACTCCCATAATCCCTAGCTAGCAGGACCACTAGTGGAGGGATGATGGGAACTGTAGTCCAAAACCAGCTGGAAACTCAAGTTGCTCAAGAACTTGGGGTAGCGTTCTTTTTGGGTCCTTTCCTGGCCCCTCCCGGCCCTCCCTTCACTCCTGGCTGCATGCCTATAAATCTCTCGCTCCCTATCGCCGTCTTTTCCCCAAACTCCGCCGGGAGATCAACCCACTCTGACGGTCCCGGCCAGGATCCCGGCAGCGGCGGCGGCGGCCATGGCTGCTGCTCGGATGCCACACGAAAGCGCTCCGGGCAAAAGGCTCCGCCTGCCGGCTGCTCCCGCGGCGCTCCACGTCGAGGAAAAGCGGCGGAGGAGGAGGAGGGAAGCAGCCCGACGAGAAGCGGGTTAGGAGGAAGGCAGCGAGCGGAGCCACCGCGATGGATGCCTGGGTCCCCCTCGCCAGCTGCCGGCCGAGCAGCGCGACTCCTCGCCCGGGTCGCGGCGCCGACGTCGCATCCTTTGGCGAGGGAAACAGGAAGAGGCTGGCCGGAGCCAAAGCTGGGAAAGGTGGAGCTGCCACCGGCAGGAGGCAGCAGGGATGGCGGAGCGGGAGGGAAGCGAGGGGCGGGCTGTTAAAAAAAAGCAAGCACCGCAGGGTAGGATCCTGCCTGGAGGGCGAAGGCGCGATCGCTGCAGCCGCGCTGTACCGGGTGTTCCTCGGAAGGGCATATGCATACGTATAAGCTAAACAAGCTATAGCTTAGGGGCCCCACTCTCTTGGGGGCACCCCCAAAAATTAAAGGATAAAAAAACTGGATGTACATTCCCAAAATATAAGATGAAAAACAAATAAAATAAAACCTACATACAGCAACAGTGTTTTGTGTTGTTGTGTAGGCTCCTATGATGTAAGTAACGGGCCCTGCCTGCTAGCCTGCTCCCTAAAATACCACTGGTTTGCTCATTTCTATATATAGGGTGCCTACATTCTGCATGGACTGGTTGCAGGGCAACATGTGCAAATGGCTTTAGATACCTATCAGGTCCATAAGTTATTATATAGCAGGCATGTCCAACAGGTAGATCGTGATCTACCAGTAGATCACTGGACATCTCTGGTAGATCACTGGTAGATCACTAACTCCCCCCAAAGAAGCTCAACAACTTTGGCCCCCCTAAAAAAAGCTCATGATTTTAGCCCTGCTTTCCTCCTCCCTAAAAAAAGCTCAGCAACTTCGACCTGAACCCCCCAAAAGGGGGTAGATCACTGCCAGTTTTAACTGTGAGTAGAACGAAGTCTCTTGGGAGTTGCCACCCCTGCCATATAGCATATGTTCAACACAAAAAACAGCAACAATTTGTTGCTGACAAAGGACAGCTGGACATATAAAGGGCCCCATTACCTTCAGTAGCTTAGGGCCTCATCAAACCTAAATCCGGCCCTGTTCACACCCACCACCAACCACAAAACTCTATCGCTAATCTAGACCATCAACAGAAGCCTAGTGTCCAGATCGAGGAAAGTGATAGTACCTCTCTATTCTGCCTTGGTCAGAGCAGCCCTGGAATACTGAGCCCTCCAGTTCTGGGCTCCACAATTTAAGAAGGAGGTCAACAAGTGTGCCCAGAGGAGGGCAAGGAATAAGATCAAGGGTCTGGAAACCAAGCCTTGTGACAAACGGTTGAAGGAGCTGCGTATGTTTAGCTTGGGAAAGAGGAGACTGAGAAGAGATAACAATGGCCATCTTCAGATATCTAAAGGGCTGTCACGTGGACGATGGAGCAAGCTTGTTTTCTGCTGCTCTGGAGGCTAGGCCCTGAACCAAATGGGGGCAGGGGGGCAGCTGCCCCCCTCCAAATCAAGTAAATCAGTACAAAAACTGAGGTTCTGCACTCACTAACATAAATCCCCCCCCCCATAAATCCCATGATGGCCCCATGAGGGTTGCTTTAGTTGAGATTCCTGCAATTCTAGATGACCCTCAGGGTCCCTTCCAACTCTGCAATTCTATGATTCTATGTCATTTCCTACGTTGGAATTGAAGGCAAGTGAACTGAGCTGAGTGGTTGTTTCACTTTATTTTGCCACCAGAGGTCCCTGGTTACAAATGATTCTTTTTTTTCTTTTTTTTTAAATTATAATACTTTATTGGTTCAAATTCACACAATTTTACAACATAAAAATCATAACAACAATTACACAAATACACAATCTTTAAAACATAGAACGAACCCAAATGGATTTCACTTGGTCGTTCCCCTTTCCCTCCCCCTTCCCCCCCATCCCTGCCCCCCTACTTCCCCTTACACATGCGCGATTTCGTCTGTCAAAATTTACTTCCCATCTTTAAGTTGTGTCTAATTTATATTACTACTCCCATCCGCTTATCATATAATTTTATAATTCCGAGTTCTATAATTAATACATAAATATAAACATAACTATATATACCTGCACGTTTTAAATTATATTGGTTAATATATCAATTCCGGAGTATAACCTTGTCATATAATCTTTCACTCTTTCCCATTCTTTAATCATTTCTTGGTTTGATCGGCCTCTAATATTTGCTGTCATTCTGTCCATTTCTACCATCTCTCCCATTTTTACTCTCCATTCTGCTATTGTGGGCATTTTATCCCCTTTCCAGTTCTTGCAGCTGCCGTGGCATACAAAAATACCCTGATGTTATTTTTGGGTAGATCGGCAGATCGGTAGATGATTCTATGAACTAGCAGGTCCACCCACCCTCTTTTTTTTTTTGAGATCAGGTTTTACCGTTTCAAATAAAGCACAGGTAAATGCACCTGTCTGGCTAATGCTCCCAAGGAGCTGTTGTTGCGTTTATTTGTGGAAGTGCAACGTTCAAGTCCATGTGTAAGATGTTTGAGGGGAGTGTTTCTGTACTCTGCTCCAATAAGGCCTTGTGAGAGAGCGGACTTGTCACGTTGTCCGCTATAATGTTAAATATGTAAGTCCTCCACCACCACCATGGGAAACCTTATTACAAGAATCATGTTTTTATATTAATGGTGAAGGCACCCTATTAATATATAGGCCCACATCATATAAGCACCTTAGATTATACTTTGTAGTGGTCCATTCAACATGAGCAGGAAGTCCTGGTTCAGAATGTGGTCCATTTACTTGCTCATTTCCCCCCCCCCCCTCTATATTTTATGTTTAAATTGTGATGGAACCAGGCCTTTTTTGTTAGAAAAAGAGGTGTTGTTGACCTTTTTTTCAGGGGTAGCAACCAGCCACAGTTACAAGCTTGCCATCGGGTATGTATGTATGTATGTATGTATGTATAGACTAATCCATTTTACAGCGTTCTCAAAATGTATGTGGTTCTGCATTTTCTTGCCTTTGGTTACACCAATAACAATAAACTCCGTCTTCAAAGAAAACAACTATTAAGAGGTCTGCCTTCCCTTATTTTAATTATAATCAGTCAGGGTTATTGTTTGGACCACTTCCCCATGCCCTTATTCCCGTAATATCAGATACTCCAGTATCCGACTGCTAATATTTCTCCCAGTTATACCTGGTTAACACACAAGCTGTGGTTAATGATGGATTACCATTTCCCTCTCTTCCGGTAAGCGTAGATCTTTTTACATAGTTGAATTTGCTCCTCTCCTAGCTAGTGACTTTCCACTTTGTACTCCAGCAGGGCCCAGAGGACGTGACTGCCATTTTTTGATATCATCACTGTCACCCTGGGGCCACCTGAAGTGCTGCAGGTCCCCTCCCAGAAACCGTCTTCACTAAGAGTCAGTCGGCGAGAATTAACGCATTCGACAGACACCTCATCTACGCCAGGCAGCTTGAGCTTAAACGTCACATCGCGGTTGGCCGGCAAGACCCCGGCAACAGGTGCCACCAGCTCAAAGCCATCCTCCCAGTTTGTATAACTCTGTGGGAAAACCGGCCACAACACACTCTTGTTTGGGCAGGAGAGGAGGTAGCTGAGGGCGCAGTGACTGTTGCCTGGATCGGATGCTTTCTTTGCCCAGATGTGAAGAGCAAAGGTCCCTGCATGAGGGAGCTGTATCTTCAACTCAACGTGGGCACCTTGGCGAGTTGTCCAGATGTGACGCCTCCGCAAGTCCTCCGACGTGCTGCTGGCATCCGAGTCCAGGGTGGCAAAGAGATCCAGGTCTCTACTTCGAGTGAAGGTGACAACGCAGCGTCCGTCATCCGTGTGGACAATCGGACTGGCAGGCGAGGCTCCCAGGATCCCCTTCTCCTCCGATTGCCAGCTGGGCCCTACAGGCTGGATGAGCGGTTTGGGCAGGCAGAAGTTATTGTCCACAGATCGGCACACCAGGGAGTATTCCACCACTTGGCTGTAGTTCTCCTCCTTGCTCCTGGAAGGTTTGGCGAAAATGCCCAAGCTATGAGTCCCCACCTCCTGAGGATAGACTTCCACGGTCATCCCGTTCCTTTGCAGGTTCATGAAGCAGTGTTCGCTTGCCCCGTTGAGCTTGCAAAGGAAGAGGGTCGGAGAACGACTCTCAATGGAAACAGTTGCCTTGCCGTTTTCTGTGAAAGAAAAGCAAAGGTTTTTGGTGTCGACATGTTTTTGTATGCAACAGGAATCCAGTAAAAAGTTGGAAGTGGCAAAAAGTAATACTAATACTAATAATAATAATAATACTAATACTACTAATAATAATAATTGTCAGGGATCTGCCTCCCCCTTCCAGTCCAGCTCTGAGTGGCTACAGAGAACAGCCACCCATTCTAACGACGGACTCATCATGAAGTGGGAGCAGCTCTTCTTTGGAAGGGAATGGGGTGCCAGGGCTCGAGATAAGCAGCGAGAGACCTGGCAGCTCCCAGGGAGTACGTCCGGGGGAGAGATTATGAAGGAGGAAAAGACGCTTTTGTTTCCCGAAGTGGTTTTGCTGGCGGGAAAATCGCCGTACGCCACTTCCGGATTCTGCTAGCGACTGAGCAGACATGATTAGATTAAGCTCTGCACTGTATATAAGGAGCACAGATAAAAACTACTAAAAAGGCAATGACTCGACCTCCTTATTGAAACGACCGAAGGAGGGGGGAGGCTGTGACAGCAATAATAATATTTTATTTATACCCCACCCTTCCCAGTCCAAAAACTGGGCTCAGGGCGGCTAACAACAAATACAAAACAATGATTAAAAACAACTTAAAAAACAGCATAAAACACAAACATCGGTGGGATCACCAGGGCTAACTGGCCAAGTTAGTCTTGCTAGGCCAGTAGGGAGACCAGGGAAGAATTTTAATGTGGGGACTCAGAAGGGTTTCTTCAGAAAAAAAGGAAGGGGAAAAGGAATAGGGGATCAGGCCAGATTGAAGGCCAGGCGGAATAACTCTGTCTTACAGGCCCAGCGGAAAAGTAATGGTTTTTCTGTACTATGTTAATATTTTTATTTTAAATCCCCATGAATGGATTTCCCCCTATGGATTTTCTGCCACCTTGCCGTGAGAAATAGGGTTACACCCGTATATAAGAGTAGACCCATTGAAATTAATGATGGTTAATAGATTGGTAGGTGGAAAACAGGCAATCTGTTCTTTCCTCACTGACTCCTCCTTGAGCCTTTGTTTCTCCCCTCAGGCTTTACTTCCTGTTTCATCTTGATTGTTGGTTTTGATTAACCTCATGAAGGCCACAGAATGGCTTTGTTTGCCAGGAGTAATCTAATGCACAGGGATAATCAAAATAGACCAAGGACAATCTAGCTGCCTCAAAATTGTCTGTACCTAACAATTCCGAGAAAGATAACAGATTTCCTGAGTGTCCTTCACATATTGGAAGACCCACTGAGTTCTGGTTCTGCTCTATTAGTGGGGAGGAACCTGTGTGGCCCACTTGCTGTTGTGGGACTCCAACTAACATGACCAATTGTCAGGGATGATGGGGGTTGTAGTCTAGCAACCTCAGGTTCCCCATCCCTGTTTTACAGCGCAGTAGCGTCTTGTGTTATGAAAAAGCCATGAGACTCATTGTCAGTGTAAGTGTGACAGCCAAAAGAAAACAAGACGGATGCTTCTGATTGACTTTACCTGTTTCGATGACTGACGTTGCCGTGGATGTGCCTGTCAGTCCTACTGAATAAAAGGCAGACTTATACCACACATTACGTTCAAACTGCTGCAGTGATAATGTCCGTTTCAGAAGCTGCCAGCTGTCGTCTTCTGGGAAGTGATCATTAATAAACAGAGCAGGATGGGTAAGGAAGTAAAACTCATTGTACCTGCAGAAGGAAGAAGCACAATTGTGCAGTCTTTCATGAAATCTCAGCACCCGGGTCAAACAGAGAAAGCTATCTAAAGATGAGCGTGGAATACTTCTAGGCCTTGTTCAGATGTCAAGTGCAGGGGTAGGCAACCTAAGGCCTGTGGGCCAGATGCGGCCCAATCGCCTTCTCAATCCGGTCCACGGGCAGTCCGGGAATCAGCGTGTTTTTACATTAGTAGAATGTGTGCTTTTATTTAAAATGCATCTCTGGGTTATTTGTGGGGCATAGGAATTTTTTCTTTTTTTCCTTCAAAATAGTCCGGCCTCCCACATGGTCTGAGGGACAGTAGACCGGCCCACGGCTGAAAAAGGTTGCTGACCCCTGGTCAAGTGAAACCATAGCTTAGCATGTTGGGAATGAAACATAGCAAGCCTCCTTCCAACTCCCTCCCCCAAAGCCACACGTGAACAGTTTGGAAACCAGATCCTTGTTTAGATTAACCACAGCCTGTTTTCTCACCCAAATCTGACAAAGTGTGCTTAATGACAACAATGCTTTATTTACAAGGCATGTCCAATAGTTAACACTAGCCACAGTTTAGGAACTGGGTGACCCAGTCATCCAGCCTTCCCCAATCTGATTCCCTCCAGGTTTGGCTGAACTCTATACCCATCAACCACAGCCAATGTGGCCCGATGTCAGGGACCGTGCTGAGGAGGGCTGCACTGAGGAGGAATGGTGGCAGTGTCCCCCGCCCCCTGCTTCTGCTCGGCATCCTGAATCTTCCCAGGAGCAGTATAGATTTGGAACAGCGGTTTGCAGAGGGACATAGTTCAGAAGTTGGGAAGAACTGGGTGGTGAACAGCTAGGAGGAGAGAGTGAACAGACTCCATTTCGCTGGAAAGCGTCCATCCACTCAGCCCAAGGTCAAGGAGAGCAGATAAGGTGGCAGCACAGAAAGCACAGTGGTTGCGAGATCAGGTTGCAAGATGCGGAAGTGAAGTGAGTGACTAGGGTGGAACCCTTAATTGGGAGCACCTTCATTCCTAGAAATGGATTCTTTGTTCTCTCGCTACGGTCATTAAAAATCTCTAACTGGTAAGAGACTCTTTTTGCTTTGTTTTGCTTATCTACTGCCAATGGGGTGGGGAGGAAGCCGAGTCCCTGAAGCCTGACACCCAATAGTTAGTGATGATGGGAATGGTAGTCTAAAACCGTTGGAGGGCACCTGGTAGAGAATGACCCAGCCTCCAGGATCCCCAAATCCTACACATGTTGTAGTATAAGCATAATATTCTAGAACAGGGGTCAGCAACCTTTTTCAGCCGTGGGCCGGTCCACCGTCCCTCAGACCTTGTGGGGGGCTGGACTATATTTTTTTGGGGGGATGAATGAATTCCTGTGCCCCACAAATAACCCAGAGATGCATTTTAAATAAAAGCACACATTCTACTCATGTAAAAACACGCTGATTCCCGGACCGTACGCGGGCCGGATTGAGAAGGTGATTGGGCTGCATTCGGTCCCCGGGCCTTAGTTTGCCTACCCCTGCTCTAGAACCTATTAATTGTCCCATCACTACCACAACACTCCATGCTGATGCCCTGTGGCTATCAAATCACAAATTCTTACTTGTGGTCCAAGCAAACCAAACAAAAATATGAAAGCAAAGGAAGTTCACTATGCCCTCGTTGCGTCCCACACTCTGACTGGGCTTTCTGTTGCCTCGCAACATACCTGAAAGTGAACTTGCTACAAGAGTCATCCACACAGCCGCTGCCCCACGTGTTGTCTAAAAGATGCCACCTTCCATCAAGATAAACAGCATTCCAGACATGATTAATCTTGCCCTCAAATACTTTTCCTGGTTTGTATTGGAACCCTTTGGCGAAGCCGGACAACTGCTTGCATTGTATCCCTGCAAGACTGAGGGGGAAAGAAAGGGATTCAGGGACACCATTGTGAACAAGGCACTGTGGTTGCAATCAATGCTTTTTTTTTTTTTTTATTAGAATGGACATCCTTCATTTTGCTCTGTTTTCAGGGAGAAGCCAAACAACATCCTGCCTTTCAGGCTTTTTCCTATATTGTCCAATATTGCTCCTTAAAGGGACCCCTGACCATTAGGTCCAATCGTGTCCGACTCTGGGGTTGCGGCGCTCATCTCGTGTTACTGGCCGACGGAGCCGGCGTAGAGCTTCCGGGTCATGTGGCCAGCATGACTAAGCTGCTTTTGGCGAACCAGAGCAGTGCACGGAAACACCGTTTAACTTCCTGCCGGAGCGGTTCCTATTTATCTGCTTGCACTTTGACGTGCTTTCGAACTGCTAGGTGGGCAGGAGCTGGGACCGAGCAACAGGAGCTCACCCCGTCGCAGGGATTCAAACCGCCAACCTTCTGATCCGCAAGCCCTAGGCTCTGTGGTTTAACCCACAGCATCACCTGGGTCCCTTGCTCCTTAAGGATGTGCAATTTGGGATTTGGATGGAGGAAACAGAATTATGCTAAATGCCACCTGTGGACTACTACTTTACTCTGAAGAAGTGCCAGGCTGTCTCATTTAACTGCATATTTACAGGTCTGGGGAATCTTTGGTCCTCCAGATGTTGCCAAACTACAACTCCCATCATTCCTGGCGGTTGGCCAAGCTTGCTAAGGCTGGTGGGAGTTGTAGCTGAACAACATCTGGAAGGCCCAAGATCCCCCAGTCCTGCATGACAGTTTTGTATGTATGTTGCATTGGTACAAAAATTGTCGTTGGAGGCCGAATTGGGCAGCCTGAGAATCTCAGCTTGCATGTTGAAGAGAGAGAGAGAGACTGGAATCTAGCACACGCTTTCAAGGCAGCACAGAAGGGCTTTAAAAGGTACAAGAAGTGTTTGGTGAAGGAAGCATGGTGGGGAGGGGCCAAGCAGGATTTCCATTATTTGTCTCCATAATGATGTGTTGAGAGTCGCCTGTATAGAGCAGGGGTGGGGGACCTGTGGCTCTCCAGCTCTCGGGGGCCCAATAGGAATTACCTGCACATTTCTTCAAAGAGGCCAGCATATCCCCCACAAGCGCCTTTTCCCGACTGAAGGGCATCAGTTGCCTCAGAAGGCACCTTGTTATGGTATCCTTCCACATCGTATTCTGGAGGAATAAAGACATTTATGGACAGTCATCTCAAAGTCTGCAATGCACAACGAATAAAGGACTGCAGCAACCTCACTTACATCAGAAACTTTTAGCAGAAGATCTGAGTAACTAATTGCGACGAACCCCCTCCCGCTTGTCTCTCTCTCTCGAAAGGAAGGTTCGTCTTCGAACCCAACTCCCTCTCACTATAATGTTTTTATTATTAATGAGAGTCCTTATCCAGCTTACGTGGCCTAGTATCCTTAATGCTCGGGGCTCTTTAGGTGAACCACCTTTTGCCTACAGTGCAGCCCTCAGCTCGGCTCCCCACTGTATCGATTTGCCTCACGCTTATGGCAACTTAATGACACTCCAGGTCTTCACCTTCTAACCCCTTTCTGTGTGACTCTGAGACACAAACTAACACCCTCTTTCCTTTCCTCAGGTAAGTTTTGCCCCGTTCCTGAGTACACACCTCTGTGAGATTTGATACCCTGATGGACTAATAATGACAATTCCTTTATGGCACAAAAAGAACTGAACTTTATTTCTTATAGAACATAGTCGATTTAAAGATTCATGCGTTCACAATCTTGTTTACATTAACAGTACTTGAATAGTTTCACGATAAACTAATCCTAACCTATACCACCACTATCCTGGCCCCACACCCTTCTTCTCCCTGTCACCACACACACCCTCCTCCCTCTTCTCAACTGTCAAAACAGCTGTTCCCTCCTTTTAAACCTGGGATGGTCCCGCCCCTAAAGGATGATCTGCCATTCAAAGTGAGGGTGGATTAACTCCTTATGAACCAGGAGGTAATACCTCCTTCATCTTAGGGCCAATCCATTACACTAATCAATTCAATTAGGAGCATCTATTTCAATCACGCCACGCGGGTGGCGCTGTGGTCTAAACCACAGAGCCTAGGGCTTGCCGATCAGAAGGTTGATGGTTCGAATCCCCGCGACGGGGTGAGCTCCTGTTGCTCGGTCCCTGCTCCTGCCAACCTAGCAGTTCGAAAGCACGAAGTGCAAGCAGATAAATAGGTACCGCTGCAGCGGGAAGGTAAACGGCTTTTCCTTGCACTGCTCTGGTTCGCCAGAAGCGGTTAAGTCATGGCTGGCCACATGACCCGGAAGCTGTCTGCGGACAAACACCAGCTCCCTTGGCCAATAAAGCGAGATGAGCGCCGCAACTCCAGAGTTGTCTGCGACTGGACTAATGGCCAGGGGTCCCTTTACCTTTACCTTTATTTCATTCACAAAACAACAGTTAATCACCTTCAAAGGCTCTGCTTTAACCCAATGCTATATAAAGGAGCTATAACACCACTAGAAGAGCTGTTCCGTTGTCTGGAGGGATCACTTCCTGCTTCGCAGGCAGAAAGGTCACACCCCCACCTACCTATATGGTGGCACGTCCACATCCAAATGGCTCGGACTTTCTCCAGGTCACTGTGGGCTTTTTGGAGCAAGACATTCACCAGTTTTTTCACGTTGTTCCTGACATTCACCTGTGTCACAAAAGGCAAATACTGTAGATCGGTAGAAGTTAACATGGAGGAGCAGTACCCAGTTCCTTTCTGCTGTCTAAAGAAAATTTAGGATGCCTGCCATCCTATACACACTAAAAAAAGTGTCAGTCTTACTGAACTCAATGGAGCTTACTTCTGCATAAAACTGCTCAGGAATACACAGTTAGCTGAGTAAGTGTATGCATCCTAGTTGATCAGTCCATTTATCTATTAAATTTTATCGGGTAAAATTGTTCTGAAGGATGAAGCATGCTTAAACTTTCTTTTTTCCAGGGTACTCAGGCACGCTATTTCCACAATCTTCAGCTATAATCCAAATCCCCTTTGTGTCAGGCTTGGGGTGGATTTTGAATCATAATGTTTCCCACTGTGAACTTCCATGTGGACAGAAGAAGTTGCCTCCTATAAGGAGAGGACACTTGAAGGAGAGAGCCAGTGTGGTGTAGTGGTTAAGAGCGGTAGACTCGTAATCTGGTGAACCGGGTTCGCTTCCCCGCTCCTCCACATGCAGCTGCTGGGTGACCTTGGGCTAGTCACACTTCTTTGAAGTCTCTCAGCCCCACTCACCTCACAGAGTGTTTGTTGTGGGGGAGGAAGGGAAAGGAGAATGTGAGCCGCTTGGAGACTCCTTCGGGTAGTGATAAAGCGGGATATCAAATCCAAACTCTTCTTCTTCTACTATCATAGAATCATAGAATTGCAGAGTTGGAATGGATCCTTAGGGTCCAATTCCAAATCAACATTAAAAAACAACAACTCTCAGCATCCTAGAAGATTCTTTACAGGACTATTATTCTGTGTGGACTATATCACCGTAAGAGACAGTATACCGTTGATGCATGTTCATCCAGTTCCTTAAACTGCGTCAAGTCCATTGGTATTGACTTCAGGCTGGATTTATCCCATGGGTAATCTAGGAACAAACATGGAAAAGTCATTCTAGAACCAGCGCAAGTCCAGCAGAAAAAGGCAAGAGGATAAATGGAGGAGGACCTACAATGGGATGGAAATGGCCAAACTGCAGCAAATTAAAAAGACCACAGATATCAGGCATTTTCTACTCCCCAAGTAAAACCCAGAGTGGAGGTCCTGCACCTACACATTTACCAATGTTTCTCTGCTTCCATGACCATGGAGAAAAGAAACAGTGAGACAGTGCTGGAGCAGATTTTGATCTGCCGCCACGCAAGACAATTTTAGACGATTCTGTTTCTTGGACCAAAGTTAACAAATATTGTGAAGGGAATAGCAAGCTTTGCACCTCCCACTGGAAAAGGAAGTCCTCTTTAAATAATAATAATAATTTATTTATACCCCACCCATCTCATTCCATACACAGGTGATGGGACAGAGTCCTTCACCACACCTGAGGAGAGCAGGCTGTGGGATGTTACATCACTGTAGCAGTCAAGTACAACATTTCCTGTTTGCCCAGAGTGGATGTTACTCCAGCCAGGAGGGCTTCCTGTCATACTTGTCTGGAGCATCATCCCCCTGTGTGTGACCAGGTAGATGGGCTTGACCCTGGCAGACCCTTTAAAGGGGCTAGTCATGCAGCCATCTTCTCTTGACTCTCTTGTTGTTCTCTTTTTGCCATTTCTTCTCTTGATGCTGTTCTCTTGATGCTTTTGCTGTCTGCTGGCTCTCAGCCAGCAGCACATGGGCTCAATCCCCATATGGGATGAACTCACACTCTCTTCTGTAACTACAAGCTGAAGCCTGCCTTCAGGATCCTACTGTGAACTGAATGTAAGTAAACTTATCCTCATTACTTTTAAAGAAGACTATTGTGTCCTTGTTGTTTTAAGAGGGAATAAAGGGGAATTCACCAGGAACAACCCGATCTGGGCAAGCCAGACTGGATTGCTTAACTCAAGAGATTCAAACGAATCTACCGGTAGCTTCCTGCAATATACAGAGGAATGTGCTCTGCTACTAGTTCACTAGTGTGAGTGAGGAAGGATAATATTTAATCAATATATCCTTTCCTACTATCCACAACATTCCCACACAGGCCAAGGCAGGCTGTGTAGCCCTCTGATCCGTCACTGCCTGCCCCCCTTCCCCTGATGAACATCTGGTGCCTGACCTGCCCCCCTCCCACTCTGCCTAAATATAGGGCCAGTCCTGGAGGCAAGGGTGCAGTGCAGCTAATATTTACCATGCAAGCCTTGTTCCCAGAATATCTCATGATGTCTGTATGGTGAGTGCTCACATGGGTACATACTTTCTCTACCATGATACACGGGAGGTGTGAGGATCTTTGGCCTCCAGATGCTGCTGAACTACAACTCCCATCATCATTTGCCACTGGCCATGCTTGCAGGGCCGGATGGGAGTTGTCATCCAACAACATCTGGAGGGCCAAAGGTTCCCTATGGTTGAGATACAGGATCCAGGTCTGTCATCATATATAACAAATAATTTGCATTTACCATACAGATCTTGTCTCTGAGGCAGCGTTGATCCTTGCTCTCCGTCATCCTGAAAACCTATGAAATTGGTATTGTTGGGGTGAGACAATATCGTTATGAGTTGTGGGGAGCTAGATGCGTCATGCTTTATTAAAAGTTAGAATTAATCAAGGTTTGATTACACTTTGCCAAACATGGAACCCACCTGGATTTAGTTAGGCTAGTAAGCCAAGCCAACTCTGCAGAGCTTGCTGGATGGGCCATTAGCAGGGGACAAAGGCCAGCGATGGCCCAACTAGGAAACCATTATAGGGCAAGAGTGCCAGACCAAGGGGACTGGGTGTTAGTGGGCAGAGACAAAGGCAAGGTTTAGGGTTACAGCTTTGAATGACGTAGGCTGGGAGGAGGTTCACAGCGAGAAGGAGAAGGAGAGGCAGAAGTTCAAGTGAACTGGGGACGACAGGCTGAAACAAAAGAGAGGCAGAGGGTGGATTTTTGCTGTCCTTTGAATCCAATCAACTAGGTGCAAGTTGTATATACGTGCAAATAAACCATACATCATAAAGACACCAGTCTCTGCTGGGGCTCGTTGTCCCCAAAGGGAACACAGACCCGGGTGAGCATGCCTGCAACCCCTAAAATATTGCACCACTCATGGAGATTGGGGTGGCAGGTGTCAATATGTACATTAAAAACATATATTGCAACTCCCATAATCTCTGGCCATGGGCCATGCTTGCTGGGGCTGCTGGAAACTCAACAACTAAACTGAAAGCACCGCTTTCTCTTATCCTGGTGCTGATCTTTAGACTGCTGGTCTTCTTTAAAAATAAAAAATATATATTTTATTAAGATTCTCTTGCTTTACAAAAGTACTTGCATTGTCACTTTTTCAGGTTGTAAATTCTTTTCTACAGATCAGTTACATTTGATATGAGACATTAGTGTTGTATTCAGTGTAAGGTCGGGGAAGAAGTGGGGGCAGAGGAGGGGTGGGGTGGTGAAGACTGTCGGTCTTCTATGGCTACTTTAATAATAATTTATTATTTATACCCCGCCCATCTGGCTGGGTTTCCCCAGCCACTCTGGGCGGCTCCCAACAGAATATTAAAACACGGTAAAGCATCAAACATTAAAAACTTCCCTAAACTTTAGATATAAAAAGAGAAATTGGGGCAGTTGGGGGGAAGCAACTGACTGAGCATCATCATGTCGTAGACTGAGCCTCCGTCCCTATACAGTGGTGCCTCGCAAGATGAAATTAATTCGTTCTGCGAGTTTGTTCGTCTTGTGAATTTTTCGTCTTGCGAAGCACAGTTTCCCATAGGAATGCATTGAAAAGAAAAAGGAAACAAACTTGCAAGACGTTTTCGTCTTGCGAAGCAAGCCCATAGGGAAATTCGTCTTGCGAAGCAACTCAAAGAACGAAAAACTCTTTCGTCTTGCGAGTTTTTCGTCTTGTGAGGCATTCGTCTTGCGGGGTACCACTGTACTGAATTCTGTCTTTAGGGCTGTAGCTCAGTGGCAGAGCATCTGTTTTGAAAGCAAAAGGTCCCCAGTTCAATCCCCGACATCTCCAGGTAGGACTGGGAATGCCTCCCACCTCAAACCCTGGACAGCTGTTGCCAGACAGTGTCAACAGCACTGAGCTAGATGAACCGATGACCTGATCCAGTACAGTGGTACCTTGGGTTAAGTACGCTTCAGGTTAAGAACTCCGCTAAGAACAGAAATCGTGCTGTGGCGGCGTGGCGGCAGCAGGAGGCCCCATTAGCTAAAGTGGTGCCTCAGGTTAAGTACGCTTCAGGCTAAGAACGGACCTCCGGAATGAATTAAGTACTTAACCCAAGGTACCACTGTATAAGGCAGCCTCCTATGCTGTTCTTGTTTGCCCGTGATGCTGTAGTCAAAAATTGTGCCTTGGGCTCATCCTCAACCGCTGTGCCTATCCCAAATGTATGGCCATACTGAGGAGGCCTTACCTTCATTGTCCTGCCTCGTCCGGTGGGGAAATATCTGGAGTCCTGCAGCGCCAGGAACATACACACACAGAGAACGAGTTAGTGAAGAATCCATAGGAACACAACGTCATAGGACTAGGGGGTGAGGGTAGTCTGGATGTCATATTCGGGTCCTCTCCATCCCTGTGGTTTTATATCTTCAAGGTGACATTCTAAAGAAAGGGAGGCGGCTAGCAAGTCTCTTGGTCAAGCTCATGGCTGTTAAGCATCTCTGAGCATGTCTCAAAAGCTCAGGTGACTACTTGCTACAGAAGGGACCAGCCTTCCCCCCCACCCCCGGCTGGAGGTGATGTCATCAGTAAGAGAACAATAGACTTGGGCCAGTCTCATCGGGAGCAGGGAAAACACAGAGGCTGGACTTGCCCTCTGGGACAGTTCCAAAGCTGTAGTTTTAGGGATCCCCCTAGAAACCCAATGGGAGAACAAGACCTGTCGGAGTGTTAATGAGGTGAGCTCTTCCATCTTATACTCAATCTACATATATGTAACTAAAACCATGGGGTGTATGGGGAGGGGCAGTATCTCAGGTGGGGGACAGGTCATGTTCCTTCTGGGGTAGTCCGTCCACCTTTGGCCACCACCCTGCACTCAGCTCTCACCTGTGGCCCCCTACATCTGCTTAAAAACCTTAAAGGAAGGAGAGTCCATCACCTTCTGAGTCTGTTCCACTGTTGAACGGCTCTTACTGACAGAAGTTCTTCCTGATGTTTGGTTGAAATCTCCTTTATTGTAACTTGAAGCCATTGGTTTGTGTCCTACCCTCTAGAGCAGGAGAGAATGTTTGCTTCATCCTCCATGTGACAGCCCTTTAGATTTTTGTCAGTCTCCTCTTTTCCAGGCTAAACATACCCAGCTCCCTCAACTATTCCTCATAAGGCTTGGTTTCCCAGACCCTCGATCACCTTGGTCACCCTTCTCTGCACACATTCCAGCATGTCAATATCCTTCTTAAATTGTGGCCTTTTACCCTGACTGGACTCAAGCCACTTGTACCCTGCTCTTCAATAAAAAAAGGCTCCCAGAACAAATTATATACAATCAAAACAAGGCAGTCACCACCCATAGGCTTACAATCTTTATAAAAAAAAAAACACCCAAGGGAAAATGGACACTGAGGGAATATAAAAATCAAAACTTGGGTGCCAATTTGTAAACAGTTGTTCCTATAATGACCATTGGAATGTAGGTGGGTTCCCACAAGGCAAGACACAGTGATAACAGCAAGAACGTTTACTGAATTAACAGAACTGGACAACAGGGGCAAAGCAACAGGGGCAAAAGCCTGGGCCACTCCCACTCCCAACGTGATTGGCTGTCTAAACGTCCAAGCTGCGAATCACAATTCAGAGTTCAAGGGCCAATGGCAGAGGCCCAAATCCTGAAATGTTCTGTGATTGGACATCATGTGTGAATCAGAACACAGGAGCTCAGAGTCCTTAGTCCAGACTCAAGTTCAGCCAAACAACAGACCGCTGAATACATTACAACCATCTGCCACAGTTCAGGGGCAGGAGGTTCTCTGAAAGAACTGGACTTCCAGCAAAGCGGATGAAATGAGCCCTGCTTTCTATCTCCCCCACAGCCCCAAAATGACAGTTGAGGGAGGAGGCGGCCTTGTGGAGCTGCTCTGCCACATCAGAGTCGATGGAGCGATCTGTGGCACACAGCTCTCCCACTGAGTCTGCCTCCTAGCTAGTGACTTTCCACTTTGTACTCCAACAGGGACCAGAAGGTATTACTGCCACTTTTTGACATTCTCACTTTCACTGTGGAGCCACCTGAGGTGCTGCAGGTCCCCTCCCAGAAACCGTCTTTGCTCAGCCTCAGTGGGCAAGACTTTCCGCATTCGACAGACACCTCATCTACGCCAGGCAGCTTGAGCTTAAACATTACATCACGGTTGGCCGGCAGGACCCCGGCGAGAGGTGCCACCAGCTCAAAGCCATCCTCCCAGTTTGTATAGCTTTGTGGGAAAACCGGCCACGTCACCTTCTTATTCGGGCAGAAGATGAGGTAGCACAGGGCGCAGTGACTGCTGCCCGGATCGGATGCTTTCTTTGCCCAGATGTGAAGAGCAAAGGCCCCTGCGTGAGGGAGCTGTACCTTCAACTCAACCTTAGTGCCCCAGCAAGTTTTCCAGATGTGACGCCTCCGCACGTTCTCCGGCGTGCGGCTGGTATCCGAGTCCAGGGTGGCAAAGAAGTCCAGGTCACTGCTCCGAGTGAAAGTGACAACACAGCGGCCGTCGTCAGTGTGTATGATGGGGCTATCAGGCAAAGCCTCCAGGATCCCCTGCTCCTCTGATGACCAGCTGGGCCCCACAGGATAGAAGAGCGGTTTGGGCAGGCAGAGGTTCTTGTCCACAGATCGGCACACCAGGGAGTATTCCACCACTTGGCTATAGTTCTCCTCCTTGCTCCTGGAAGGTTTGGCGAAGATGTCCAAGCTGTGAGTCCCCAGCTCCTGAGGATAGACTTCCAGGGTCATCCCGTTCCTCTGCAGGGTCATGAAGCAGTGCTCTTTTGCCTTGTTGAGCGACCAAAGGAAGAGGGTCGGAGAACGACTCTCAATGGAAACAGTTGCCTTGCCGTTTTCTGTGAAAGAAAGGTGAAGAGTGTCCAATTGTTGTCAATACTTATATAAAAAGAGAAATACTCATGAGCAGACTTTCTTGATGGATTTCCCTCCATCCTGCACTGTTATTATTTATACTTAAGAGTAGACTAGAAATCAGCCCGGAGTGCTGATTGGAAGGACAGATCCTGAAGCTGAGGCTCCAATACTTTGGCCACCTCATGAGAAAAAAAGACTGCCTGGAAAAGACCCTGATGTTGGGAAAGATGGAGGGCACAAGGAGAAGGGGACGACAGAGGACGAGATGGGTGGACAGTGTTCTCAAAGCTGCCAACATGAGTCTGACCAAACTGCGGGAGGCAGTGGAAGACAGGAGTGCCTGGCGTGCTCTGGTCCATGGGGTCACGAAGAGTCAGACACGACTAAACGACTAAACAACAACAAGAGTAGACCCATTGAGGGACGTGGGTGGTGCTGTGGGTTAAACCAGAGCCTAGGGCTTGCCGATTGTGAGGTCGGCAGTTCGAATCCCTGTGATGGGGTGAGCTCCTGTTGTTCGGTCCCTGCTCCTGCCAACCTAGCAGTTCGAAAGCACGTCAAAGTGGATGTAGATAAATAGGTACCGCTCCAGCAGGAAGGTAAATGGCATTTCTGTGTGTTGCTCTGGTTCACCAGAAGCGACTTAGTCATGCTGGCCACATGACCCGGAAGCTGTACGCCGGCTCCCTCGGCCAATAGAGCAAGATGAGCGCCGCAACCCCAGAGTCTTTCGTGACTGGACTTCAACGGTCAGGGGTCCCTTTACCTTTACCTTTAGACCCATTGCAACTGATGGATGTCACTAAGAGTTCTTAACTTCATGCAGAGTTCTGCCCACTGCAATGGGACCACCCTTTCCTCTCGGCACATGCCCTCCAAATCTTCTCTAGAATGTCCTCCAACCCTCTAAAGCAGACCTGGAGGGCGTGAGGAGGGCTGCAGGGGAGAAGAGTGGACAGTTCTTTTGCGCAAGTGAGAGTTTGCTGTGCTGGTTTATGTTTATTTATTCCATCACTCAGTAGGTTTTACCAGAGTATTCATTTATGTGCTCTGCTGAAATATATATCAATATGTAATGCACAGGGATTGTCCAGGTAGACCAGGCACAATGCAGCTGCCTCACAATTGTTGTGTGAGGAACCAGCATGGCCCTCCAGCTGTTGTGAGACTCCAGCTCCCATCAGCCCCTGCTGACAAAACCAATCATCAGGGATGATGGGAGTTGTAGTCCAGCGATCTCTGGAGGTTCCCTAATCCACAGGTTCCCTCATCCCTGTTTCATCATAATGCAGTCGCGACTCATGTTATGGGGCAGTTCGCCTTTGAAAAAACATGAGATGGATTGGCAGTGAACTGTGACAGCCAAAAGAAAACAAGACGGATGCTTCTGATTGAATTTACCTGTTTCGATGACTGACGTTGCCGTGGATGAGCCTGTCAGTCCTACTGAATAAAAGGCAGACTTATACCACACAATGCGTTCAAACTGCTGCAATGATAATGTCTGTTTCAGAAGCTGCCAGCTGTGGTCTTCTGGGAAGTGATCATTAATAAGCAGAGCAGGATGGGTAAGGAAGTAAAACTCATCGTATCTGCAAAAGGAGAAGGCGGAATTGTGCAGCATTTTATAAAATTGCCTCAATCATCACCAGGGTCAAACTGGGAAAGTTACCTAAATCTTAGTGTGGAATAATGTCAGCCCAGTTCATGTGTATAGCCAGGATTTAGGTTAGGGGGGCAGAACTGTGATGCAACTGGTCAGCTAGTTAAGTATTTTGATTTATTTACTTGAATGGGGGGGCAGCTGCTCCTCCGGCCCCCCCTCCCCGGCTATGTCCATGGCACAGTTCAGATGCCAGGTTTAGCATGTCGAAAATGAGCCACAGCCAGCCTCACATTTACACTCCCCTCCGCACTGCTGTGAAGAAACTAGATCCTGGTTCAGATTAATCACAGTTTGTCTTACCCAAATCCATGCTTAATGTTAACAGGCAGCCCTGTTTAGGGATGCTTTTAACCTGTGATATTTTAATGTATTTTAGTATCTGTTGGAGGCCCCCCAGAGTGGCTGGGGGGGACCCAGCCAGATGGGCGGGGTACAAATAATAAATTATTATTATTATTATTATTATTATAACAGTGGTTTGTCTGACAAGCCATGGCTTATCCAGCTAGTTTGTTTAAACCAACTTTCGTTAACGTTGGCCACAGCTGAGGCTCTGCATGCTGTGCTAAACCAGCCTTCCCCAACCTGATTCCCTCCAGATGTTGCTGAACTCTATGTCCCATCAACCCCAGCTAGCATGGCCACTGATGAAGGATGATGGGAATTGTAGTCCAAAACAGCTGGAGGGAACTGGGTTGACGAAGGCTGTTGTGTTGCAACAACCTAGCTTCCATCATCCCCAGGATAAGCATAATACTCTAGAACCACTCAATGGGATAAATGAATGGTTGGTGGAGTTTCCATAATTTCCCCCATCACCATCACCTATGGCTTGGTTCTCGTTGCAAATGCTTACAACAGCCAGCCCTGTGGCCATCAAATTGCAAACAGACAAAATAAAAAGTCTTCTAAAAGCAGCAGAAGTGAACTATACCTTCACTGAGTCCCACACTATCTTTAGGCTTTCTTTTGCCTAACAGCATACCTGAAAGTTTCCCCCCCCAGTAGTGATGTATGGAAGTGAGAGCTGGACCATAAAGAAGGCTGATCACCGAAGAATTCATGCTTTTGAATTATGGTGCTGGAGGAGACTCTTGAGAGTCCCATGGATTGCAAGAAGATCAAACCTATCCATTCTGAAGGAAATCAGCCCTGAGTGCTCACTGGAAGGACAGATCCTGAAGCTGAGGCTCCAATACTTTGGCCACCTCATGAGAAGAGAAGACTCCTTGGAAAAGACCCTGATGTTGGGAAAGATTGAGGCCACAAGGAGAAGGGGACGACAGAGGATGAGATGGTTGGACAGTGTTCTCAAAGCTACCAACATGAGTCTGACCCAACTGCGGGAGGCAGTGGAAGACAGGAGTGCCTGGCGTGCTCTGGTCCAGGGGGTCACGAAGAGTCGGACACGACTAAACGACTAAACAACAACAACAAATACCTGAAAACGAAGTTGTCATCATCCGCATAGCCACTTCCCCACGTACTGTCCAAAAGGTGCCACCTTCCATCAAGCTGGACAGCATTCCAAGCATGATTACTCTTCTCTCCCTTAAAGACTTTTCCTGGTTTGTACCCAGCCCCTTTGGCGTACCCTGACAACTTCTTGCACTGTATCCCTGCAATACTGAGGGGGGAAAGAAAGGTATTCAGGAACGGCATTGCGGTTGCTTTCACTGCTCTGTTGGGCTGGAATTGTCATGCATCATTTTTGTTCTGTTTTCAGGGAGAAGCCAAAAAAAAAATATTTCAAGCCCACTGCATTTCGGACTGCATTTTGTGCATTGACCTAGAAGCTGTTGTTATAAGCAAAATCTGGCAGCCTGAGAATCTCAGTTTACACTTTGAAGACAGACAGACAGATTTAGCTTAAGCTTTTAAGGTAGCACAGAGGGGCTTTAAAACATGCAGGCAGTGCTTGGTGAAGGATGCTTGTTAGGGAGGGTGTGAAGTGTAGGTGGGTTCCCACGTGGCAAGACACAGTGATAACAGGAGGAACCTTTATTGAACTACATAACTGGGAAAGAGAGGCAAAACTACTGCTTATATACATTTCTGAAAGCCTGAGCCACTCCCACTCTCAACATGATTGGCTGTCTAAACTTCCAAACTACAAATCACGACTCAGAGTTCAAGGGCCAATGGCAGAGGCCCAAATCCTGAAATGTTCTGTGATTGGACATCATGTATCGAATCAGAACACTGGAGCTCAGAATCCTTAGTCCAGACTCAAGCTCAGGCAAATACAGACCACTGAATACATAGCAGGGTGCATACAAGATTTCCAGCAGACCCGTGTTTTGGTCCTTCTTTCCATAATGGTGCATTAGAATATAATATGCAAACTAAGAGAATATGGGCTGAATACCACTGAAAACAAGCTAATCATTAATTGATTTCAATGGATCTACCGCAATTACAACGCAAGCCTATACAGTATATCAAAATTTGCTTCAGGAGCATTCATAGTTTGGTGCTGGGGTAGGGAAACCATGGCTCACCATATCTCCCATCATCCTTGCCAAGTAACAACCGTTTGTCATGGAGGCTGGGGCCAATAGGAATTACCTGCACATTTCTTCAAAGAGACTGGCATATCCAGCGCAAATGCCCTTTCCTGATTGAAGGACATCAGCTGCCTCACAAGACACCTTGTCAAGGTTCTTGCGGCCTTCCACATCATATTCTGGAGAAAAAAAGACAGTTGTGAAATACCACTCCAAAGCATGAATTGCACAGTGAATAAGGGACTGCAACAGTTTCACTTGTGTTGCAAACTTTGAGCAGAAGATCAGAGTGATTGATCAATTAAATGAAAATATTGTTACATGGGACATGGGTGGCACTGTGGTCTAAACCACTGAGCCTCTTGGGCTTGCTGATCGGAATGTCGGCAGTTCGAATCCCCGCGACGGGGTGAGCTCCTGTTGCTCTGTCCCAGCTCCTGCCAACCTAGCAGTTCAAAAGCACGCCAGTGTAAGTAGATAAATAGGTACCACTGCGACGGGAAGGTAAAGGGCGTTTCTGTGCACTCTGGTTTCCATCATAGTGTCCCATTGCACCAGAAGTGGTTTAGTCCTGCTGGCCACAAGACCCAGAAAGCTGTCCGTGGACAAACGCTGGCTCCCTTGGTCTGAAAGCAAGATGAGCGCCGCAACCCCATAGTCGCCTTTGACTGGACTTAACCGTCCAGGGGTCCTTGACCTTGACCTTTTTACCTGGAACCAGGAACCTGGAACGACTCTGGAACCAGCACTCAGAAGTCTGTGGGTCAGTACGGACCGTCCTCTGCTACCACTGTTATAAATACCCCGCCTGGGGCAGTTTGTGAGACTGCCCCAAAGCCAGAGCAAAACCGTGTGCTACAAAATCCCCGGCTACAGAGAGTCCGGTGGCACAGGTATATGTGATTGTTCCCAGCATGAAGAACAACATACACGAGCCATAATTAAAGCTAAACTATTTATTGTAGGAATAGTGCAGAGAGAATCTCTGCTGTCAGCTCGTTTACAGAGCTGCCATAAAGCCGCCTGTCTGGCATCTTTGAAAGCCAGAAGAGTGAGCACAAAGGCTAGGATTACAATAGTACAGTAAAACATAAACATTCCATGTAGGAAGAGATAAGGCAGCTTTCTCACGGTTTAGTGAGACAGGCAATAGTCAGACCGGCCTCGCTGCAGCTGTTGCCGCTCGGCTTGGACAAAAATCACAACAATTGTTACATGCCACCCCACCTTTAATGCACATTCTTTCCCTCAAATACCATCTTTCCCCCTTTTTAAGACACCATCTTATAATTTTTTCCCTCAAAAAAACACAGGGTGGCTTATTTTCGGGGGATGTCTTATTTATATTACGTCAGTATGGTACGGTACAGCCTCCCCCTGCACGCTGAGCAGGCGGGGCAGAACTCCGCAAGTGGCGCATTTCCCCCCGTGCCTCTCACTCGTTCGCTGACTCCCTGCGCACGCAGGAGGGGCTGAGGAGCCGACGGGAACGATGGCGGCACCATGGCTTACTTTTGGGGTACGTCTTACTTCTCACAAAGGTAAAAAAAACCCTGCCATGGCTTACTTTATGACTACGTATTAAAAAAGGGGAAACAGGGTAATTCTGGACACTGCAGAATACGCCTCACAGAGTTACAATTCCCAGCAACACTCAACACCCCACAGTGCCCGGACTTCTTTGAGGAAAAGAATGTGCTTTGAATGTACCTCAACTGACTCTGCAGTCAGTTCAAAAGAAAAGCAACAACCACCAGCAGCACAAAGACTTCCTGCTCCTCTCACAGCATGCCAGCATGACCAGTGGTCAGGAATGATGGTCAGGAATGATGGGAGTTGTAGTCTAACAATATGGCCACAGGTTCCCCACCCTGTTTCAGAGTTTTCTCCCTCCTGTGGGGCATCCACACATCTATCAGCTGCATAGCAGGCAGGACTTTGAAAGGAAAATCTCCCCCAGTATGGATGGAGATGCAGGGCTAGGGGAAAGCTTTGCCTGTGGCATGCCTTCCGCTGTGATGTTGTCAGAAGCAAAGGGACACAAGCATACAAAAAGTTGTCACCGTCACCTACCTATATGATGGCAAATCCACATCCAAATGGCTCTGACTTTCTCCAGGTCACTGTGGGCTTTTTGGAGCAAGACACTCACCAGGTTTGCCACACTATTCCTGACATTTACCTGTTTCACAAATGGGAATAGATTCAGTAGTTTTTAATATGGAAAAGGGGAACCTACAGGAAGTTCCATTTTTCTATCTAAGGCAACCACCTGTTTAAATAAAGCCTAGCCCTAAGGTGCAATCCTACACGCACTTACAAGGGTGTCAGTCTTTTTTTCTTTACTTTCTTTACATTTCAAGGTCATCCTATTTAATTTGCGCTTTCCAAAATGATACACACAAACTGAAACATAGCAATCATTCAAAATCTGCACTGCTCTGGATGTTGCAGTGCAGCTCTCCAGACAGGAATGTCTGCAGAAATGCATGTACATGTAATAAGTACGCATGCACTCAGGTAATATGTGCATAAGAACACATTGTATTAGGGGAAATGCTTTGCAAAGATCTGTACATTAGGAGAAATTTGCATTAGCATGCTGATGCATTTTCCAAGTGGGTGTCGGTCTTTTTGAACTCAGTGGAGCTTACTTCTGAGTAAAACTGCACAGAACTGCACATTAAAAATTGTTCTGAAGGGAGAAGCATGCATAATCTTTTCCAGGGCACACAGGCATGCCATTCCCATAATCTTTCGCTGAAATTCAAATCCCCTTTGTGCCAGGCAATGCGTGGTGGTCTTGGATTTGGCAGAAGTGCTGACTTCTACTGGTGGAGAGAGATGCCAGCCTCCGTCCACCAGTACAGAGCAACCAATTCCACCTGTGGGTGGGAGAAACCACAGTCAGCAGGGCATTCTGAGAGCCAGGACCGTCTTACCCATAGGCGCTAGGGGTGCAGGGCACCCGGGCGCTGGGTTTTCAGGGGCGCCGCGGCGGGCTTTTCTGCTGTGGGGGGCTATGCGCCGCGAGTTTTGGGGTGACTGAGCCAGTGATCCGCTGAGGCAGCCAGCCAGCTCCACCCTCCTGTGCTCCTGGGACTGGCCAACTTCGGGGGGGGGGGCCACCGGGCAGATCTTTGTACCCCGGTGCCCCATGTTCTTAAGACAGCCCTGCTGAGAGCAGAGAGGGTGATAGGCTGAAGAAGCCCAGTATCCAGAGCCGGCCCTACTGTTGTTACAGGGCAACAATACATATTAATTGTACACCAGTTTAATTGTTATGAGTTCCTTCAGAGATTCCTGACGTA
The DNA here is from genome assembly GCA_034642065.1 of Darevskia nairensis. Classification (NCBI taxonomy): domain Eukaryota; kingdom Metazoa; phylum Chordata; class Lepidosauria; order Squamata; family Lacertidae; genus Darevskia; species Darevskia nairensis. The sequence continues at coordinate 286,810 of JAWWNI010000897.1, forward strand.
GGCACTGATAATTGCTTGTTAACGATTGCTAGCCAGAGTTCTCTGAGGAGAGGGAATGGCTGCTAAACTGTGGTTGTTGACTCTAATCTTATTTGTCTTTTGATTTATCTCCTGAATTTTAAAAGCAAAGGAGCAGCCAAGGTAATGCCATCTCAAAATAATTAAGCATGAAACATTTAAAGCACATCTCTCCGCCCCAAAAAGAATCCTAGGAACAGTGGTTTGTTATGGGTTCTGGGAATTGCAGCTCTGTGGGGTTATGATAGTTTTCAGGATACTTTGGTGTATTTATATAGTGCGTATAAAAGGTAAAAGGTAAAGGACCCCTGGACGGTTATGTCCAGTCAAAGGCGACTATGGGGTTGCAGTGCTCATCTCGCTTTTTGGCCGAGGGAGCCGGCGTTTGTTCGCAGACAGCTTTCCGGGTCATGTGGCCAGCAGGACTAAACCGCTTCTGGCGCAACGGGACACCATGACAGAAACCAGAGTGCACAGAAACGCCGTTTACCTTCCCACTGCAGCGGTACCTGTTTATCTACTTGCACTGGTATGCTTTTGAACTGCTAGGCTGGCAGGAGCTGGGACAGAACAACGGGAGCTCACAATATCGCAGGGATTTGAACCACCGACCTTCTGATCGGCAAGCCCAAGGGGCTCAGTGGTTTAGACCACAGTGCCACCCACATCCCCATAGTCACCTTTGACTAGACTTAACCATCCAGGGGTCCTTTAGCTATGATGCATAAGCAGCCTACATAAATAGGTGCTCTGTTGTGTCTGTCCATCATGTGGAAAACAGGAGCAGGGTCTCACGACTCATGATGTTTCCCATTGGGAACAGAGGGTTTCCTCCTATCAGGAGAGCACATTTGAAGGCACTCTCAAATTCCAAATCCACATGGAAAAGGATCTCTGCATCCCAGCAAATTCCATGCAGGACTATTATTCCACCCTTTCAAAAGAGATTGCATACCTTTGATGCATAGGCATCCAGTTCCTTAAACTGCGTCAAGTCGTCTGGTATTGTTTTCAGACTGGATTTATCCCATGGGTAATCTAGGAACAAACATGGGAAAGTGATTCTATAAACAGAGGAAATCCAGTGGAAAGGAAAAACAGAAGGGGGAGAAAAGGAGGAGGACCTAAAATGCAATTAATAGGGTTGGACTACAGTGAACCGGGAAGGGCAAATAAACAGGGAGCCAATTGTGCTGCTCCTCAAATGAAATCCAGTAGCAGGGAGTGGAGGGGCTTCACCTGTTACCACTATTGCTCTGCTTAAACAGCCATGGAGAAAGGGGGACACTCCAACAGTTCTGGACCAGATAGGATGTTGATCAGTTCTTGCGATATATTTTTAGAGCATGACTTTTCATGGGCCAAAGCAGTCAAATCTTGTGATGGGAGTGGCATGGTGCGCACCTCCCACTGGAACAGTTGTTACCTCCTGTCAGGGATCTGCCTCCCCCTGCCAGTCCAGCTCTGAGTGTTTACAGGGAGCAGCCGCCTGTTCTGACTACTGATTCATCTGCGAGTGAAACCAGCAGTTCCTCGGGGGAGAAGCAGTTAGTGGCTGGGAGAGAAGGAGTGCCAGGGCTCCAGAGATTGAGTGAGAGGCCTGGCACCACCCAGCAGGCTCGGTCGGAGGGAGAGTCGCCAGGTCCGGCGCAGAGATTACGTAGGAGGAGGAGGCGATTTCGGCTGCCAAGAATGTTGTGTTGGCGCCAAAATCGGAGGGAGGCACTTCCGGATTCTGCTAGTGAGTGAAGAGACATGATAAGATTGAGCTCTGCACTGTATATAATTGAGCACTGATTGAAAGAACTAAAAGACAGATGGCGTGGCTCTCTTATTGAACAACTGACAAGGGGGAACCTGACACCTCCTCAAAGAATCTCCCTTCACACCAAAACCTCTTTCTTTTAACCCTAGCAGGTAGCATAACAGGGACACAAACAGGACTGCATGAAGTGATGGGCAAAATGTACCCAGCCACCCACCCACATGCCACATATAATAGAAACCCCATTCCACTTGCAGGAACCAAACACTGGTGATGAGACACACCTGAGGAGAGCAGGATAACTTAGAGGATGCAGGGCAGGCTGTGTTAGCATGTACAGAGCTTCCCAACAACACCTCACTCATTCTTCCCGTTCCCAAGCATCTGATGCCTGAGGTGGCACCTTGCTCTATCTAATGGTAGGGTCAGCCTTGGTGGCCAAGGTACAGTGCGGTTAATATTTCCCTTGCAAGCCTTGTTCCCAGAAGACCTCAAGTCATGGGTAGGCAAACTAAGGCTCGGGGGCGGGATCTGGCCCAATTGCCTTCTGAATCCGGCCCACGGACAGTCCGGGAATCAGCGTGTTTTTACCTGAGTAGAATGTGTCCTTTTATTTAAAATGCATCTCTGGGTTATTTGTGGGGCATAGAAATTCATTCATTTTTTTCCCTTCAAAATATAGTCCGGCCCCTCACAAGGTCTGAGGGACAGTGGACCGGCCCCCTGCTGATAAAGTTTGCTGACCCCTGCCTCAAGTGGTTGTGTATGGACTTAGCTAAGATATACAAGAAGTGTGGGGGATCTTTGGCCCTCCAGAAGCTGCTGAACTACAACTACCATCATTCCTTGGCCACTGGCCATGCTTGTTGGGGCTGATGGGAATTGTAGTCTGGCGAGCTAAAGACTCCCCACACCAAGTACAGTGGTACCTCGGGTTACGAACAGTCCTGCTTACGAACGCTTTGGGTTATGAACTCCACAAACTCAGAAGTAGGTGTTCTGGGTTGTGAACTTTGCCCTGGGATATGAACGTAATCCGCTTCCAGGGCCGCAGGAGGCCTATGTAGGGAATGCGCGCCTTGGGTTAAGAACGTTTCGGGTTAAGAACGGACTTCCGGAATGAATTAAGTTCGTAACCTGAGATACCATTGTATGCAGGATCCAGGCCAGGAGCAGATATAACGAACAACTTATAAAAGGCAAAAGATTTATGTGAAACCATTACAGTATTCTGAAGAGAAACCATTCTTACAGGAAGAGAAAATTCTTACCGGAAGAATTAGAAACCAGGAAGAGGAGGTCTTTAATAAAGAATGGGGGAAGTTTATAATTTATTTGAAAAGCTATTGTAAACAATTACATATACTGGTAGGATTGACAGAAAAATTGTGTAAAAATTCAAACTATGAATTGAGAAAGGATTTATAAAAATAGAGTTATGAAAGAGATACAGAGGGGAAAATTATTGCATTAAGATCCACAGGGGGGGGGGGAGGTCAAAATGGATTATATGTTTATGTATTTAATTCATTTGTTTATGTAAAATGGAAAAATAAAATTTACATATATATATAAATAAAAACAACAGCTTATATTTACCATACAGATCTTGTCCCTTAGACAGCCTTGATCCCTGTTTTCCATCATCCTGAAACCCTGAAAAACGGTTATTGCTGGGATGAGACAATATGTACATTAAAACGTATTTTGCAACACTCGTCATTCCTGGCCCTTAGCCATGCTGGCTGGGAAACAATGGGAGCCCCACAATATGCATACAGCCACAGATACCTTGATATATTGCTCTTATGTCAATGTAATTTTCACAGCTGCCCTTAAAGCAGGGGTCAGCAAGGTTTATCAGTCCCGCAGAGATCCCTCCGTGGGCCAGATTGTCCGTGTGCCCGCGATTTTCAGTGTCTGCGCAGACGCGATTTCTGGCGCTGCGGAAGCGAATCCCCACACCGCACCGCGCCAGTTTAGCGCAGCACGCAAGCAGGCAACTCAGTTCAGGGGCTCAGGGGCCGTTCAATCGATCTCCACGGGCTGCTTCCTGCCCACGGGCCTTAGGTTGCTGACCCCTGCCTTAAAGCAATGATGCAGAAGCTGCTGCCCCCCAGAGACTGCTAGGCTGCTAACTCCCACCAAACCCAGCCAACATGGGGGAAGGCAATCTTCCAGTTTGGATGCTCATGAGTTCTAGCGTTAAGGGAGATGGAGGAAAAACACAGCACCCTTTCTTCAAAGGGGAGTCGCTCCACCCCCTTGATTCAGTACAATCACTGCTCTGAATTCTGCCTTTAGGGAGTGGGCCATAGCTTACTACTGGAGCATCTGCTTTGCAAGGAGAAGTCCCTGGTTCAAACTCAAACATCTCCTGGAAGTGCTATGAATGTCTCTCACCTGAAATGCCGGGAGGTTGTTTGCTGGTCAGTATCAACAATACTGGTCTAGATGAACCAATGATCTAACTCAGGACTCATTCACATGCCCACTTGTCCCATGGTTATAAAAAACGGGTCTGAGTGGTTCCCCACTTTTCCATTGCTTTCTAGGCACGGGTCCGAGCAGTTTTCCGTTTGCCCCACCACTTTCCCCAGGAAAACCTGCTCTTTACTGCTGAATCAGAGCAAACATCAATCTGCAGAGAAGCCTGTTGATGTTTGCTCCAATTCAGTGGTAAAAAATGGGGTTCCCAGGGAGAGTGGCAGGGGGCAGACAGAAGTGTGAACGAATCCTCAATATAAAATAGCTTTTATTATTTTATTTTATTTTACTTTGACAAAGTAATAAGAATAAATAAATAATAATAAAAATGTGCACACCACCAACGAGACCATTCCATTGTAACTATCCAACCTCCCAAAATTTCAACCCCTCTTGCGATGGTTTGACCCCTTTCCGTTTTAACAGTACAAATTCTGCAAACACCCTCCATATCTCCTCGAAATCATTTCTCCTGCATATTCCCTGTCTTACCTTAATGGCACCTGTTAATTTATCATTAATAGCTTTATCCCACACCTCTTTATACCATTCTTCCATTTTGTATTCTGCTTGCCCCTTCCATCTCCTAGCTACCATAATTTGCGCAGCTGTCAATAAATATGTGAGCGAGTCCTTCATAGCCTGCGAACCTCCCACCCCATCGTAAATTGATAATAATGCTAACTCTGGACTTTCGGTCAGCTTTAACCCAGTGATTTCTATTATCTCCTTAAACACCCTTTGCCAGAAACGTCGTCCATATTTACACCCCCACCACATGTGAACCTAAGTCCCATTTGGAGTCCTTACCTTCATTGTCCTTCCCTGTCCACTCGGGAAACACCTGGATTCCTGCAACACCAGGAACACAAGGTGGAATAATACATTATAGGATTGGGGGTTATTTTGCAATTTAATCTTTATTGATTTTTAAATATTAAATCCCTTCACCACATGAAGAACAACAAAAACAGATTCCATCAAATACAAAGAAAATGTTACATATAAAATAACATTCTTCCATATGTTGAGACTTCCATCACCGTCAGTATGGCTCCTTTGTTGACTGCATATTTCTATACTCTTAACATAAATTATCCATGATCTTTGTAGCATATTACATTGCAGAAGTAAATCAAAGCATGTCGAAGATTTCATATGAGAACAATTACAGGTAGGTAGCCGTGTTGGTCTGCCGTAGTCGAAACAAAATAAAAAAAATTCCTTCCAGTAGCACCTTAGAGACCAACTAAGTTTGTTCTTGGTATGAGCTTTCGTGTGCATGCACACTTCTTCAGATACACTGAAACGGAAGTCACCAGACCCTTATATATACCGGGTAGTGAGAGGGTGGGGAGGGGTATTACTCAGAAGGGTGGTGGGAATGGGTGGTTGGCTGATAGGTGTGGTAAACCTGTTGACGACTGTTAACGACTGCAATTGGTCTTGCAGGGAAAAGCAAGGGGTGAGATGGCTAAAAATAGCTTTATCATGTATAATGAGATAAGAATCCAATGTCTCTATTCAGACCAGGTCTCTCCATGGTTTTAAGTTTGGTAATAAGTTGCAATTCAGCAATGTTCTTTTAAATATAATCTGAATAAATCCCATTCTTTGTTAAACTGTTGGTTTGTCTGGTTCCTAATTTTTCCTGTCATCTTTGCCAATTCTACATATTCAAGTACTTTCACCTGCCACTCCATTTTAGTTGGTATTTTATCTCCCTTCCACCATTTAGCTATTAAGATTCTTGCGGCGGCGGTTGCATACATGAATACGTTTCTCAGCTCTTTCAGAATATTGTGGGGAGGGGTATTTTGGATGTCCATCTTTGGGTCCTCTGCCTGCCTGTGGTTTTATAGTGAAAGATCTATCGCATCCTGGTCACTGTCTCTTTGAACTTTTGCCATCGGGATGGAGATACAGGACGATGACAACAAGAACAAGCCGTCTTAGAAACAGCTTCTTTTCCAGAGCGATCGCGGCCTTGAATGGGAAGCCTGGACTTTGAAGTCATCTAATCTTACCTGTTATGTTTTATCATTGTATGGTTTTAATCAGTGTGTATGGTTTTAATCAGTGTTTTTGCAGTTGTTTTGTCTTTGCGTGGAGTGCCCTATCTGGGTGGATGGAGCAGCCAAGTAATTTCGTTGTCTCCGAAGGGGACAATGACAATAAATATATTCTATTCTCTATTCTATTCTATTCTATTCTATTCTATTCTATTCTATTCTATATCTTTAAAATGAGATTCTAAGGACAGGGAGGCTGCGAACAAGTCTATTGGTTAAGCTCATAGCTCTAGCCAAACCTGTTTAGCATTCCTGTGCATGTCTAAAAAGTACAGGTCACTTCTTGCTTCCAGAAGGTAACAGAATATGCAACACTTATGAATATGTCATCCTCAGTGTTCTTGATCTGCTACATTCACTACAGCATCCCTTAATTCACATTAAAGCAGCTCAGGTAGGAGGAAGCTGAAACATTCCCCATAAAAAATAATACTCTGTTTTCTTATGCATTGCAACATAGAAACGGACCTACCTTTTCTGAGGGAGAACTTCTTTTTGCTCCGCAATGTGCTGTGTCTAGGATGTATTTCTACAGTGATTTGGTCTGGAGAAAAACAAGCAACAAGAACTTGCAAACAGAGGTATCAAGTCAACTAAACAGTAAAAACATACAAAAGTGGCAGGAAAAATGAAATGTCCCTCTTGCTGCTTTTAAGGGGGGTGGGGTGGGAAACCTGCTTTGTACGGGATGAAATGGTTTGCTCTTTCTTATGGGTTTTGAAATAATCATATATTCATTTTTAAGAGGTAGCATGTTAACCCTCTGGGTTTGGGAATGAGGAAGCCCTTGTGAAGGCCACATATCACATATCAAAGGTGACATAAGCAAAATAAATACAGATTGCAGAAAAGTAGCACTGAAGAAGCAACTATCAGGAAATGATGGTGCCAGAGAATACTGAAAAACCAGAAGCTGAAAATATTCAATGCACACCCTTTAAAGTTGTTGTTACTACAAATGGACTTTTCTTTCAAAGGTAAAGGTACCCCTGACTGTTAGGTCCAGTCAAAGGCGACTCTGAGGTTGCGGCGCTCATCTCGCTTTATTGGCCGAGGGAGCCGGCGTGCAGCTTCCGGGTCATGTGGCCAGCATGACTAAGCCACTTCTGGCGAACCAGAGCAGCGCACGGAAATGCCGTTTACCTTCCCGCTGGAGCAGTACCTATTTATCTACTTGCACTGGTGTACTTTCGAACTGCTAGGTTGGCAGGAGCAGGGACCGAGCAACGGGAGCTCACCCCGTCGCGGGGATTCGAACCACCGACCTTCTGATCAGCAAGCCCTAGGCTCTGTGGTTTCAAACCAAGCTCCTTATCAAGATTTCCTTAGCAAGATCATTCTTACAGCAATTGTTGTTAATGTTATCAACATTCACCGGCTCACATACTTTGTTTAGGCTCATAGGTAACAACCGGCAGATGATTCTCATTGTGCGTTTCAGCTGCCTGGCCTGTTTAAAGAACAAAGAGAGAATCTAAGAGACTGAAATTTTTTATTTTTTTATTTTAAAAAGCCTATGTTTTTGCGTAACTTATTTCGTAAAATTTACACACTGCTTCATTACTGCATTTACGCGAATCTAATGCGTCGGCGAATCTAATGCGCATCTCAGTTTTCAAAACCTTGAAACCAAAAAAGGATTTGCTGGCGTATGTAAATGCGCCATCAAATCTAATGCGCACCCTAATTTTCGCAACGTTGTTTGGCAAAAAAAAGGGGGGGTGTGCATTACATTCAAGTAAATACTGTATAAATAAATAAATAAAACCGTTCAAAGCGGCATATACCCGAAAAGGAACCCACAAGGGATCTCATCAAATGTTCTGAGCCTAAAGCAGATCCAAATATCTAGGAAATCTGAAAGTTAAGTGCAGCCCCGGGGTTAACAGGGCTGGATTTACAGACTGAAATCTTGCCTCCACCTAGGCCCTTATAACCCTCTGGGTTTGGAATGAGCTGGCTGGGTGAATGCTGGTGCCCTTCCAACCCCTTTTGTAAAACGAGAACCGTAGGAACCTACTTCACAGGGCTGTTGTGTGAGGGACACAGTGAGAGGAGTAGTTTGATGGTGACAAGCAAAGAACATTAAGTTTTAGGTTGTTCTCTGAAGGTCTCCACTCAGGGCAAGTAATAATAATAATAATAATAATAATAATAATAATAATAATAATAATAATAATTTATTTATTTATTTATACCCCACCCATCTGGCTCGGTTTCCCCAGCCACTCTGGGTGGTTCCCAACAGAATACACGACAAAACATCAAACATTAAAAACTTCCCTAAACAGAGCTGCCTTCAGATATCTTCTAAAATTCAGATAGTTGTTTATTTCATTGACATCCGAAGGAAGGGCGTTCCACAGGGCGGGTGCCACTACCGAGAAGGCCCTCTGCCTGGTTCCCTGTAACCTCACTTCTCTCAGGGAAGGAACCGGCAGAAGGCCCTCGGAGCTGGACCTCTGTGTCTAGGCTGAATGATGGGAGTGGAGACGCTCCTTCAGGTTTACTGAACACACGTAGAGTTGCTTCTACTTGAATCCTTAAAGGTGCTCCAAGCGAGGCCTCCCCATAAGATCTCAACAAGTGAGAGGGAGCCCATTATATATTTATTTAGTACATGCATGTGCCAAATGTACATCTTTCATTCCTCCCGGAACTTGAGGCAGCGTACATAGGGAATTCCCAGAAAGCCTCCCATCCAGGCCTGACTGGACCCAAACCTGCTTGGCTTCAGCAAAGGTGGCTGCCTCATTGGTCTTCCCACCTGGCATCTGAGGGTAAGGCTCTGTGTAGAGACACCCGGGGTCATCAGACATGCAAAGCTACAACATTGTGTCACGGTAGACAATTTGCCCCAAAAAGTAGGCCTTACAGTTGATTGTTAAACAGCAAACCACTCTCACCTGTGATTCTGGGATTCTCGTTTATTTCTTGACACGTTCCTTCTTCGGCTCGAGCTGTTGGAAATATGACCCGCCATGATCAATACCATACCTGAAGCATGCAACCAAGCCCAGGTCCATATGTTAGATGAGAGGACCTCACAAGCCACTAAAGTGTCACGCAGCGGAAATTAATGACGCAGAGTTCTTCTTAGAAATACAGTGGAACCCCGGGTTACGCACGCAATCCGTTCCGGGGTCGCGCCACTTACTGGTAACACGGGTGTGCATAACATGAACGCACACCAAACCCCCCCCCCCCCGGAAGTAGCATGATTTGAGCGCTTCTGCGCATGCGCGAAGTCAGCGTAGACGTTGCTGAGACAGGAGTGCGAACATGCTGGCAATGTGGGTTTGGGAGAGCACATCTTTCTTGGAGACTCTGTCCTGCCATGTGATGCCCAAAATTTTCCAAATGCAGTGCATGAGGAGAAAAACTCTCCAGCAAGATCTAGGCCATTAGACATGCACAGACATAACAAGGAACTAACTGTGGCATCACGGGGCAAAACTGGCCAAATAAATTGCTTTACCATTCCGGGAACACATTTCTCTCACCGGCTAATCTGCGCTGTCTGTTTGATTGCTGCACCGTCCCTTCTTCTACTTGATCTGTTGGAAAAATAAAGATTCACCATCACTGCTCTGGCTTGTATTGTGCCTGTCTTTCTCACAAGTGTGCAGGGGGGCGGGGGGCTTAGGGAAAAGGGAAGCTTTTATTGGGGAAATGACACCTGAATTTGGGAATAACTCATGGCTGAACCCCAAAAGGTGGCATGCCCCTAGGGGCCCACCCACGCTGCCACCTCCCCCACCGGTGGAGAAGCTGTAGCGGCAGCAGCTTCTGGCAAGATCTAGCGAGATCTCGCTGGAACCTGCTGCTGCTGCTTTGCAGCTGCGGCCATACAACCCAGATAAGGGAGGTTTTGGTGGGGGTCTTCAGCTGCAGGGCAGTGGGACCAGATAGGCTGAGATCACTCCCTCACTCTTCAGAGTGAAAACTGGCTCACACAGAGTCTGAGACCTCAGATGTGTGTGTTCAACTTTTACCTCATGCTGGCCACATGACCTGGAAGCTGTATGCCGGCTCCCTTGGCCAGTAAAGCGAGATGAGCACCGCAACCCCAGAGTCGTCTGCGACTGGACCTAATGGTCAGGGGTCCCTTTACCCTTTACCTTAAAGGTAAAGGTAAAGGGACCCCTGACCATTAGGTCCAGTCGTGTCCGACTCTGGGGTTGCGGCGCTCATCTCGCTCTATAGGCTGAGTGCCGGCGTACAGCTTCCGGGTCATGTGGCCAGCATGACTAAACAGCTTCTGGCGAACCAGAGCAGCGCACGGAAACGCCGTTTACCTTCCCGCCAGAGCGGTTCCTATTTAACTACTTGCACTTTGATGTGCTTTCGAACTGCTAGGTGGGCAGGAGCTGGGACCGAGCAATGGGAGCTCACCCCGTCGCAGGGATTCGAACCGCCAACCTTCTGCTCAGCAAGCCCTAGGATCTGTGGTTTAACCCACAGCGCCACCCGGGTCCCTTTACCTTACTGTACAGTATTCCACCCTCTCAGCTCCAACCATTGGATAGAACCTTCTACAGTGGTACCTCAGTTTTCGAACGTCTCCGTTGACGAACATTTCAGTTTACAAATGCCGTAAACCCAGACGTAAATGCTTCAGTTTTCGGACATGCCTCGGAAGCCGAACATGCCACGTGGCTTCCCCTGGGTGCTAGATCCTGAGGTCTAGCTGTTAACTGCTGAGTTTTCGTTTTTTGAACGTTTCAGAACTCGAAGGGTCTTCCGGAACGGATTACGTTCGAAAACCGAGGTACCACTGTACAAATTAGACCGCAGGCTGTTACACCGAGTGTTAACTCCTAGTAGAGTCTATGAACATCTTGCATCAAACTTGGTTAACAATCAGTGAATAGAAATGAAGGCCCAAGGATGCAATCCCAGCAGCATTGTTTACACTTATCCAAAGTATGACAAGAAATAAATGGAGTAGGATTTTGGTGTTCACTCACCAAGGGAGTCAGGCTGCCCTTTATCCTCTTCACTCGTTGCAAAGCCTACAGAAGATATCATTATTACAAAAAGAAACATAGAAAACATGCCTGATGGTGAATAGCTCTCTTCTTCAGGCCTACCTTCTCCGCCTGTCCTAATTCCCTCCCAGCGGAGGTTTGGCAATGATGTTATCTGGATTGGAGTGAAAGAAGGACAGCAATTCCAGAACAACGGACTGGCATAGAAGCAGCATGAGTCCCTTGCTTTGGATTCTTGAGTATTCGTGTATAATTTGGCAGCGGTATTACGAGGAGTGATTCTGATGCAAAAGGTGTGTGGCAAGTCTGGAAACCAACACACAACCTAAGCACAAATTTTACACACACACACACACACACACACACACACACACACACACACACAGTATAGACATACAGATAGACATTTAAGCCTATAATAAATATATATTATCTTGCTAAGTGATAAGGTTGTAAGAACATCACCACTGTTTTCATTGGCTGTTTTCCAAGGCAGAGACAAGGTGAGGTTGCTCTGAGCAAACAATGTGGGAATTTCAGTTCTCTGGTGATGGGCAGAAGGGAAAGAAAAGGAATTGGGGAAAGGCAGGTGGAGCAGGCTGGGAATAAAGGGGGCATTTGGAGGGAATTTTATTTATAGAAATATATATATACACCGCTATTCATAAAAATTATCAGAGTGGTTTACAACAGTTACACATAAAACCATACAATGCAGAGGCATAGGAAGCCTCTTGGCTACCCAGGGTGGTGTTGCCGTGCGGAGGCACCCCCCTGGGGGCGGGGCGTCCTGACACATGCGTCGTGACGTCACGGCACACGTCAGGAGGGACTGCACATGCCTGGAAATCCCGGAATTTCCGGGCATGCGCAGTCCATCCGGGCCGGCGGGGGTGCTGCTGCTCCTGCGGCAACCCGCCGAGCAAGCGCCGGCTTGTGGGGCTGCCCCGTTCATCCGTGCTGCTTTACGGACGAACGGGGCAGCCCCACAAGCCGGCACTCGCTCGGTGGGTCGCCGCGGGAACAGCAGCGCTGCTGCCAGCCCAGATGGACTGCACTGCACATGCCCAGTCCATCTGGCCGCCGAGTGTCACCCCCCCCTCCCCTGGAACCCGGGTCGCCCCACCCCCTACGCCCTTCCTACGCTACTGCAATGAAGACCATATGAAATGTTAAAACCAGTCACCAGCTATTTTGCATTTTACTCACAGGTGAGTGGGTTCCTAGAACTAAAGGCGAAATTCTTGAATTAAATCTCCTTCATTTCCTCTTGGCTGCCCTTTGGACGGCAACTTCCTCAGAGCAGTACCTGTTTTGTTGTGCAACTCTACACGTTCAGAAGCATTGCAATTCTCACTGAGTTCACTGAGGTATGGAGTAAGAGGTGTAAGACTTACTCCCATGCATGTGGGTTACTAACGCTGAAGTTACACTTCCTACTTACACAAGTAGCAGAGATAGAAGGGCAGCAGCGGGAAGCAGAAGATTGCCAGCAGTATCTGCTGAGTGCGAGATAAACCATCGTGAAAGGCCATTCTTCCCTTGGATGTTCAGCTGAAAGAAATGGCAGCGAAATCTATTTCTTTATCAAAATATTTACAAATTGACAGTTGACATCCTGGCATTGCAAACCTCATGGTATTCGACTGGCAGAATACAGATTATTAGACAGGTTGAATACAGACAGATAGACATGGTTGTTCTCTTCAAATGACATCTGAAGGGCTGCCATGCAGATTTCATGCCAAAATTATGTAATGAGTGGAAATGGCAGGGAAACAGGTTTCGGCTAAGCATCAGAGAAGTGTCCTAATGGTAATACAGTGGTACCTTGGTTCTCAAACGCCTTGGTTCTCAAATGCCAAAAAACTGGAAGTGTTCCGGTTTTCAGACGTTTTTCGGAACCTGAATGTCTGATGCGGCTGTCCCCTATTGTTTCCGGGGCGTCTGCACCAATAAGAAGCTGCGCCTTGGTTTTTGAACATTTCGGAAGTCAAACGGACTTCCGGAACAGATTAAGTTTAGCACTTTTGTTTTTGCTACTTATTTTGCGTTTTTGTTTTTGAGGCTTTTTCGGTTAATTGTTTTTGTGACTGTGTCCAGCTACTGATTGATCGACTGTGTGACTGTGGAAATGGATAAAAGCACCCCATCTAAACAATGACTATCATCAGTGCAGGTAAGGGGAAAAAATTAATTTAATTTTTATCATCTACAATACTGTCTTATTTATTTAACAGGACAGTACATTGATTATTGCTTTCATGTTATGGATCAATAGTCTTGTTAGATAGTAAAATTCATGTTAAATTGCTGTTTTAGGGGTTGTTTTCAAAAGTCTGGAACAGATTAATCCATTTTGCATTACTTTCTATGGGAAAGCACGCCTTGGTTTTGGAACGGACTTTTGGAACGGATTAAGTTTGAGAACCAAGGTACCACTGTAACTGTTTGACAGTGGAACAAATGGACTTGGGAAGCGTTGAGCCCTCCTTTGCTGGAGTCATCTAAGCAGAAACTGGACCACAATTTGCCAGGGATGCTGTAGTTGCATCCTGCCTTCCAGATCTTGCATTGGGCTGGTTTATAGGTATGCCTGGTACTCACAGAGGTATTACCCCATGCAGCTAAGGGGTCCTATGCCTTGGCCACCCCCGGCAGCCAAGCGGCTTGGTACGCCACTGAGTACAAGTAGATAAACAGGTACCGCTCCAGCAGGAAGTTAAACGGCGTTTCCGTGCGCTGCTCTGGTTTCGCCAGAAGCGGTTTAGTCCTGCTGGTCACATGACCCGGAAGCTGTCTGCGGACAAACGCCGGCTCCCTCGGCCAAAAATGCGAGATGAGTGCTGCAACCCCAGAGTCATCCGCGACTGAACCTAATGGTCAGGGGTCCCTTTACCTTTATATCTATCTATCTATCTATCTATCTATCTATCTATCTATCTATCTATCATCTATCTATCATCTATCTATCATCTATCCATCTATCATCTATCATCTATCTATTCAGTGCTTTTTTTCTTTAAAAATGTTTAGGGGTACTCTCATTTTCCTACTCATATTGAAATACTTCCCCTCAATGAGGCCAAACGTAGATTCACAAAATCTAAGGCGTATGCATCCCCCTGCGTCCCCCCCAGGGAAAAAAACTCTCCCTCTCTCTCTCTCTCTCTCTCTCTCTCTCTCTCTCTCTCTCTCACACACACACACACACACACACACACACCTATCTAGTATCTATCATCTATCTATCTAACAACTATCTATCTATATCTATCTATCTATCATCTATCTATCTATCTATCTATCTATCTATCTATCTATCTATCTATCTATCTACCTATCTATCTATCATCTATCTATCTGTATTTCTTTTAGTAGAAGCAGAAAGTACTGTAATAGGGGGGAAAGATAACCTATGTGATATATTAATTCAGCTTTTAAATCCATTGTATTTTCAGACATAGTCAGGTTTATTAAGGTGAATGAATGGGGCCTGACAAAAAGGCCCGAGAGCATAAACTCATCACTGCCCTTACCTGCTTTTCTTGCCATTTCCATCCATCCCTCACCGTTCATTTGTATAAAACTGGAGAGAAACACTCTGGAGAATTCACTGAACTGTTATTCCGTGACCTGAAAACTTCCCTCCAGGGGCTGTGCCTGGAATGAGCTTGCTAACTCTCCTAGGATTCCAGTCTGCCAAGCTTACCAGTTCCTGGTAAATAGACACTCCATGGACCAGTCAGTTGCTTCATTTCACAAACCCTGCTTTTGTAAGAGGCCCCAACAAATCAAGATGCTCTGGTTACCTTTTCGGCATAGATGCTCAGCAGGGATGTCCAGATAATGATTCTTCTCCCTTGGAGAAGAAGTGTTCCTGCAAGAAAGACTGTTTGTTTCTTGGTGCACCTTGGAGAAACAGCTACCGGTAAGTTGTTTCATTTCCTTGTTGGAGAAAGACTGAACTTTGTCTCTCCCTAACAATGCAAATGCAAGCAATCATATTATTTATAGAGGTTGCTTAGGGGAAAGATATTTATACAGCCAAGGTGTGTCACCATCACGACGGTATAGCAGTGTGAATTTGGAGAGTAACAGGGAACTCTGCATTTGTGTAATCAAGGAATAAAGTCCCAAAGGGGAGGAGTCAGGGAGGAACGCAGCTTGAACTCATTCAGGAGGATAGATCACCCAGATGTGGCCTGTTCATTGTCCTACCTAGTGCTTTTTTGGGGGGGGACGCATACCCCTAAACATTTTGTGAATCAAATTTGGCCTCATTGAGGGGCAGTATTTCAATATGAGTAGTAAAATGAGAGTACCCCTAAACATTTTTTAAGATAAAAAGCACTGGCCGTACCCATGCGTTTTATTTCTGTATTGTCGCCCCATAATTTTTCACTGCTTAGAACAGTGGTTCTGTTATAAACAAAAGCTGCCCTTTGTTGGTTCTCCACCGGTAGGAGAAAATAACAGAGGCCAGCCAGAGAATCCTGAGAAGCAAAGCAGCTAGTAAGCCTGATCTTTATTAAAGCTGTTGCAACAGGGGTACTCCCCTCACACACAGGAGTTTGTAGGAGGACCCTGGACAAAGGTGTGCCTGCCCTTATATAGACATTTAAATTGCCTGCCCTGGTGTCCAAGACCACCCCCAGAAACATCATACATACATCACAGAAGGGGTGTAGCCCAAGACCACCACCCCCAGATACATCATACCTACATCACAGAAAAGGCGGTCTACGACAGAAATCTGAGTGCATTGTTTATCTCCAGTCTGCCAGGTTAATCTGATAATGCCTTATCTGATTGCCTTTCCTGGTAGTCTGGCCATTCCTTTGAGATGGTAATCACTTACCGGTAATTCCTGAGACAATGGGAAGGTTTCTTTCACCTCCTCCCTCCTTGCAGAGAAACACTTGGTCAGCTTGGCGCTGCCTCAGACATGTGGCCTATACATTCATGAAAGTGTTTGCTTGGTACACTTATGAACATTTATTATATATCTAAGACCTTAAAATTCCTATAACAGTTCCCAGAGTGGGCACAGGCTGTGGGATTAACCAGAGGGTGCTACATCGGGGCACTGGGGGTATAACTATCAGAATTTGAAAAGCTGGTATCACTTGATCAAGTTCATCAATTTTTCTGAATTAATTGAACTAAATACTGGTGGTTTTAACTGGATTTGGAATAAATGTGGAATTGATTGTTGCTGTTTTGAATTTTATTGCGTTATTATCTTCCTTAGTCGGTCATGCAAACCACTATTCTGAATACCATCGTACCTCGGTTCCCGAACGCCTTGGGAGTCGAACGTTCTTTCGGAAGCCGGACGTCCGGCGGGGCTTCCACAGCTTCCGATTGGCTGCAGCAGCTTCCTGAGGCCAATCGGAAGCCACAACTTGGTTTCCAGATGTTTTGGAAGTCGAATGGACTTCTGGAACAGATTCTATTAGACTTCCGAGGTACGGTTGTACAGTGGAACCTCAGTTGTCGAACAGAATCCATTCCAGAAGACCATTTGACTTCCAAAACATTTGATAACCGAGGATCAATTGCTGGTTGGCAAATTCTTTTTTTAAAATGGACTTCCATTCGACTTCCGAGGCGCGTTCAAAAACGGAAGCATTCGCTTCCGGGTTGTCGGCGTTCGGGTTCTGAAGTGTTCGGCTTCCGAAGTATTTAACAACCGAGTTTCCTCTGTAATGCTTTTTATAGAGTAGGACTGTAGGATGAGTCTATGGAACCAAAACAAATGAAAAGAAAAAGCTATATGTTTTAACATCATTCTCTTCTTTGAGGTTCTTAGTGTTAAGAAATGTGATGAGATGCTACCTGAAATGTGTTTTACAGCAGTATTTCTTTTGATCAACATAAAACCACAATGTGCAACTTACCTAGCATAAATGTGTTGTCATGTGTGTCATTTAAACCTATTTTTAGCACTGCCATAATTACTTCCCTGACTTTACCTTACTAGATTGCCAAGTTGGCCCTAGTGCTTCTGCTTTATTAGGGTTGCCAACTTACTAAAACTATGTTTAAAAATACAATATACATTTAAACATGACATTCTCGCTTTTGGCTTAAGAAACTTTATTTGAAAGGCCATCACTCACAATTACAATCATTATTATTTTTTTAATAATATTTTTATTGAGATGTTGTAATTGCAAATATCAAATATCATATACCATTATCCAATCCTACCTTACCATTCCATTTACAATCCCCTCCCCCTCCTGATTTCCCTCATCTTCCCCTTCCCCTTCTGCTTTGTTACATTGTTTGTTGTACTGTATTCTGCATGTATATATACTGCTGAACGTTGTTACATTGTCACCCTCTGTATTTAAATTCAATACAGTTGTGAAAGTTTATTCAAATCCTGCCAATGAGTCCATTTCTTTTTGTTGTTTCTCCAGATAAATTGTAAATGGTTCCCATTCCTTTCTACAGTCTTTTTTTTTATAAATAATTTTTATTGGGTTTTACATACATATTAAACATCAATTAAACAACAATCACAAATAAAAACATACACAATAAAACACAACATACAAACAAAAATATTATTTTCCCTTTCTTATTTCCTTAACATTTTGGTTTGACTTCCTCCTGCCCTTCCTACTGCGTTACATTGTATTTCATCTTTAGCAATTTCCTCTCATCATCTAATCTTTGTTATCTTACTAATCTTCCTTGCTAATAATATCTTAACTTTTCACCTTATCTTACGCTTACCATAATCATATTGTATCTTAACTTATCTAATCATACATCATAAATTTACTAACTTAATCTTATTTCTAATCTATAAACTACCTTTTCTTCCAGCTTTTTCCTGTCTTTAAATCTTACAATTACCAGACCTTTAGAAGACATCTGAAGGCAGCCCTGTTTCGGGAGGCTTTTAATGTTTTATAGATTATTGTATTTTAATGCTTTGTTGAAAGCCGCCCAGAGTGGCTGGGGAAACCCAGCCAGATGGGCGGGGTATAAATAATATATTATTATTATTATTATTATTATTATTATTATTATTATTATTACAATAATTTTTAACATACCGGTATTCCCTAAACTTCTTCCATTCTTTTTCCACCGCTTCTTCCCTCTGGTCGCGGAGTCTCCCCGTCAGTTCGGCAAGTTCCATGTAATCCATTCCTTTCTGAAGTCACTGTTATCTTTTTCGTGTAGTTTATCTGTTAACTTTGCTAACTCTGCATACCGTGTTTCCCCTATTTTAAGACACCGTCTTATATTTCACCCCCCTAAAAAAACCCACAGTATGTCTTATTTTCAGGGGATGTCTTATTTTTCTTACGTCAGGAGCAGTGCGCCTCTTGCTCACTGGCTCCCTGCGCGCGAGGAGCAGGCGGGCCAAGACTCGGGCGAGAGGCGTCTGTTTGTGCGTGCGCCTCTCGCTGGCTTGCTTTCTGGCTCCCTGCAGGGCAGGACTCTTGACTGAAAGAAAAGGGCGGCCAACAGCCACCGCCAAGCACCGTGAGAGAGAGTCTGAGGGAAGGGAGGTGTGTGCGTAGCTGGCGTTGACTTCCAGCCCTCTCTCCCCAGCCCTGGGATGTTCCAAGGGGAGGGAGTGGCGGTTGGTGAGGGAGGGAGCTCCTCTGGAGGGCTGCTCTCTCTCTCAATCTCTCTCCTCCGAGCCGGCGGCGGGGCCGCTGAGGCGACAATGGGTGAATTGCCTGCTCTGCGCCTCGCAGCCGACCGGCCTCCGGCTCTCCCCTCGGCAGGAGGGGAGGAGGGCATTCTCCGGAGGGGCCTGGTGAGCGCGGGGAGAGAAAGAGAGGATGCGGTCCAGCAGACTCTCCTTTGCTTTCAAAACCCCCGTCCCCTCCGCCATCCCCACCGGCTCCAGAGGGCAGATGCTGCTTGGTGCGGCGAGGGGGGTCTCCGAGGGCTTTGTGGGGGCTTTTGGCGTCCTCCAGAACGGTGCCTATCACTATGGCTTATTTTCGGGGTACGGCTTATATTTTGTGTTGTGTATTGATTCAAAGTGTTATCATATCTGTATTACTATTGTCTGTAATCACATTCGGGTAAAGTAACTGCCTTCCTGTCCCAGAAGGAACAGTTACTACCGTCTTTCCCCCTTTTTAAGACACCGTCTTATAGTTTTTTCCCCTCAAAAAAACACAGGGTGGCTTATTTTCGGGGGATGTCTTATTTTTATTACGTCAGTATGGTACGGTACAGCCTCCCCCTGCGCGCTGAGCAGGCGGGGCAGAACTCCGCAAGAGGCGCGTTCCCCCCCCCCCCGTGCCTCTCACTGATTCGCTGGCTCCCTGCACACGCAGGAGGGGCTGAGGAGGCGACGGGAACAATGGCGGCACCATGGCTTACTTTGGGGGTACGTCTTACTTCTCACAAAGGTAAAAAAAAACCTGCCATGGCTTACTTTATGACTACGTATTAAAAAAGGGGAAACAGGGTATTGGTGCATTCAAGTTGCTGCATTGGGATCCTCTGTCTTATTGGTTCCCACCAAAAAGCAGCTGTGTGATTGCTTGAGATTGTTCCCTCCAAAATGTATCTTTTCCTAGTCAGTCCTTTGTCCCGATAAATGTAGCTTCCCTACCCTCAGTTCCCTCAGTCTTGTTTGCCTGAATAAAGAGCTGTTACATGAAGAAGCTGTCTCCTGCCTGTGATGTCAGAGAGCTGAAATCATTAACCCACGCTACAACATTTTACAAATGTGAAAAAATCCTGCTATGGCTTATTTTATGACTACGTCTTAAAATAGGGAAAACAGGGGTAACTGCAGAAATCAGTTCCTTGCTCAACAGCGATTATTATTTGCTAAAGTAATAGTTTTGTAATGTTTAGCTCACACCAATAGCTCACAGCAACGTCATACAAAGAGAACAACGGTTGTACATAGTAGGATTTGCCAATGCAGTGGAAAAAGAAAATACATAGCCGACTTAAAAATAAAAATCTATTAATAAAGGATGACCAGAGAGTGAGTTCATCATTCTTTCTGCTACTAACACAAATTGAGTAACATTAGAGAAGTGAGGACATCAAATTACCGGTATATACTAGGTACTGTATATTATATTCAAGCTGCTTCAGGTGTCAGTTTCTGCTTCAGCAGCTGCCACTCATCCTCATCAGGGAAGTGATTCTTCCCAAACAGAGCAGGACTGGTGAGGAAGTAAAATTCCTTATATCTGCAAAAGGAGAAGGTGGAATAGTGCCTTATTTCAAAACATTTCCTAAATCAGCATCAGGGTCAAAAAGGCAAAGCTATCTAAGGATGAGGCTGGAATAATTCTAGGGCCTGTTCAGAAGTCAAGCGAAATCGTAGTTTAGCATGTTGAGAATGAGGCATAGCAAGCATCAGCTTCACACACGCCCTACCCTTGTTCATCGATCAATCCTTTATTGTGTTTGACTAAAAGCCCTGACAAATTCAATTACAGATCCAGCAAGTCAATTAAAACCCGTTAAAATAAACCCAGAGATCATAGCTGTCAACTTTCGGATTTGAAAATAAGGGATTTTTCCAAACTTTCGGATTTGAAAATAAGGGATGCCGCCAGGGCGGTGCAATGGCACCAAGTAGCCTCGCCACCCTGCGCTCCAGAGGCTGCGTGTGAATGGGTGAGCGAAAGAGCGAGCGCGTAGATGGCAGGCAGGCCGTCTGTCTGGTTGGGCGTGAGGGTCCGGCTGCACAAGGCATGCAAGCTCCGCCCCTAGTCGGTCTCAGACTCCTTATTGGCAGCCGAGCAACGCAGCTGAGGAGCCTCCCTGGCCGGCAGGGAGGGAGAGGAGCTGCTTCCTTTGAAATCCGGGAAATTTAAGGGATATCAACAATCCGGGATAGCAGCGGGAAACGGCATTGGAATAAGGGAGTTTCCCGCAAAAAAAGGGAGGGTTGACAGCTATGCCAGAGATATACTGTACATCCATTTACAAAAAAATCAAGTGAATGAATCGGCTGCACAGTCTACAGCACTGTCTTTGGTGTAGCTAGCACAAATACTCTTAGCGTCTATAGCAAATAGGGCTCTTTTGTATGTGACAAGCAGATCAGTCCAATAATCGCCAACACATTTTCACTTCAGGGTTCTGTCCCTGTAGCGGTGTCAGAATCTGTTCCAAAAATCTCTTTCTGGGGTTTTGACAGAGCTGACAATGGAGTATATCAGGGGTTATCAGTTTTTTGGGGGGTTCAGGTCAAAGTTGTTGAGATTTTTTTAGGAAGGAGGAAGGCCCATTTTGGGTGGGGTTTGGGTCAAAGTTGTTGAGTTTTTTAAAGAGGGGCCACAGTTGTTCCGCTTCTTTGGGGGGACCCAATTATCTACCAGTGATCTACCACAGACGTCCAGTGATCTACCGGTAGATCACGATCTACCTGTTGGACATGCCTGGAGTATATAATAGGGGAGATCTTCTACCTCACCTACCCCGCAAATGCAAGGTCTTAAATGCCTTGGTACATTTCTATATCTTCTATCTAAGACTGATGTAGGCCTTGTTTGAAAATGGAGAGCTGTAAATGCAGTTCACAGGGAGGAAGCTAAGTGACTGCAAGTATAATAACAACAACAATAATAATTTTTTATTTGTATCCCGCCCTCCCCGAGCAAAGGCCAGGCTCAGAGCTGCTAACATCATAAAAACAACACAATAAGCATAAAAACAGACATCAATTAATTAAAATACATCTTAAAATTAATTCAGACAAGTTAAAACCCAGGCAGGTGGCAATTATCAGGGTGGAATTGAGAGCGGTTAATAATTGCCAGGACCAACTGTTTCCACTGAGCATACAAGGACCTGTGAGTGGGTTGGGGGCCTCCTTCAGGCTTGTTTTACAAAGGAAAGTAAGTCAAACTGCATCCTGCCCAAAGGCCTGGCGGAACAGCTCTGTCTTGCAGGCCCTGCGGACCCGCAGGGCCCTGGTCTTTTGCAGGAGAGAATTCCACCAGGCTGGGGCCACGGCCGAAAAGGCCCTGGCTCTAGTCGAGGCTAGTCTAATTTCCCTGGGGCCCAGGATCTTCAAGGTGTTGTTGTTAGCAGACCATAAGGTCCTCCGTGGGGCATACCAGAAGAGGTGGTCCCATAGGTACGGAGGTCCTAGGCCGTATAGGGCTTTAAAGGTTAAAACCAGCACCTTAAACCTGATCCTGTACTCCACCGGGAGCCAGTGCAGCTGGTATAGCACTGGGTGAATGTGATCCCGCAGCGGGGACCCTGTAAGGAGTTTCGCTGCGGCATTCTGCACCCGCTGGAGTTTCTGGGTCAGTTTCAAGGGCAGCCCCGCGTAGAGGGAAGTATTGAGCTCTGGTGTGGTGAGATTTCAGCAAATAGTACCAATGGGAGAATTTTGAGATATGAATTAAAGGTAAGTCTTGCTCATTTTCCTGTTTATAAATCCAATCCCTGAGCAGTCTTTTAACTCCAGGGAATACAAAAATATCTGTTGACAGGGTTGTTGTTTTTAGGCTAGCAGGTCTTGTACTAACTTGGCCCAACCGCCCT
The DNA here is from genome assembly GCA_034642065.1 of Darevskia nairensis. Lineage (NCBI taxonomy): Eukaryota > Metazoa > Chordata > Lepidosauria > Squamata > Lacertidae > Darevskia > Darevskia nairensis. The sequence continues at coordinate 309,660 of JAWWNI010000897.1, forward strand.
TCTTCCATTGTCCCTACACCCTTGTTCCCCCCGCAGCTGTAAAAACTTGGAAGCTAGCTTCTAACCACAGCTTGTTGTCTCGCCTAAATCTGACAAACGGTGTTTAATGTTAACTATGGTTTGTTTGACAAGCCATCTTCAAACCATGGCTTATCAATTCCCTTCAAGTGTTGCTGAACGTCACCTAGTATGATGGGGTTACTATCAAATTCCAAATCCATGTGGGGGAAATCCCATCTAGCACATAGTCCAAAAGAGCTGGAGGGCACTGGGTTAAGGAGGGCTGCTGGGTTGCAATGACCCAGCCTACAGGATTTCCTAGTCCTACACAGGTGGTGCTGTGGTCTAAACCACTGAGCCTCTTGGACTTGCCGATTGGAAGGCCGGCGGTTCAAATCCCCACGACGGGGTGAGCTCCCATTGCTCTGTCCCAGCTCCTGCCAACCTAGCAGTTTGAAAACACACCAGTGCAAGTAGATAAATAGGTACCACTGTGGCGGGAAGGTAAACGGCATTTCCGTGCGCTCTGGCTTCCATCACGGTGTCCCATTGTGCCAGAAGCGGTTTAGTCATGCTGGCCACATGACCTGCAAAGTTGTCTGTAGACAAACACCGGCTCCCTCGGCCTGAAAGCGAGATGAGCGCCGCAACCCCATAGTCGCCTTTGACTGGACTTAACCGTCCCGGGGTCCTTTACCTTTTTTCCTTTTTTCCCTTTTTTACACATTTGTAGCCTAGGATAAGCATTATACTCCAGAACCATTCAAAAAGATAAATAGATCGTTGGTGTTTACTTAATTTTGCTGCCCCCAAGACACTCCAGTGCCAATGGCTTAATTCTTATTATCATCTGCCCCCCTGGCCATCAAATAAAACATTCTAAAACATGATTGATGGAAAAAACAACCTCTGAAAGCAAAGGAAGCAAACTATACTTGTGTCCCACACTCTGACTGGGCCTTCTGTTGTCTAACAACATACCTGAAAGTGAACTTGCTATAAGAGTCATCCACATAACCGCTTGCCCATGTGCAGTCCAAAAGGTGCCACTTTCCATCAAGATAAACAGCATTCCAGGCATGGCGGCTCTTTCCTTTAAAGTCGTCACTGTTGCAGCTGCCTACTAAATATTTGCATTGTATCCCTGCAACTCTGAGGGATAAAGAAATACATTCAGGCAGGGGCGTAGCAAGGGGGGCGGGGGGCAGGCCGCCCTGGGTTCCACCCCAGAGGGGGGTGACACATTTTTTTTAAAAAAAAAATTTAAAATTAAAGTGGTGGGGGGGTGACAAAAAAAATTCCGCCCCAGGTACCACCTGGGCTTGCTACGCCTCTGCATTCAGGAACCCCATAGTTGTCATAGTTTGAAAGCGTCAACAAAAGAGGTTTAAAGACTCTCTCAAGGCAAATCTTTTAAAATGTAGTATAAACACTGACAACTGGGAAACACTGCCCTGTGAGCGCTCCAATTGGAGAACAGCCTTTACCAAAGGTGTCATGGACTTTGAAGACACTCAAACTCAGGACGCAAGGGAGAAATGTGCTAAGAGGAAGCCACGCTTGGCAAATCCACACCGTGATCAACTCCCGCCCGGAAACCAATGCCCCCACTGTGGAAGGATGTGTAGATCCAGAACTGGCCTCCACACTAACTTACAGACTCATTGTTAAAACCGTGTTTATGGAAGACAATCTTACTCAGCTATGAAGAAGAAGAAGAAGAAGAAGAAGAAGTCGTCAAGGGATTGTGGTTGCTTTCACTACTTTTTTTGACTGGAATTATTATTATTATTATTATTATTATTATTATTATTATTATTTAGTATTATTAGTATTAGTATTATTATTCCACTAAGTCATGTGTGGAAGAGACCCATTAAAATCAAGTTTGTCATTCTCCATTAAATTAAATGAATCTACTCCAACTTGATACAACTGTACATATGCATTTTTACTTCAACAGCATTCACAGTATAAAATAGCGGGGGCGGGGACCTGTGGTTCTCTAGATCAGGCTTCCTCAATCTCGGCCCTCCAGATGTTATTGGCCTACAACTCCCATGATCCCTAGCTAGCAGAACCAGTGGTCAGGGATGATGGAAATTGTAGTCTCAAAACATCTAGATCTCCCATCATCCTTGCCAAGTAACAACTGCTTCCCATGATGGCTGGGGGCAATAGGATTTACCTGCACATTTCTTCAAAGAGTCGAGCATATCCACTACAAATAGCCTTTCCTGACTGAAGGACATCGGCTGGCTTATAAAACGCCTTATCTCTGTTACGGTAGCCTTCCACATCATATTCTGGAGAAATAAAGACACTTGTGAAATGTCGCCCCCGAGTCTGCAATGCACAGTGAATATGGAACTGCAACAGCCTCACACAAAGGGCTATTCCCAGGGCTGTCTTAAGCTTATGTGGTGCCGTGGTGCAAGGATCCCTCCTGCGCCCCCCACCCCCACCCCCACGTTTCCCTCTGGGCGGGCAGCAGCTGGAGGGCAGCTCCTCAGCGGGACGGAGACTCCGGGTTGATAAGACTAGCAAGTTCAGCAGCAGCAGTTCACAAACCCGAGGCCAAAGTAAGGGCACAAATTCCCCCATTGCATTTGGGAGACGGGGGTGGTGGCACTTTCAGCCATGCAGCCTGCTCCTCCGAGGCATGTGGGCTCGGCGTGTTTACGCGGCGCTTTACTCCGCAGCAAACATGAGGAGGGCCGCAGGGCTTGGCACAAACTTTGCAGCCAGGTATTCTGCTTTGGCTGGAGAGGGCTGCTGACAGAGGCGGGCAAGGGCGGCACTGCCGGCGGGGCTGGAGGGTGGCTCCTCCAGCAGGGAGGAGGCTCCAGGCACAGCGCGGCATGGCAGAGGCGGACGAGGGCGGCGAGCTGATGCCGGGAAGCACCGTGTCCAGCCTCCGCCCCTTCCCTGGCTCCCTCCAGAACATGGCGCCGTGGTTCCCCGCGCCACAAGCCTCTATGGCTAAGATGGCCCTGGCTATTCCACACTTCTGCTTGTCTTATCCCATGCCTAGGAAGCATGGATCCCAATAGCTGTTTCCCCTGCCACTTTCCCCGGGAAAGCCCACTCTTTAAATCAGAGCAAACATCATTCCGCAGAAAACCCAATGGGCGTTTGCTCTGATTCAGCAGTAAAAATTAGGTTTTCCCAGGGGAAAGAGGCAGCACAAGTGAAAGTCTGGATGCATCTTCCTTGGTTGCCCATCAGAGCCCAATGTGTGACTGGATATCTGCTAGAGAACTCTGTTAGACATCTGTATTCATGGGGGCAGGACTGTGATCAGTGCCGGATTTATGTATAAGCTAAACAAGCTATAGCTTAGCACCCCACTCTCTTTGGGGGTGTCAGGGGGCTGCATCCTTCCTCCAGCTCAGCGTTAAGCAGCTACCGAGAGCAGCCCCCGATCTTAAAGACAGATTCCTCCAGTTCCCCTTCCAGCCCAAGCAGTGGAGAAGGGGGTTGGTGGAGAGGCTCCAGTTAAACAGGGAGAGACCTCGTTACGAAGAGGGGGAGAGAAAAAAGCGGAGAACAAAGTGCTTCCGCTTTCCTCGCTTCGCTTCCTGGCGGGAGAACAGACACAAAGTAGTTCGGGAATTTGATGATAATGGATGAGAAGGTTTTACGACCTGCTCCGCTTGTAAAGCAATTAGTTTAGATTAAAGCCTTGAAAAGCTTGATGGATTGGTCTCTTCTTTCGTGCGACCTAATTAAGAAGACAGCCCAGGTCTTCTGACAGGGGGCCCCAAAAAATTTAATGTATGTATATTTCCAAAATATAAGATAAAAAACAAATAAAATAAAACCTACATACAACAACAGTGTTTTGTGTTGTGTAGGCTCCTATGATGTACGTGATCACATCACTGCTAGCCTGCTCCCTAAAATATCACTGGTTTGTTCATTTCTATATATAGGGTGCCTACATTCTGCTATTTATAATATATACTCGAGTATAAGCCGACCCGAATATAAGCCGAGGCACCCAATTTTACCACAAAAAACCTGGGAAAGCTTCGTAGGAGTCACTCGAGTATAAGCCAAGGGCGGCTTTTTAAGCACAAAAAATGTGCTGAAAAACTAGGCTTATACTCGAGTATATAGGGTATTAGTAGTTTGCATCATATATTTACACCTATTATTACCGTACTTCCTGTTATAGCAAGTTTCCAGAGACTAGATTATGAGTCTTTGTAAATTGTGTTTCTAAAGGAACTTTTGTTATTGCCAAACGCCAATGTGTTTGCATTATTAAGTTTGTTATGAATTAAAAAATCATTTTAAGTTAGAGCTGAATAATTATTTCACTATAAATATACTTATTCTTACTTGTATTTCACTATTAATATACTTGTTAATTGTATTTCAGTTCAACAATTACTTTGATAAAATACATATTTTGTTATGTGCAAATGGCTTTAGGTACCTATTAGGTCCACAAATTACCATATAGCATATATTCAGCACAAAAAACAGTGACGATTTGTTGTTGACAAAGGACAGCAGGACATATAAAGGGCCCTATTACCTTCAGTAGCTTAGGGCCTCATCAAACCTAAATCCAGGCCTGACTGTGATACAGGCTGATCTTTAAATTCTGGGAGCTGTTTAGAGACAAGGGGACTCCAACATGCAAAAGGTGGCACCTCCACCTACCAATATGATGGCAAATCCACATCCAAATGGCTCTGACTTTCTCCAGGTCACTGTGGGCTTTTTCAAGCAAGACACTCACCAGGTTTTCCACGCTATCCTTGACATTCACCTGTTTCACAAAGGCGAAATAGATTCAGGAGCAGTTAACATGAATAAGGAGTATCCAGTTCCTTTTTTCTATCTAAGCCTGACACTTGTTTAAAGAAAATGCAGGGTGCATTTTTACAAGCACTTACAAGAGGGTCAGTCTTGCTGAACTCAGTGGGGCTTCTCAGTAAAACTGCTCAGGGTTGCACAGCTGGTCAATTAAATGTATGTGTTTTAGCTGATTGATCAATTCATTTCTTAAATTTGACAAAAACTTGCCCCTGGGTAAAAAGTATTCTGAAGGACGCTTAAGTTTTCCTTTTTCTTGGGTGCACAGGTTTGTACACATGTAAACAGGTGCCCTCGAAGCTACCAACATGAGTCTGACCAAACTGCAGGAGGCAGTGGAAGACAGGAGTGCCTGGCGTGCTCTGGTCCATGGGGTCACGAAGAGTTGTACACGACTGAACGACTAAACAACAACAACAACAACAACAACAACAACAAAACAGGTACCCTATTGTGTTAGAACATGTGCAAGACAGGAGCATGGTCTTGTGTGACTCACAATGTTTCCCAACAGGAGAAGGAGAAGGAGAAGGAGAAGGAGGAGGAGGAGGAGGAGGAGGAGGAGAAGGAGGAGAAGGAGGAGGAGGAGGAGGAGGAGGAGAAGGAGAAGGAGAAGGAGAAGGAGGAGAAGGAGGAGGAGAAGGAGAAGGAGAAGGAGAAGGAGAAGGAGAAGGAGAATTTGATATCCCTCTTTATCACTACCCAAAGGAGTCTCAAAGTGGCTAACATTCTCCTTTCCCTTCCTCTGCCTGTGCGGTGAGTGGGGCTGAGAGACTTGTGACTAGCCCAAGGTCACCCAGCAGCTGCATGTGGAGGAGCGGAGACGCGAACCCGGTTCACCAGATTACGAGCCCACCGCTCTTAACCACACTGGCTCCTCCTATAGTTGCCTCCTATAAGGAGAGGACACTTGAAGGTAGAGTGGAACCTTGATTCTCGAATGGCTTAGTTGATGAACAAATCGGAATCCGAAAGCCGCACACCCAGAAGTAAATGCTTTGGTTTGCAAACCGTTTTCGGAAGCCGAATGTCCGATACGGTTGTTGGCTATTGTTTCTGGGGCGCCTGCGCCCTTTGGAAGCCGCGCCATAGTTTTCAAACGTTTCAGAAGTCAAATGGAATTCCGGAACGGATTACTTTCGAGAACCAACGTACCACTGTACTATCAAATTCCAAATCCACATGGGGGAAAACCCCTCAGCATTCTAGCAGATTCCTTACAGGACTATAATTCCACACTGTATATATCACAATAAGAGAGAGCATACCTTCAACGCATGGGCATCCAGTTCCTTAAAGTGCATCAAGTCCACCAGTAACGATTTCCCATCAGATTGTTTCTGGGACAGAGTTGATCCTTGTTCTCCTTTCATCTTGAAAGGCTACAAAATGGTTGCTCTTGGGATGAGACAATATGTACATTAAAATATATATTGCAACCCCCACCATCCCTGACCGTTAGTCATGCCTGCTGAGACTGATGGGAGGAAGAACAATGATCAGAGAGGTGGAAGTACTGACATCTATCCCACTTTTTGCATTTGGATCCTGGTTGGAAACCACAGGAAGGGAGAGTGCCCTTGTGCTCAGATCCTGCTTACTGGTTTTCCACAGGCATCTGCTCAGATAATGTGAGAACAGGATGCTTGAATGGATGGGCCATTGGCCTGATCCAGCAGGCCCTTTTCCTGTTTTTACGTTAGAGGTATGCTGCCTTTGTGCATGGCTGTTCCACTTAGCTCTCACGTTCAAGCCATAATAAGCGAGTGAGTGCCTGAGCATGTGCAGAGTGCCACCCTCCCTCAGCGGTGAAATAAATAATCACTACTTTTACATGGAGCCCTGATAGTCAGCACAACCCAGCAGTTCTGGTATGTTTCATGCACACAATAGAGCACCCTTGCTGGATCATGACCGATGACACAATGCCACGTCGTGTTTCTGTTCCGTAGAAGTTGCTTCGACTTTTGTGCACGCATTTTCTGCTTTTGATGGAGACCTTGGCCTTATGATAAGAGTAACAGGAACAGCACGTACGGCGCCAAAACAAAAGTGAAAGCAGAACAAGTTTGGGCAAAACAGCACGGCAGTGTGTCAAAGTTCCCTGGACGCCCAATTGCACATTTCCTCCCCTGCCAGGTAAGGTAAAGGTAAAGGGACCCCTGACCATTAGGTCCAGTCGTGACCAACTCTGGGGTTGCGGCGCTCATCTCGCATTATTGGCCGAGGGAGCCGTGGCCGGCATGACTAAGCCGCTTCTGGCGAACCAGAGCAGCGCACGGAAACGGAAACGGTATCTGAAGAAGTGTGCATGCACACGAAAGCTCATACCAAGAACAAACTTAGTTGGTCTCTAAGGTGCTACTGGAAGGAATTTTTTTATTTTATTTTGTTTTGTTTTGACTATGACAGACCAACACGGCTATCTACCTTTAACGGAAACGCCGTTTACCTTCCCGCCTATTTATCTACTTGCACTTTGACGTGCCTTCGAACTGCTAGGTTGGCCAGAGCTGGGACCAAGCAACAGGAGCTCACCCCGTCGCGGGGATTCGAACCGCCGACCTTCTGATCGGCAAGCCCTAGGCTCTGTGGTTTAACCCACAGCGCCACCCACATCCCCCCCCCTGCCAGGTAGATTTCGGCAATTCATGTTTTATGTGGCTCTGCCCACATGAACAGTATACCAGTAATTAATGGAAAGGTCCATCTCCTGTTCCCATTGCCGATTGATATAAGAGGTGTGCTCAGTTTTTTTTATTAAGGAATCCTTCTTTTTGCAGGAAATGGGGTGTTGTATTTTTTGGTATTAATTCCTAAACTATTTTAATAACAACAACAACAACAACAACAATTTATTTATACCCCACCCATCTGGCTGGGTTTCCCCAGCCACTCTGGGCAGCTTCCAACAAAATATTAAAAATGCAATAAAACATCAAACCTTAAAAACGTCCCTAACAGGGCTGCCTTCAGTTATTTTCATATATTTTTCATATAATTTAATAGTGCTATTATGCTTTCAATACAGTGGTACCGTACCTTGGTTCTCGAACTTAATCCGTTCCGGGAGTCCGTTTCGACGCCCAAAACCGTTCGAAAACCAAGGCGCAGCTTCCGATTGGCTGCAGGAGCTTCCTGCACTCAAGCGGAAGCTGTGTTGGATGCTCGGCTTACGAAAAACGTTCGCAAATCGGAACACTCACTTCCGGGCTTGCGGCGTTCGGGAGCCAATTTGTTTGGGAGCCAAGCCGTTCGACTACCAAGGTACCACTGTAAGTCTGATTGAATTTGGTGGGTCTTACTCTCAGGCAAGTGGGTTTAGAACTGCAGCCTAAAGCAGCTTTGGAGGCTGTGTCCACACTATGAACTCAGGACTTGCCTGCACCAGAGCAGAATTTGCAGTCTAGAGTAGATTTGCATCACCCTGTCTCCCCATGAATATATGGGCCTTCAGATGAGATACTGCCTACCCCAGTGTTCTCTGGACGTTTTACCCTTTAAACTCAGGTCCTCAGAAAGTCCTAAATGGGCATGATCGAGAAAGCCCTTTACACATCTACAGTAATAAAGTGCAAGTGTCTCTGCGTCCAGTCCCTGTGTCCTACTGCGCATGTGCCCCACGGACACAGGGATTGGAGCGCAGAGACTTCGGGCGGGCGGGCGAAACTGCGCATGTGCCCCACGGGCACAGGGATTGGAGCGCAGAGACTTCGGGCGGCTGGGCTGTTGAAGCGACGGGTGCGCGCTTGCGTGGACTTCTAAGCGGCAGCGGCCGTTACAAGTTGCGGCTGAGTTGGCCTGCCGGGGCCTGGCTGGTGCCAGTGCCGCCACCGCCGCGATGCACCTCCTGCGCTGCCTGCTGAAGGGCCATTCGGCGCTGGCCAGGGCGCCCAAGTACATCGAGCACTTCAGCAAGTTCTCGCCGTCCCCGCTTTCCATGATGTTCTAGCGCCCGTTAATTTAACGGGCTTAAAGTCTACTAGTAGTACAATAAACATGTATTAGGGCTGAACCCTAGACTAAATTTCCCCCATCATATCTGGGAGACAGACAAAGCCATAACAAAAGATTATTATTTACTTTTCTTACAAAGGAGCAGCACAATTCTAGGTGTCTTTGCTTTAGGAAAGACCTCTAGGAATTTCTGGTTACAAATCAAAACTTAGCCACTGTCCTGAAAATACTGCAGGGCCCACAAGTTACTAGCCCTCAACATTTCACTTGTTCGCCTTGACCTCATTAAGTAGAGAAGTGTACTGTCATTCTGGGACAGAGAAGTTTCCTCCAAGGCAACTGTCCTAGAATGCCAGTCTGCAAAATTTGCCAGTTACCACTAAGTAGGTATCTCATTCGCGAAGTCAGTTGTTTCATCTCACAAATGCTGTTTCTGTAAGGGACCCAAAGAAATCAGGATGCTCCGCTTACCTTTTGGCGTAGATGCTCAGTGAGGACGTCCAGGTGATGATTGCTCAATTCTGAAGATTGGGTATTGCTGCAGGAGTCTCTGTTTCTCTCGAGCTAAATGGTTTCTTAAGCTATTACATTATGACTAGAGGGTGGAGCAAATGCTTGCGCTTTCAGTTTAGAGAGTGAGGGGGAATTCCGGGTTTCTGGGAATTCAAGCAAAGAATGAAGGGTCAAAACAGAGGTATACGGGTTGAGTATGACTTGAACTCAGTCCAAGCAGATCAACCATATGTGGCTAGTTTACAAGCCCCCCTACCCCTGGTGCCCTTTCTCCATGTATTTCTGCTCCAGAACTTTTCACTGCTTAGAAATATAGGACACAATATTGGATTGGCGGAGGGGTTGGATTGCTATTGGATCGGCTAGTCTAGGCAGCCCCTAGTATACAAGCAGTGCCGTATTTACATATAAGCTAAACAAGCTATGGGGACGCGGGTGGCACTGTGGTCTAAACCACAGAGCCTAGGGCTTGCTGATCAGAAGGTCGGCGGTTCGAATCCCCATTGCTCGGTCCCTGCTCCTGCCCACCCAGCAGTTCGAAAGCACGTCAAAGTGCAAGTAGATAAATAGGTACCACTCCAGTGGGAAGGTAAACAGTGTTTCCGTGCGCTGCTCTGGTTCACCAGAAGCGGCTTAGTCATGCTGGCCACATGACCCAGAAGCTGTCCGCCAGTAAAGCGAGATGAGCGCCACAACCCCAGAGTCATCTGCGACTGGACCTAATGGTCGGGGGTACCTTTACCTTTAAACAGGCTATAGTTTAGGGCCCCAGTCTCCTGGCCCCACTCTCCTGGGGCCCCCCAAAAAAATTAAAGAAAAAAACCTGGATGTACATTTCCAAAATATAAGATAAAAAACAAATAAAATAAAACCTACATACAGCAACAGTGTTTTGTGTAGTGTATGGACCTATTAGGTCCATAAATTACCATATAGCATATATTCAACACAAATAAACAGCGACAATTTGTTGTTGACAAAGGACAGCTGGACCTATAAAGGGCCCCATTACCGTCAGTAGCTTCGGGCCTCATCAAACCTGAATCCGGCCCTGTATACAAGCTAGGACTTCCCTGAGTTACAAGGACAGAGAGAATAGTGCCTTCATGTCTGTGCTTGTCGATTTCCCAGAGGCATCTGGTTGGGCCACCATAGAAAACACAATGACAGGTTCCAGTCTGATTCTGGATGGAGGCGAAGAGAGAGATGTGGGACAATGGCAGACCAGAAAGGAGAGAATTGTAACTGTAGCTGGTGAACCTGTCTCCCTTACACTTTTCAAATGTGCACCAAAAATGGCGAGTTTACATACACCCTCCTCCTCGGGGTTTATTTCCAAACTGTTTTGACTGCAAGGTTCAGCCTTGGAATGTGTAAACGTAGGAACCGCTTGCTGCATCAGACTAGCTCAGCATTTCCTACCCCACAGTCCCTAGTGGTCTGCCTCTCGGCTTTTATAAACAAGGGCTCAGAGGTCTGGCATGTATCCCACACTTTGCCTTTTGTGCCTGGTGTTCAGAGGTGCCATGCGTGGAGCTTCCACTTAGCTCTCATGCTTAAGTCATAGTAAACAAGCGAGTGCCTGAGCATGTGCAGAGTGCCACCCTCCCTCAGCAGTGAAATATATATATAATACCCAGAAATAGGAAGATATTGGAGTATGGTTCATGAAGCACTGAAAAAAAATACTTAAGATCAATATTAGCAAAAACCCAGAGGCGTATCTTTTAGGGATCCTATATAATAATCTTGCTATGTCCCTGCCTTTCCGTGTGTCACGGAAGTGCGTTCTGCGCATGTCACACGGGGACGCAGGGATTGGAGGGGGCGGAGAGGGGGGCGGGACGACGCAGAGACACTTCCGGCCGGGCGAAATTGCGCCACCGCCATTGCTGCCGCCCCGCCAACCCCGCTCCGCCCGCTTCTGGCGAGCTTCTCCCTTCCGCCTTCCGCCCCCTTCCCCTCCAGGGTGGAGCAGCTCCTCCTGCTGCTCCGCCGAGGCGGCGTCGGGCTGGGCACGTCGGCGGAGGCAGCGCCGGCGGCGGAGGAGCCGGCCGGGCCAGCGCCGGCCCGTTTTTAACGGAGGCTCCTGCCGCCGCCTGAAGGAGGCCCCCCGTCCGGCACGCGCCCTTCCCTGCGCGCTGCCCAGCCGGTGGGGGTCCGAGGCGAGGCAACCTCCGCTGACGGGCCAGCCGGTCGCCCCTGCCGAAGCCTCCTGGTCCCCCGGCTCCTGCTGCTCCGCCTCCGGCTAGCGCCCGTTTTCTTCAACGGGCTTAATATACTAGTAATAAATAAGGAGATGCCAAAAGATAAAGTAACAGTGTACCTTTATGCTGCATCTGCGGCAAGAATGCTGCTAGCAAAATATTGGAAAGAGAAGCACATACCCTCCAGAGAGGAATGGCTCTGTGTAGGGTATGTGAATATCTAGAATTAGCCAAGCTAACGGATATAATAAGACATAATCCTAAAAGCCGAGTGAAAAATGAATGGGAGTGACTGAATGAGTATTTTAAAAAGCAACGAGGAAATAGATAATCTGGTTGAGTTTGGAATAAAAGGAATTCATGAGGATCTAAGAAATTGTAAAAAGGTTTATTGTGAAACAGATTTAGGGAAGATATAAGGGGGGGAAGTAAACTAAAACAGACAGACAAAAAAGTTGGTTAAAATACTGTATGTCAGGTGGAAGTCAACACTTGGCGTATTTTTCTTTTTTCATTTTTTCTTTTGTGGAATGGTAGCAATGCAAGGCACACAAGATAACGAACAAGATGGTTGATGTATAGTTAAATTTTAATATCTGAACCCTTGCATTGTAAGACTGTTTATATGTACATATATGCATCATTTTCTTCTTTTTTCCTTTTTCTCTGTTTCTATTCTTTTTTCTTTCTTTTTCTTCTTTTCTTCTTTTTTTCTCCTTTTTCTTCTTCTTTTTCTTCTTCTTGTTATATTGTGTTTGTGAATTTGAATTTTGTTTTGAATTGGGATTTTTTTTGTTTCTGCTGTGTAATGGTTAAAGATGAATAAAGTTTATTAAAAAAATTAAAAAAAGAAAGAAATATATATGATACCTTTATTATATATATAATATTTAATAAACCTTTAAAGACATCTGAAGGCAGCCCTGTTTAGGGAGGCTTTTAATGTTTAATAGATTGTTGTATTTTAATGTTCTGTTGAAAGCCGCCCAGAGTGGCTGGGGAAACCCAGCCAGATGGGCGGGGTATAAATAATAAATTATTATTATTATTATTATTATTATTATTATTATTATTATTATTATTTGGGCCCTGCGAGGCCAACATAGCTATCCTCTCCAAGCAGACACAGTATGTCTCATGAACGCAGTAGAACAGTCTTGATGGATCAAGATAGATGACGCAAAGCGACATCTGCATCTCTTTCGCAGAAGCTGCTTCGCCCTTCGTGCACACATTTAGATAAGGGAGACTTTGGCATTATGATAAGAATGATGGGGGAAAGCACACAGGAAGCCAAAACAAAAATGAAAGCATAACACGTTTTGGAAAAAACAGCACTGGAATGTGCAGAAGTTCTCGGGGGAACCACAGTCACGGCATATGTCCAGTTCTCCTCCTCCTCCTCCTCCTCCTCCTCCTCCTCCTCCTCTCCCAGATAGATTATAGGGTAATTGCATGAAAAAGCCAACCGACAGACTCATTTTTCATACATAGTTAACATGTTCTGTATATTTTTAAATCTAATATCCCAAAGTTTCATTATCTGGCTACAGCTTTTCAAAATGGCATTTTACACTCAAGTAAAACAATCAGAACTGCGATGTGTGAAATGACTTGAATTGCTCTATCCTCCCCCCCCCCCTTAAAATTCAGCTAAAGCCCTCCCCAAGCAAACAGAGAATAGTTTAATGTACAGGTAGGTAGCCGTGTTGGTCTGCCATAGTCAAAACAAAATAAAAAAATTCCTTCCAGTAGCACCTTAGGTAAAGGTAAAGGGACCCCTGACCATTAGGTCCAGTTGTGTCCGACTCTGGGGTTGCGCCGCTCATCTCACTTTACTGGCCAAGAGCCGGTGTACAACTTCCGGGTCATGTGGCCAGCAGGACTAAGCCACTTCTGGCAAGCCATAGCCATCCACCTTACATTTGGGTGTAGGCAAAGGTGGTGCTGTGGATTAAACCACAGAGCCTAGGGCTTGCCGATCCGAAGGTCGGCGGTTCGAATCCCCGTGACGGGGTGAGCTCCCGTTGCTCGGTCCCTGCTCCTGCCAACCTAGCAGTTCGAAAGCACGTCAAAGTGCAAGTAGATAAATAGGTACCACTCCGGCGGGAAGGTAACGGCGTTTCCGTGCGCTGCTCTGGTTTGTCCAAAACAGCCTCACAGGCCAAATGGGAAACGCTGGAGGGTCCTTGATCTAGAGCAGGGGTGGCCAACTTCCAAGAGACTGCGATCTACTCACAGAGTTAAAGACTGGCAGTGATCTACCCTTTTTGGGGGTTCAGATCAAAGTTGTTGAGCTTTTTTGAGGAAGGAGAAAGGCCCGTTTCTTTGAATGGGGTTCAGGTCAAAGTTGCTAAGCTTTTTTTAGGGAGGAGGAAAAGCCCCATTTTTGGGGGGTGCAGGGCAAACGTTTTGAGCTTTTTTTTAGGGGAGCCAAACTTGTTGATCTTCTTTGGGGGGAGCCAGTGATCTACCAGTGATCTACCACAGACGTCCAGTGATCTACTGGTAGATCCAGGGCCAGAGCTTCCATTTAGGCAAACTAGGCAGCTGCCTAGAGCGCCGAAATGGAGGGGGGCGCAAAACAACCCCACGCCGGCGGTCGGGCGCTCCCGACCCAGACCGCACGTGCCCTGCCGCTCTCCGCAGAAGGGGCGGATGTGGAGTCAGCGAGCGCCGGGAAGGGCTCGCTCCGCATCCGCCCCTTCGGAGAGCGGCAGGGCACGCGTGGTCGGGAACTCGGGAAGGGCGCAGCGAGCTTTTGCCTCCAAAAGCTCGCTGCGCCCTTCTCGAGTTCCCGAGGGGCGGCACTCGCTCGCTCTGCATCCGCCCCTTCTGCGAAGAGCGGCAGGGCGCGTGCGGTCTGGGCTGGGCACGCCCGACCCAGACCGCTTGCGCCCTGCCGCTCTCCGCAGAAGGGGCGGATGCAGAGCAAGCGAGCGCCGCCCATCGGGAATGGAGGGCATGCTGGCCAGCCTGCCCCTCGCCCCCCGCCTTCGCCCCCCAAAAAATCAAAAATCGCGGCGGCGCACGGCGGCAGGGGGCGGGGCCACGTGACGTCATCACACATGACGTACGGTGCCCTGCCCCCCTTGCCTAGGGCGCGAAAAGCCCTAGCACCGGGCCTGGGTAGATCATGATCTACCTGTTGGACATGTCTGATCTAGAGATACAAAAATTGACCTTTTGTAAAATCCTGCTATATGTTACTTATCAATTTGGATGGTTCTGTTTGAGTTTGGATCGTTTCCTAGTGGGCTCTTTGGTGGGGGGGGGGGTGGAGTCCAACTTAGGTTCGTAGGCAGATGAGGTTTCTGGGAAGCGTCAGAGCTTCTGGGAACTTAGTGTCTCATGCCAGCTGTCTGGGGATTTACAGCTTCTTATCTTGAGGCTGGTACCAGAGGCTCAAGGACACCTGCCCATTGCTAACTAGGAACATCTTGCAGCTGGGCCTGTCATGGCTTCCTGTCTGCTGATTAGTTTGGGAAGATCCCAGTTTTCTTTCCTTCACAATGGTGAGAGAATGAACTTGGCCTATCCTTATGCAGAAGGGGTATATCACAAGTTTTATCCTCTAGGTTGTTTTATCCTTTCTCTCCTGCTTCTGGGGTCGCCTGCTTTTCAGAACTGAATTGTTAAACCAAACACTTGGGGGTGTTGCGAGAAATAGTGTACTAACCTTAGCTAGTTTGACACTTTATTATTTTCTGTGTATATTTGTGTTGTGAGTCAAACATTCCTGAAATTCTGATTTGACTTATCTTTTTAAAAATACACCTTTGCATTGGAGTTACAGGAGCTTTAGTGCTGCACTTTAACCATCTTAAACAAAATGTGCTACCATAAACAATGGTATGATAGTTCAGTCAGTAGAGCATGAGACTCTTAACCTGAGGGTTGTGGGTTCAAGCCCCACGTTGGGCAAATGATTCCTGCATTGCAGGGGGTTGGACTAAATGATCCTTGTGGCCCCTTCCAACACTAGAGTTGTATTATTCTTGAAAAAATATTTTTTCCCCATATGCGGTGGACCTGTAAAAGGGTAAAAGAGTATTGGGAAATGATTTATAATGAATTTTTTAAAAAGTTTAAAAGTACTTAAAAAAACAAACCAAAGTCCTTTTTATTGGGGATAATTCAAATGGAAATTCCCAAGTGTCAAAAAATGTTATTTATGTATGCTACTGAGAGCCAGTGTGGTGTAGTGGTTGAGAGTGGTAGCCTCGCAATCTGGTGAACCGGGTTCGCGTCCCCACTCCTCCACATGCAGCTGCTGGGTGACCTTGGGCTAGTCACACTTCTCTGAAGTCTCTCAACCCCACTCACCTCACAGAGTGTTTGTTGTGGGGGAGGAAGGGAAAGGAGATTGTTAGCTACTTTGAGACTCCTTCGGGTAGTGATAAAGCGGGATATCAAATCCAAACTCTTCTTCTTCTTCTTCTTCTTCTTCTTCTTCTTCTTCTTCTTCTTCTTCTTCTTCTTCTTCTACTGTGGCCCATATGGCATGCGCAGAAGCGTTTCTCCAGTTGCGAATTCCTCAGAATGTGGCTGGACCTCCAGAACGGATCCTGTTTGCAACTGGAGGTACCACTGTAACAGTGTTATAATAAGGTGTCTGCACTTAAGTTCACCATTAAAACATTTCTTACCCAGCACAAATAATACTGCTTTCTCTCAAAGTTGACACCTTTCACCAAAACTGATAAGTTACCTGTTGTAGGGAAACATTTCTCCTCTTTTCTTAATCCACACTCACACTTTTAAACCACTTACTTAAGCAAACTTAGACAAATTCTTTTCGAAGAATAACAAGGGTTGAGAGGAGGGCTGGATGTTACCTGGTTTTCAAAACCGTGATAGATAGATCGCCAGCTAAATTTTGCAATGTACCGATATATCACGATGTCTGAAATCAGAATGGAGCTATGTAGAGGCACTAGCTGGCGTCACGGTTTTCCCCCGCATGGTGAGTTTTGCATAGAGCACACACACATACTTAAAGGCTGGGCAATGTATCAATACATTTTGGGGTGGGGGATGTATGGGAAACAACCTGGAAGACATTGTCATGAGGAGATAGGGTGGCATGTCTTGGAGTTCTCCTCATATCCTAGCCCCGCCCCAAACTTACCTTATTGATGTGTTCACTTCATAGCTGTCAACTTTTGGATTTGAAAATAAGGGATGCCACGAGGGCGGTGCAATGGCACCAAGTAGCCTCGCCACCCTGCGCTCCAGAGGCTGTGCGCGAACGGGTGAGCGAAAGAGTGAGCGCGTAGACAGCAGGCAGGCTGGCTGACTGACTGGTTGGGCATGAGGGTCTGGCTGCACAAGGCATGCAAGCTCCGCCCCCAGTCGGTCTCAGACTCCTTATTGGCAGCCGAGCAACGCAGCTGAGGAGCCTCCCTGGCCGGCAGGGAGGGAGAGGAGCTGCTTCCTTTGAAATCCGGGAAATTTAAGGGATATCAACAATCCGGGATAGCAGCGGGAAACGGCATTGGAATAAGGGAGTTTCCCGCCAAAAAAATGAAGGGTTAACAGCTATGGTTCACTTTAAGGAAGGAAAGCCTGGATGTTTGACCACAGGTCTCGCTAATTAAGATCAAGTTCTCTATAAAAGGCAGGCATTTGGGATGGGAGGGGGAGCCTCATCACGGACCCAGGAGTAGGGTGCCGTGAGTCTGTTTATGTGTCCTTGCTACCCACTTGAGGGGCTCCAGGAGTAGGAGTAGCAGGTTGGGGACATTTTGGGTATGTATGTTTTGTTTTCTTTAATAAAGTTGGTTTGGTTCCCCTTCCACCTCCTTGTTTCTTTTGTCCTGGTATCCTTGGAAAGAACTGCTGCATTTGGCAGAACAGGGGATACGTTTGAAGTCCACATCGTGGTAACAGTGTCATAATATTAATCATGGTGATACATCACAATGTGTGCGGGGGTGCTATGTAAAAAAACCGTGACGTGAGAAAAACCGTGACGCCAATCATCTCTTCTCTCATGGTTCCTTCTGTCCGTGTTGTTCTGTGCTATAAAATAACAGTTGTAACAATGTGTTAAAGATAAAGGGACCCCTGACCATTAGATCCAATCGTGACCGACTCTGGGGTTGCGGCGCTCATCTCGCATTATTGGCCAAGGGAGCTGGCGTACAGCTTCCAGGTCATGTGGGCAGCATGACTAAGCCGCTTCTGGCGAACCAGAGCAGCACACGGAAACGCCGTTTACCTTCCCGCTGGAGCGGTACCTATTTATCTACTTGCAATTTGACGTGCTTTCAAACTGCTAGGTTGGCAGGAGCTGGGACCAAGCAACGGGAGCTCACCCCGTCGCAGGGATTCGAACCGCCGACCTTCTGATCGGCAAGCCCTAGGCTCTGTGGTTTAACCGACAGCGCCACCTGCATCCCTTTAACAATGTGTTAAAGCTAAGTAAAAATGTATCAGTTTTAGACCCCTAAGTAGCAGCAGTTTCCAGGACATTACCCCCTTCACCTCTACATAGATAACCCCTAGATATGCCTCTGCGCGTAAGATGTGATCATGCTGTAGGTACAGCCGTACCTCTGAAATCGAACGGAATCCATTCCAGAAGTCCATTCGACTTCCAAAACGTTCGGAAACCAAGGCACAGTTTCCGATTGACTGCAGGAAACTCCTGCAGCCAATCGGAAGCGGCGTCGGACTTTCGGGTTCCAAAGAACGTTCGCAAACCGGAACACTCACTTCGGGCTTGTGGCGTTTGGGAGCCAAAACGTTCGACTTGCAAGGCGTTCGGGATCCAAGGTATGACTGTAATTTTGTTAGATTGCCACATATTAAACAACTGAATCGAGCAAGAGGAACAAAACACAAGGACACATTTGCCAGAGAACAGTGAAACTTTATTGCATTTTACAAACACATTGGGAAATCAAAGGCAAGCCCTAAAAGTTTGCACCAATTTATGGATTGTACTCTTTTTATTTATTTTTATTTACTGTTTGCTATATAAAAAAAATCTGCTACTACTTTAAGTGAATGTACCACATTAGGGTATCTCAAGAATATGATGGATAAAATGCTAATGATTTGTGTTGCTGTACTGTAAAGGATATAAGTTCTGAAAGTCTGGAAACCGAATGATTTTTATCTGAACATTTTTATCTGTTCATTTTTATATGAACAAGTTTATGCCTAAACCTTAATTGTACCCTTTCATTATCTGCTTTTCAAAATCAATCTAGGGGTTCCCACTTTACACATTTTTTTATATGGCCTTTAAAAAGAAATCCTGGAACGTCTCCCCTATTTCTTTGTTATACTGTAAATTTGTAAATAGCTCCTGCAATCGATTTTAGCATATATTTCAGAGCTCATTGAAACAAGTATCATGTTATATTTATATTTTTCATTTTTTAAAACTTTGTGTATGTGTACATGAATCAATGCATCAAAACCGTGGTCAGTTTAGCAGTGATGCCAGAGACAAGTGACTATCCTTGAAGGATATCAAATTACACGGTAGGTGGATTACATCCGAGCTGCTGCAGGTGGAGATATCTGCTTCAGAAGCTGCTGTTCAGGATCATCTGGGAAGTGCCAATAATCAGAACAGGATTGTAAGGAAGCAAACCACATGGTACCTGAAAAAGAAAGTCATATAGTGCAGTATTAACCCCTGGAAGGTTAAGTCCAGTCAAAGGTGACTATGGGGTTGTGGCACTCATCTCGCTTTCAGGCCGAGGGAGTCAGTGTTTGTCCGCAGACAGCTTTCCAGGTCATGTGGCCAGCAGGACTAAACCGCTTCTGGTGCAATGGAACACCGTGACGGAAACCAGAGCCCATGGAAACGCCATTTACCTTCCCGCTGCAGAGGTACCTATTTATCTACTTGCACTGGTGTGCTTTCGAACTGCTAGGTTGGCAGGAGCTGGGACAGAGCAACGGGAGCTCACCCCGTCGCAGGGATTTGAACCGCTGACCTTATGATCGGCAAGCCCAAGAGGCTCAGTGGTTAGGACCACAGCGCCACCCGCGTCCCTACAAAAGCAATAGGGGCAAACAAAATAAGGTGTCTATGGTTGAGCATGGAACACTTACAGACCCAGTTCAGATGTCAAGTGAAACCATGGTTTAGCATTCTGGGAATGAGCCAAAGCAAGCCTTGGCTCACACATTCCCCACCTCCTCCCTCTACACAAGCGGGGAAAAGTTTGGAAACTACATCCTAGTTAGGCTTAACCACAGCTTATTGTCTCACCCAAATCTGATGAACTGTTCTTACTGTTAACCATGGTTGATAGGTTTGATAAGCCATCTTTAAACCATGGCTTACCCAGCTAGCTTGTTCAAACTCTTAATCTCAGGGTCGTGGGTTTGAGCCTCACACGGAGCAAAAAATAATAATCCTGCATTGCTGGGGGTTAGGCTAGATGACACTTGGGGTCCCTTCCAACTCTATAATAATTATACTCTATAACTTTATAATGTTAACCACAGTTGAGAGTCTAGGATGATGTGCTAAACCAGACTTCGCTATTCTGATTTCCTCCAGATGTTGCTGAATTCATATGTCCCATCACCTACATGATAGTCAGGGATGGTGGGAGTTAATAATAATAACAATAATAATTTATTACTTATACCCTGCCCATCTGGCTGGGTCTACCCAGCCACTCTGGGCGGCTTCCAACAGGAGATTAAAAATACATTAAAACATCAGTCATTTAAAAACTTCCCTAAACACAGCTGCCTTCAGATGTTTTCTAAACATTTATTCCTTTGACATCTTATGGGAGGGCGTTCCACAGGGTGGGAGCCACTACTGAGAAGGCCCTCTGCCTGGTTCCCTGTAACTTTGCTTCTCGCAGTGAGGGAACCGCCAGAAGGCCTCGGCCTGGACCTCAGTGTCTGGGCTGAACGATGGGGGTGGAGACGCTCCTTCAGGTATACAGGACTGAGGCCGTTTAGGGCTTTAAAAGTCAGCACCAACACTTTGAATTGTGCTCAGAAACATACTGGGAGCCAATGTAGGTCTTTCAAGACCGGTGTTTGTTATGATTTTTGTCCAAGCCGAGCGGCAAACAGCTGCAGCGAGGCCTGGTCTGACTTTTGCCTGTCTCACTAAGCCGTGAGAAAGCTGCCTTATCTGTTTTCCTACATGTGATGTTTACGTTTCACTACTATTGTAATCCTAGCCTTTGTGCTCACTCTCCTGGCTAGACCTGATGCCGGACAGACGGCTTTATGGCAGCTCTGTCTTATTGAGCTGGCAGCAGAGATTCTCTCTGCACTATTCCTACAATAAATAGTTTAGCCTTAATTATGGCTTGTGTGTGTTGTTCTTCATGCTGGGGAACAAGGTGTATTTGCTGACAGTGTTATGTGGTCTCTGTGGCCACTGCATTCTGGATAAGTTGTAGTCCAGGAGCTCTGAAAGGGCCTCCAGTTCTCCATCCCTGTTATATGCACTGCATTAACAGCTTGTGCTATGCGGCATTTCCCCTTTGAAATACATGAGGCTGATTGTGAATGTAACTGTGATAATCAAAGGGAACAAGGCAGATGCTTCTAATTGACTTCACCCATTTTCAGTGGTTGATGTTCTTATGACTGCGACGGTCACTCCTGCTGTATTTAAGTCAGGATTGTGCTGGTGTTCAAATTCCTCCAGTGTCACCGTCTGCTTCAGAAGCTGCCAGTTGGGGTCATCAGGGAAGTGCTTCTTAATAAACAGAGCGGGGTGGGTAAGGAAGTAAAACTCATCGTAACTGCAAAAGAAGGTACAATAGTGCAGTATTTCATAATAATGCCTAAATCAGCACCAGGGCCAGATAGGTAAACAGAGTGGTAATCCAGAGCAGCTGGAGGGCATCTGGTTGAGGAAGCTGCTGTGTTGCAACAATCCAGCCTCCAGCATCCCCAGATTTTACACATGTAGCCCAGAATAAGCATAACACCCCAGAACTGTTCAAAGAGGATAAATACATGTAGATGGTAGGTAGACTTTATTTAATTTCCCTGCCATCATGACATTCCATGCCCATGGCTTAATAATAATAATAATAATAATAATAATAATAATAGTGATAATAATATTACTTATAACCCACCCATCTGGCCAGGCCTCCCCAGCCACTCTAGGCGGCTTTCAACAGAACATTAAAAACAGAATAAAACTTCAAACTTTAAAAACTTCCCTAAACAGGGCTGCCTTCAGATGTCTTCTAAAAGTCAGATAGTTATTGTATTTCCTTGACATCTGATGGGAGGGCGTTCCACAGGGCGGGCGTCACTACCAAGAAGGCCCTCTGCCTGGTTCCCTGTAACTTTGCTTCTCGCAGTGAGGGAACAGCCAGAAGGCCCTCGGAGCTGGAACTCAGTGGGGGTGGAGACGCTCCTTCCAGTATACTGGGCCGAGGCAGTTTAGGGCTTTAGAGGTCAGCACCAACACTTTGAATTGTGCTTGGAAATGTACTGGGAGCCAATGTAGGTCTTTCAGGACCGGTGTTATATGGTCTTGGCGGCCGCTCCCAGTCACCAGTCTAGCTGCCTCATTCGTATTGCACTTGCTTATATTAATCAGCCCCGCTGCCATCAAATCACAAACTCTGACAAATGGTCGAAGCAAAACAAAACCACCTGAAAGCAAATGAAGTTAACTGTGAGAGCCAGTGTGGTGCTGTGGTTAAGAGCGGTAGACTCGTAATCCGGTGAACCGGGTTCGCTTCCCTGCTCCTCCACCTGCAGCTGTTGGGTGACCTTGGCCTAGTCACACTTCTCTGAAGTCTCTCAGCCCCACTCACCTCACAGAATGTTTGTTGTGGGGGAGGAAGGGAAAAGAGATTGTTAGCCGCTTTGAGACTCCTTCGGGTAGTGATAAAGCGGGATATCAGATCCAAACTTTTCCTCTTCTACTATACCCTCAGTGTGCCCCACGCTCTGCCTGGTCTTTCTACTGCCTAACAACGTACCTGAAAGTGAACTTGCTAAAAGCAGCATCCACAGAGCCACTTCCCCAGGTGCAGTCTAAGAGATGCCACCTTCCATCAATGCGAACAGCATTCCAGGCATGGCTGCTCTTCCTCTTTACGTTGGAGCTGCCTCTCAAATACTCGCACTGTATCCCTGCAATACTGAGAGGGGAAGGAAGGTACCGTATTTTCCGGCGTATAAGACGACTGGGCATATAAGACGACCCCCCCCCCCAGCTTTTCCAGTTAAAATATAGAGTTTGGGATATACTCGCCGTATAAGACTATAAGACACACTGGAGGCAGCCTTTTTCACCATGAGCGCCCGTCTCGTCTAGCGGCTGAGGCGGTGAAGGCGAGAGCTGCCGTGAGGGGAGGGGAGCACGTCTCTCGCCTGCCTGCCTGCCTGCATCTCGGGGGCAGGGCGTGCACGCCAGGAGCAGGCGGGCCAGGACTGGGCGAGAGGCGTTTGTGCGCCCCGCCCGTCTCTTGCTCGCTGGCTCCCTGCGAGGGGGCGCGAGAGGGGCTGAGGAGGCGGCGGGGCCGGGACGGGGACAATGGCGGCGTCTCCTCCAAGTCCGCGGCTTTTCAGCACCCGCCCTATAAGACGACACCCGGCGTATAAGATGACCCCTGACTTTTGAGAAGATTTTCCTGGATTAAAAAGTAGTCTTATACGTCAGAAAATACAGTATTCAGGAACACTGTTGCTACCAAGAGGACAAGTGGTTGCCTTCACTGCTTTGATAGGCTGGAGTGGCCGTCCTTCATTTTGCTGGATCAGAGAAAACGGCAATCAGGTTCCCCACAGATTGTCATTTGCTCCCATTTGGCAGGAAAACACAGGTTTTCCTGGGACGAAACAACAACAACATTTGGACACAGACCTGGAAAGCCAAGACCTGTGCCTATAAAGCACAGAGCAAAGGTACTTTGGATGAGGAACTAAGTCACACAGGGAAGAGACCCATTCAATTCAAGCGATTTTTAAGTCTATTGATTCCAATGGATCTACTCAATTCAATGCAACCTGATATACGGTATGTAACTTTGCTTCAGGATCATTCACACTGCCGGCATTCCCCCACTTATGTGGTGGGTTATGTTCTGGAACCCCAAGCGCATAAGCAAAAATTGTGTAAGTAGGGTAAAGGTAAAGGTAAAGGTAAAGGACCCCTGACAATTAAGTCCAGTCACAGACGACTCTGGGGTTGTGGCGCTCATTTCGCTTTCAGGCCAAGGGAGCTGGCGCTTGTCCGCTCCACAGACAGTTTTTCCGGGTCATGTGGCCAGCATGACTAAGCTGCTTCTGGCGCAACGGAACACCGAAACCAGAGCAGCGCACAGAAACGCTGTTTACCTTCCCGCCAGAGTGGTACCTATTTATCTACTTGCACTTTGACGTGCTTTCGAACTGCTAGGTTGGCAGGAGCAGGGACCAAGCAACAGGAGCTCACCCCGTCGCAGGGATTTGAACTGCCAACCTTCTGATCGGCAAGCCCAAGAGGCTCAGTGGTTTAGACCACAACGCCACTGCATCGCTGTGTAAGTAGGAAGCACACACTAAAAAACGCTCATTTTTTCCTGCTCTCCAGCTCTCTCTCCTGCTCTCTCTCTCCACACAACACTCTTTTCAACTAGAGTTTAAGCTCTGGAGTTGGCTGGAGGACCTGTGGAAAAGCAGCAACAGCAGCTGCCACACTGTGACGTGTGTCAGCTGCTAGGTGGGGAGGCTGAGCAGCCTAAAGCCCCACTGTGCCTCCGTTCTCTTTGGGGCTTCCTCCACCCCCACTGAAGTCCTCTTTGGGTTCTGGGGAGGGTCTCCTCGTGAGTCATGAGGACTCTCCAGCTCTCTCCCGCCATTTTCTGCTTAGAATCTATTGATTTACTTATTTCCAAGAGGTGTCACGTGCGAGTTGATCATGGCCATGTGTGGAGATAGCTGCCTAGGGCAAGGGGTGGGGAACCTGTGGCTCTCCAGATCTCCTATTGCTACAGCCAAGTAACAACCACTTGCCATGATGGCTGGAGCCAATAGGAGTTACCTGCACATTTCTTGAAAGAGTCGAGCATATCCACCGCAAATAGCCTTTCCTGACTGAAGGACATCAGCTGGCTTAAAAGACACCTTGTCCGGGTTATAGTAGCCTTCCACATCATATTCTGTAGAAATAAATTCAATGAGCACCCATTCTGATTTGCTTTTGGGGTGGCAACACTTCCCCACATTTTCCAGCGTGTTCCTCAATCTCTTTCCTTGTTGCAAAAATCTGATTGGGATGGGGTGGGGTGGCTTGTCTTGCAAGAGCTCCAAACGAGCTTTTAATTGCACAACATGAATTTGCCCGTATGTGATTGAATCGCACCTCAAAAGAGAAAGTCTGGAAGCACTCGGAAATCTGCCAGAGAAGTGCTTTGTGTAGATCCAGGGTCTTGTTGCCAAATAAAAATGCAAGGATTAGGAGTCTGGAGACAGGGGCCTGAACAAGCACCTCCTCCCCCACCCCCCATGCTGTGACCTTTATTTTATTTTGGCAAAGTAATAAAATAAATAAATAAGAATAAAAATGTGCACCCCACCACTGAGACCATTGCAACTATCCAACCTCCCAAAATGTCAACACCTCTTGCTATGGTTTGATCCCTTTCCGTTTGAACAGTACAAATTCTGCAAACACCCTCCATATCTCCTCGAAATCATTTCTCCTGCATATTCCCCGTCTTACCTTAATGGCACGTGCTAATTTATCATTAATAGCTTTATCCCACACCTCTTCATACCATTCTTCCATTTTATATTCTGCTTGCCCCTTCCACTTCCTAGCTATAATTATTCGTGCAGCTGTCAATAAATTTGTGAGCAAGTCCTTCATAAGCTGCGAACTTTCCACCCCATCGTAAATTGATAATAATGCTACCTCTGGACTTTCAGTCAGCTTTAGCCCAGTGGTTTCTGTTATCAATGAGCACCTCCTGATCCCTTCTGAGTTTCATGGCTGAACAGAGATCCCAATCCAGCTCTGCGAGAGCCAAACACCAAATCACTGATCGACACGGGTTGCAATCCAGAATCCTTTGTGCGAATGGAACTGACATGACTGGCTATGAAATGGTGAAAATGCCCGAGTCAGCTGCAAATAAGCCATGCTCAGAGTAGACCCACTGAATTCAATGTCCATGAGTTACTTGCATCCATTGATTCCAGCCGGTCTACTCTGAATATAACTTGGTTTGATATGACTTTGTGTATCCATCTTCCTCGACTGGCAATCACTGGGCTGGATGTCTGCTAAAGAACTCTGCTACAGAGCTGGATTCATGGGCGCAGGGCAGTGACAAAGGCTGATCTTTTAATACCGGAAGTTGTCAGAGGCAAGGGGACTCAAGTATGCAAAAAGGTGGCACCCCCCCCCCACCTACCTATATGATGGCAAATCCACATCCAAATGGCTCGGACCTTCTCCAGGTCCCCGTGTGCTTTTTTGAGCAAGACACTCACCAGGTTTTTCACGCTATTCCGGACATTCACCTGTTTCACAGAAGGTAAATAGATTTGGAAGTAGTTAATATGGAGGAAGGGGGTACCAGTTCCTTTCTTCTACCTAAGTCTACTTGTTTAAATAAATTTTAGGCTGCAATCATAGAATAGAATAGAATCATAGAGTTGGAAGAGACCACAAGGGCCATCCAGTCCAACCCCCTGCCAAGCAGGAAACACCATCAAAGCATTTCTGACAGGTGGCTGTCAAGCCTCTGCTTAAATACCTCCAAAGAAGGAGACTCCACCACACTCCTTGGCAGCAAATTCCACTGTCGAACAGCTCTTACTGTCAGGAAGTTCTTCCTAATGTTTAGGTGGAATCTTCTTTCTTGTAGTTTGAATCCATTGCTCCGTGTCCGCTTCTCTGGAGCAGCAGAAAACAACTTTTCTCCCTCCTCTATATGACATCCTTTTATATATTTGAACATGGCTATCATATCACCCCTTAACCTTCTCCAGGCTAAACATACCCATGTCCTACATGTCTCTTGCTGAATTCACTGGGGCTTTGTAAAACCGCTCAGGGTTGCACAGTTATTCCATTAAGTGTATGTGTTTTACTTGATTGATCAATCAAACAATTTATTATATTTGCCAAAAATGTACCCTTGGGGGGCGGGGAGTTGTTCTGAAGGTAGAACATGATTAACCGCTCCTTTTTCCAGGGCTCACAGGCATGTTATTTCCACAATCTTCAGCTGAAACCCAAATCCTCTTTGCCACTGTCCCTGCACAACTGCAGAGTTCCCCCATTGCACCTTTGGGTGGGTGGAAGTACAACTGGGGGTGGGGCATTCTGGGGGCAGGGAGGGTGAGGGACCAAGGCAACCCTGGATCCTGAGCCGGCCCTACTGTTGTCACTTGACAGCACTGGGGAAAATGACTAAGCCGCTTCTGGTGAACCAGAGCAGCGCACGGAAACGCCGTTTACCTTCCCGCCGGAGTGGTACCTATTTATCTACTTGCACTTTTGATGTGCTTTCGAACTGCGAGGTGCGCAGGAGCTGGGACCAAACAACGGGAGCTCACCCCGTCGCGGGGATTCGAACCGCCGACCTTCTGATCGGCAAGCCCTAGGCTCTGTGGTTTAACCCACAGCGCCACCCATTTAATTCACACACACACACAGAAAGAGAACCCTGTAGTTTGTTAAGGGTTCTAGGATTTGTAGCTCTGTGAGGGGAAAGCTACAGTTCCCCATAGGGGAACACATTAGGGAGTTGGTGTTCTTTAAATGCATGGTGTGTGCAGCCCATGTGAATAGGTGCACCACTGTGTTAATTTTCTGAAAAACAGAAGCAGAATCTTCTGACTCATGATGTTCCCAGTTCGGACCTTCCATCTGAACAGAAGTAATTGCCTCCTATCAGGAGAGGACACTTGAAAGCACTCTCAAATTCCAAACGCACCTAAAAACCATAGCTGTCAACCCTCCCTTTTTTTGCGGGAAACTCCCTTGTTCCAATGCCGTTTTCCCTCTGCTATCCCGGATTGTTGATATCCCTTAAATTCCCCGGATTTCAAAGGAAGCAGCTCCTCTCCCTCCCTGCTGGCCAGGGAGGCTCCTCAGCTGCGTTGCTC
This sequence comes from Darevskia nairensis, assembly GCA_034642065.1. Lineage (NCBI taxonomy): Eukaryota > Metazoa > Chordata > Lepidosauria > Squamata > Lacertidae > Darevskia > Darevskia nairensis. Next base: position 337,238 of record JAWWNI010000897.1, read on the forward strand.
GGCTGCCAATAAGGAGTCTGAGACCGACTGGGGGCGGAGCTTGCATGCCTTGTGCAGCCAGACCCTCACGCCCAACCAGACAGACAGACAGCCTGCCTGCCGTCTATGCGCTCGCTCTTTCGCTCACCCGTTCACGCGCAGCCTCTGGAGCACAGGGTGGCGAGGCTACTTGGTGCCATTTCACCGCCCTCTCGGCATCCCTTATTTTCAAATCCGAAAGTTTGGAAAAATCCCTTATTTTCAAATCCGAAAGTTGACAGCTATGCTAAAAACCTCAGCATCCTAGCAAATTCCTTGCTGCATATATCGCAATAAGAGACAGCATACCTTCTGTGCATAGGCATCCAGTTCCTTAAACTTTGCCAGGTCTATTTGTATTGATTTCTTATTGGATTTATCCCATGGATAATCTAGGAACAAACATGGAAATGTCATTCTAGAAACAGTGGGGAAAGGGAGGGGGAGCAAAGGATGGCCTATAATGTGATTTAAAGGGTTGGAATACAGGGAAGCAACAGGGAATAGAGATAGGGAGCCTTTTCTGCTTCTCCCCAAGTGAAATGCAGCAGCAGGGAGTAGGGGCGCTTCAGGTGTGTCCAACGTTGCTCTGCTTAACAGGACACAGAGAGAAGGGAGGAGAGGGAGAATGCTGAACCAGGTAGGATTTTGATCTGATCCTGCAAGACCGTTTTGAGCGCAGTACACAAGGTGTATGGCATGGTTTGGACTTCCCAGTGGAATAGCTGGTACCTCCTTGGAGAAGCCCTCTTCGCACCAAACATCTGGCTTTGATAGGTGTTATGTACTGAGCTGAATCCTAGAACAATAGGATACAGAAGGTAACAGTCTGATTGGCCCGCAGGAGCCACCCAATCCAGCTCCAGGTGGAAGTAAATCAGCGACCTGATTGGCCTGCAAGAGCAGCCAATCAGGCTCCTGGATGAAGGGAATCAGCAACCTGATTGGCCTGCAGGAGCAGCCAATCAGGCTCCTGGAGGAAATGAATCCGGAATTAGCCAATCACGTGGGGCCCATTGTGTAAATAATGTATATATAGCAGATGTTTTGGGGAAAGATTCATTCCTTGTTACTATGAGCTGAATAAAGAGCATGAAATTCACACTTGACTCCAAGTATATTTCAATAGGAATGCCTGGCATCCCTTTACCCCAGTTGCAAATTTCACTGCATCCATCTGCAATATGCATTCAACAGAATGTCAACTGCAAGCTCATTTCAGGAACTATAACGGTAGCATAACAATAACACAAACAGGGCTGCTTGAGGTGAGGGAGAAAATGTACCCACATATTGAAGCCCCGTTCCACTTACAGAAACCCGAACACAGATGATGGGACAGATTTTCTCCAGCACACCTGAGTAGAACAGGCTTACTTTGAGGGTGAAGGGCAGACTGCGTAGCATACAATGATCTGTTCTCTGACACCTCACTACTCCCTGCCCCCCTGGAGCATCTGAGCCACCTCACTTGGCCTAACGGTAGCTCCAGCCTTGGAGGGAAAAAAATATAGTGCAGCCTGGGCTTTTTCCCCCAGCCAGAACTCACTGGAACTGAGTTCCGCCACCTCTCAGGTAGGTGCCATTGCCATTGTAAAACAACAAGGGAAGCGTTCGTGGTGAGTTCTGGCACCTCTTTTTCTAGAAAAATAACACTGGGTGCAGTTAATTTGTACCATTCAAGCCTTGTTCCCAGGATATCTCAAGAGATGGGTGCAGAGGTGTGGCTAGGGGGGCACTGGGCGCCACACCGGAGGGGGCAGCATTTCCGACGGGGCCTGCAGCGTGCCCTAGCCACGCATCTCTCCTAGGAGTGACGTGGTGGCTTGGGCCCCCGAACGGCTAGCTACACCACTGGGTGGTGGAGTGAGGGGCTCATAAAATGATTTCCTAAGATACGCAGCACTGCTAAGTACTAGGTAAAGGTAAAGGGACCCCTGAACATTAGGTCCAGTCGTGTCCGACTCTGGGGTTGCGGCGCTCATCTCGCTTTACTGGCCGAGGGAGCCAGCGTACGGCTTCCGGGTCATGTGGCCAGCATGACTAAGCTGCTTCTGGCGAACCAGAGCAGCGCACGGAAATGCTGTTTACCTTCCCACCACAGTGGTGCCTACTTATCTACTTGCACTTTGACGTGCTTTCGAACTGCTAGGTTGGCAGGAGCAGGAACCGAGCAACGGGAGCTCAGCCCGTCGTGGGGATTCAAACCGCCGACCTTCTGATCGGCAAGCCCTAGGCTCTGTGGTGTAACCCACAGCACCACCCTAAGTACTAAGAGAAGTACTATTAATATATACAGCAGGTGTAGGGGATCTTTGGCCCTCCAGATGCTGGGGAACTACAACTCCCATCATCTCTGGCCACGCTTGCTGGGACCAACAGGTGTTGTCATCCAACAACATCTGGAGGGCCAAAGGTTCCCTACGGCTGACATAGAGGATCCAGATCAATAGCCATACATAAGCATAAGAAAGAACTTCTATTTACCATACAGATCTTCTTCCCGAGGCAGCATTGATGCTTGTACTCCTCCCATCTTGAAAGCCTGCAAAATGTTTTGTGTTGGGATGAGACGAGATGTGCATTAAAGCATATATTGCAACTCCCATTGTCCCTGACCATTGGTCATGCTGGCTGGGACTGTTGGGAGACAACTCTGCACAGCCCCAGATAACCCATCCCCAATCTGTTGCCCTTATGTCAGTCTGAATTTCACAGCTGTCCTTAATGCAACAACAGGACCCGTGGCTTCTCAGAGGCAGCTGGATCCACAACCCCCCATTCAGCCCCAGCTAACGGAGCCAATGGTGTCGGATGATGGGAGATGCAGGCCAGCAACTCCTGGGGGGCCTCAGGTTCCCCATCCTTTCTTAGTGAATCATGGGAATTGTAGTTTGGCGTCTTGTCTCCTTCAAAGAATTACGAAGTGATTCAATGACTAAACCATCAGCATTAGCATCAGCATAATATATATAAAAGTAAAGGTAAAGGACCCTTGGACGGTTAAGTCCAGTCAAAGGCGACTATGGGGTTGGAGTGCTCATCTCACTTTCAGGCCAAGGGAGCCGGCGTTTGTCCGCAGACAGCTTTCCGGGTCATGTGGCCAGCATGACTAAACCACTTCTGGTGCAACGGAACACTGTGACGGAAACCAGAGCGCATGGAAACGCTGTTTAATGCACTTTAATGTTGTTTTTAATTCTGTTTTTAAGCTGTATTTTAATCAACTGTTTTTATACTTGTTGTTAGCCGCCCTGAGCCCGGTCTTGGCTGGGGAGGGCGGGGTATAAATAAACATTTATTTATTTATTTATTATGTTTACCTTCCCGCCACCTATTTATCTACTTGCACTGGCGTGCTTTCGAACTGTTAGGTTGGCAGGAGCTGGGACAGAGCAACGGGAGCTCACTCCGTTGTGGGGATTCGAACTGCCAACCTTCCGATTGGCAAGCCCAAGAGGCTCAGTGGTTTAGACCACAGCGCCACGCGCATCCATATATATGCGCAGGGGAACTTCTGGCACCACTCTAAATCCGGCTCTGCTGCATGGAATCCCAACAGTTTTACTATGGAGAACAGCCCCCCTATGTAGGTTGAGACTACCTTCTAAGGTTGAAATCCTAACCATGTCTGTTTACAAATAAGTCCCATTGAATTCAGTTTTGCTTACTCCCAGGCAAGTGGGGTTAGGCTTGCAGCCTAAAGTAGCTTTCTCTGCTTTCCCTGATTGCAGCCTAAAGTGGCATCCACACGAGATCCTGTCCATCCCAGTGTTTGTCCTGGACCTCCCCCCTTTAAATACCGGGTTTTTCAATCCTTGGGAAGTCCAAAATGGACATAATGGGAAAGCTCCTTTGTGTTTGGCACAGGGCTGAGTGCCAGCGCAAGGAGACCACAAGGAGACCTCCAGAACAAAATTCCCACATCATACCTGGGACAATAATCAACAAAAGATTGTTTCTTTTCTTTTTTTAAAAAATAATTTTGTTTCTTTTTCTAATAAAATTGCAACACAATCACATTTTTTCTTTTGGAGAGACCTCCAGGGGTACAAAAGGACCTCGCGGCTCAGTTGAGCAACAGGGAGAATTCTTGCATATTGTGTTTAAAGCCACTACCCGGCGCCTACTGTAACTTAGCAAATGAGCCTGCAAGTTACTAGCCCACAACATTTACACTTGCTCACACTGACCTCATGAAACGGAGGGGTGTGCTAAATTGTTACTCTGACCTGCAAAGTTCATGGAATGAGATCTAATTCACTAATTCCTACACCCAGTCGGTTGTTTCTCTTTCTAAGAAACGCAAGCAAATTAAGATGCTTTGGTTACCTTTTTTTTTTGGCTCAGGTGCTCAGCGGAGACGTCCAGGAGATGGTTTTTTTTTCTACTTTGGAGAAAAAGTTCTGCTGCCGTAGAGACTATTCCTCTCGAGGTGCTCCTTGGAGAGGAACAGCTAAGAGCTTCGAGCCAGGAATGAAATGCCCAAGTGGAGGGGTGAGGGAAGGGCATGGCTTGATCTGGGTTCATCCAACCCTTGCTTGGAGACCTTGGTGTTAGGATAAGAAGAGCCGGAAGAGCATCCATGAAGTCAAAACAAAGGGGAAAGCGTAACATGTTTTAGCAAACCAGCGCTGGAGTGTGTCAAAGTTCCCTGCTTGGGGAAGCACAGATACAGAAGTTGTCCCAGTTGCTCATTTCCTCTCCCCTCCTGTGGTTGACAGCAACTGTTATTCCAAAGCATTTCTGACACTCCAGCTGTGAAGGCAGAGCATAGCCATCAGGGTGGATTTGATTTAAATCAAACTGATTTAAATCACGATTTAAATCACTAGTCAGTAAGGCTTGGTTTAAATCATAGTTTTCTACATAAAGACTAATTCTTGCTGGTATAACTTTAATATGCAAGTAGATGAAGATTTTTAGAATAACAACTTTTCATATTAGTTTTTTATCCCCAGTTTAATAGGTTAATCATTCATATTTGGACAACTTTTCTGTTGTACTTAGGAAGGAGAAACATAATCATTACCTTAATAATAACAATTTAAATAGATTTATTCAACTGAAACAATAACATTAGCCATCAATGCTAGTAGCCATTGCTAGCCCTCTCCTCCAAGGATGTGTCTTATGCTTTTTTTAAGCCATCCAGGTTTTGAGGCCTTCACTGCCTCTTGTGGGAACGAGTTCCATAGTTTAACTATGTGCTCCATGAAAAAGTACAGTGGTACCTCGGGTTAAGAACTTAATTCGTTCTGGAGGTCCGTTCTTAACCTGAAACCGTTCTTAACCTGAGGTACCACTTTAGCTAATGGGGCCTCCCGCTGCCGCCGGGCCATTTCTGTTCTCATCCTGAGGTAAAGTTCTTAACCCTAGGTACTATTTATGGGTTAGCGGAGTCTGTAACCTGAAGCGTCTGAAACCCGAGGTACCACTGTACAGTGGTACCTCAGGTTACATGCGCTTCAGGTTACATACGCTTCAGGTTAAGAACTCCGCTAACCCAGGGAAAAAATGCTTCAGGTTAAGAACTTTGCTTCAGGATAAGAACAGAAATTGTGCTCTGGTGGTGCGGCGGCAGCGGGAGGCCCCATTAGCTAAAGTGGTGCTTCAGGTTAAGAACAGTTTCAGGTTAAGAACGGACCTCCGGAACAAATTAAGTACTTAACCAGAGGTACCACTGTACTATCTTTCTTGAATCTAGTGTTATAAAGGGCGGGAGCAGTGTCGGATTTATGTATAAGCTAAACAAGCTATAGTTTAGGGCCCTACTCTCTTGGGGGGCCCCCAAAAAATTAAAGGGGAAAAAAACCCTGGATGCACATTTCCAAAATATAAGGTAAGAAACAAATTAAATAAAACCTACATACAGCGACAGTGTTTTATGTTGTGTAGGCTCCTATGATGTAAGTGATGGGCCCCGCCTGCTAGCCTGCTCCCTAAAATATCACTGGCTTGCTCATCTGACAGGGCTGCCCTTGTCAAAATCCCTTTCACTACCAACAAAGAGACATCAGGCTTAAAAGTGAGGGGGGAAAGAGGACTATAAAGCCTTATATCACTACAGCAGGCATCCCCAAACTCGGCCCTCCAGCTGTTTTGGAACTACAATTCCCATCATCCATGACCGCAGGTCCTGTTAGCTAGGGGTGATGGGAGTTGTAGTCCCAAAACATCTGGAGGGCCAAGTTTGGGGGTGCCTGCACTACAGTCTTGGAGAGTCTCCCCCTTTTAGGACTGCAGTGAGATCATGCTTAACAGGAAGGAGGGGAAGCCTTTTTGGAGCCCCCACCTCTCTCTTTATGAGCTCAGCAAGCTTGGGCTTCACAGGGAAGGGAAGAAACTTCTCCCTCCTTTTTTAGTGCTCTGAAGGATCGCCCCCTCTCCTGAAGAAATGGGCAAGCCTACTTACCGGTAGTACTGAGTTTCCGCTCACCAAACAGCTCTCTGCCAGGAGTGCCATGGCTCAGCTCAACTGAACTGGACGTTCTGTGTTGATATGAAGGGGGAGTCATCCTGCTTAGCAATGGGTCTCTGGTTTCTGCATTTCTTCGGAGGATCCTGACAACTAGTCCCATGCTTTGAGGGCTGTGCAAAGCCATGTCCTATCAGTCACGCCTCACCCCTTACCTGCATGTGAGAATGGCCTCATGGACCAAATGGACTTGGGGAGGGGGAAAGATGTGCTCAGAGATCAGACATTCCCCACCCCAAAATTTCACCTCAGGAACTGTTGGACTCTTACTTTGCCTCACAATAGTTTGGAAATGTGCCGGGTTTTCGACTTTCGGGAGCCAAAGCGTTCCAAAACGCAGGCGTCCGGGAGCTGAGGTTTGACTGTAATATATTGGTGTCCCCATGAAATCCTCCCCATCCCATTGTTGTCCTGCGTCTTTACCCCTTTAAATGCAGGGTTTCCCCATCCTTTGGAAGTCCAAAAGCAGCATGATCTTTGTACTTAGCACAGGACTGAGTGCTAGCAGTGGGAAGAAGTACAGGGGCTGAGCCCCAGAACAATTTTTCCCCCATCATAGATTCTTGTTTCTTTTCTTATCAAGACAAAATCCTACATGTCTTTGCTTTTCGCAAGATCTCCAAGGGTACAAGGGGATCCCTCAGCTCAGTTCTAGCAAGCGGGACAGTTCTTGAGTTTTGTGGTTACAAATCAATAGTCAGCCAGTCTCCTGAAAATGCCATGGGGCCTGTTATGTATTCAGCGGTCTGTGTTTGCCTGAGCTTGAGTCTGGACTAAGGAATCTGAGCTCCTATGTTCTGATTCAATACATGATATCCAATCACAGGACATTTCAGGATTTGGGCGTCTGCCATTGGCCCTTAAACTCTGATTCATGATTCGCAGCTTGGAAGTTTAGACAGCCAATCACGCTGGGAGGCCTTCAGAAATGTCTATAAGCAGTTGCTTTGACCCTGTTGTTCAGTTCTGTTAGTTCAGTAAAGGTTAATAATAATAATAATAATAATAATAATAATAATAATTTATTTATACCCTGCCCTTCCCGGTTTAAAAACCGGGCTCAGGGCGGTTAACAGCAAATATAAAACATTGATTAAAATGCAACTTAAATACAGCATAAAACAACATAAAATACAACATAAAATGCAGCATCGATATAAATAAAATTCAAAAATTCAGGGGTCATTGGAGGGGGGGACCCAGTCAGTAGACATCAAATGATCACCAGGGCTTACTGGCCAAGTTGGTCTTACTAGAGCCAGCAAGGAGACCAGGGAAGAATTTAAATGTGGGGTCCCAGAAAGGGTTTCTTCATAGAAGAGAAAAGGGAAAGGGGGATAGAGGATCAAGCTAATTCAAACTGAAGGTTCTTGCTGATATTGCTGTGTCTTGCCTCGTGGGAACCCACCTACACTTCAGGGCCCATTGTTGCTTTGCAAATAACCCTACAAGTTATTAGGTAAAGGTAAAGGGACCCCTGACTATTAGGTCCAGTCGTGACCGACTGGGGTTGCGCACTCATCTCGCTTTATTGGCCGAGGGAGCCGGCGTACAGCTTCTGGTTCATGTGGCCAGCATGACTAAGCCACTTCTGGCGAAACCAGAGCAGTGCACGGAAACGCCATTTACCTTCCCTCCGGAAGGGTACCTATTTATCTACTTGCACTTTGATGTGCTTTCGAACTGCTAGGTTGGCAGGAGCAGGGACCGAGCAACGGGAGCTCACCCCGTCGCTGGGATTCGAACCGCCGACCTTCTGGGCTCTGTGGTTTAACCCACAGTTATTAGCCCTCAACAATTCACTTGCTCACCCTGACCTCATTAAGCAGAGAAGTACACTGAATGGTTATTCTGTGACCTCCTCCTGCAAGGTTCCCTCCTAGAACGAGCTTCTACCAGCTAACTTTCCTAGGACCCAGTCGCTGCTTTGTTTCACAAACACTGTTTTTATAAGCGACCCAAATGAGTCAGCATATTTTCCGTACCCAAAGTGGATTTCAGGACACCAGGATAACTAAGCAGACAAAACAATAAAAGTTCAAATCTTTATTTCCTAACCAAATGTTACACAGCTTAGGATGTTTTCTTCCTTGTGAAGAGAAACCCTGAAAAAAGGGGGAATGGAAAGGGGCAGGGGGTGTACTCACACAAAAGAACTGGGCTATGGATCCTTACAATATAACAAGCAAAAATTGGGGAAAGTGATGCCCTAGAGCAGTGTTTCCCAACCTCCTCGGGGCAACGGCACACCTGTCCCACGAAAAAAATCTCGCGGCACACCACCACCACATGCACCCCGACCCCCCCGACCCGGGGGCGGGGTGTCCGCGCACCCAGGCGGGAGTGAGGGGAAGGACCCAGGCGGGCGAAAATGGAGCGGGAGATCGGCGGGCCAGGCGCCCGCCCCCCCTCCCGCGCCCAGCCCCCCAGCAGCACCTCCACCCGGCCCCGAGCGAGCCCGGTGGCACCGGCACCTCCCGCCCGTCCCCGACCGCGACCAGGGCGGCAGAGGCAGCGGGCGAAGCGCCCGGCAGCCCCGGCGAAGGCGGCGGTCGGCGAGCGGGAAGCGGAGCCGAGGCGACGCCAGCCGCCCGGACCGCCCCGGAAGCGGAAGCGGCCCAGGGCGGCACAGCAGCCGGTGTCTTCCCGCGGCACAGGAGCCGGTGTCTTGCGGCACACTCCTGTGCCGCAGCACACCGGTTGGGAAACGCTGCCCTAGAGAAGGATTTCTGCTGTTTTAAGTCTTCCCTGGATTGCTGCCCTTTCTTCACATTGCGATCCTTCTCCAAATTGGTCTTTTCTTCCCATGGGCCTTCTCCTTCAAATTGCCTTCTCCTCCCCAAATTACTTCAATAATAATAATAATGATGATGATGATGATGATGATATATTATTTATACCCTGCCCATCTGGCTGGGTTTCCCCAGCCACTCTGGGCGGCTTTCAACAAAACATTAAAATACAATAATCCATTAAACAGGCCTTAATATGACACATGGAGTGAAAAATAAAGTTCTACCAGTATCACACAGGATCTTAGAACGTCATCCCAAAACAAAGTTTTGTCCTCAATACAGTGGTACCTCGGGTTACAGATGCTTCAGGTTACATAGGCTTCAGGTTACAGACTCCGCTAACCCAGAAATATTACCTCGCGTTAAGAACTTTGCTTCAGGATGAGAACAGAAATCAGGCAGTGGCGGCGCAATAGCACCGGGAGGCCCCATTAGCTAAAGTGGTGCTTCAGGTTAAGAAAGTTTTCAGGTTAAGAACGGCCCTCCGGAACGAATTAAGTACGTAACCAAAGGTACCACTGTACTGTCCTCTTCACATATATGGGGACATCCACCACCCGCACAGGCTCAAAGTTTCCACATATTAAAGTAGCAAAAGTCCACATTAGAGGTGAATGTGAATTGCCACAAGCAATCTTGATTGCTTCTTAGGCCTCTCTAAGCAACATACAAACACGTACACTAATCTAATTATTCTGTTCTAGTTGGCAAGCGGCTGCTAAGGTCACTTTGGTTTGACATCAAGGTTACTAATAAAGAAATAGAGGTTTTATATATATATATATATATATATATATATATATATATATATATATATATAGGCAATTATATAAATTGTGTGTGTGTGTGTATCTCATAAGCGCAATTGTCTCTAAAAACATTAACTTGCCAAATACGCAGATTTCCCCCGGTACTTCTGCTTTGTTAGGCTATTAGCTTGTGTGACGCAGTCCTTCCCTTTTGAAAAACATGAGACTGATTGCCAATGCAACTGTGTTCTGGATAGATGCTTCAAATCTATTTTACAAGTCTCAGCAGGTGACATTTCTGTGGATGTCCCAGTCAGTCAGTCCTACTGAATGAAACTCAGGCATATTTTAGCCATCACATTCGTCCACCTTCAGCCTTAATGTCTGCTTCAGAAGCTGCCATCTGGGGTCATCCGGGAAGTGGTCCTCAATAAACAGAGCAGGATGGGTAAAGAAGTAAAACTCATTGTATCTGCAAAAGAAGACCATGGAATCATGCAGTCTTTCATAACATTTCTGAAATCAGAACCAGGGTGAAACAGGCAAAGCTGTCGAACAATGAGTATGGAAGATTTACATGCCCAATTGAGATTTCAAGTAAAACTATAATTTAGCAAGTTGAGAATGAGCCATTCAGGCTCACCCCCTCCCACCCACCCCCTCCATCCCTGCCCCAGTGGCATCGCGAAGGGAGGCGGGGGGGCGGTGCGCCCCGGGTTCCAGGGTGGGGGCGCAACATAACTAAGCTGTGCCGTCGTTGTGTCCCACACTATCGCTGGACTTTCTGCCTAACAACATACCTGAAAGTGAAGTTGCCCTTATCATCCACAGAGCCACTTCCCCACGTACTGTCCAAAAGGTGCCACCTTCCATCGAGATGAACGGTGCTCCAGACATGGCTGTTATTTTCCTCAATGACCTGTTCTGCTTTGTATCCATACCCTATGCAGTAGCCCGACAACGTCTTGCACTGTATCCCTGCAATACTGAGAAGGAAAGAAATTCAGGACATAGCTGTCAACTTTCCCCTTTTTTTGCGGGAGATTCCCTTATTCCGAATAGGATTCCTCACAAGAAAAGGGAAAGTTTGACAGCTATGATTCAGGAACACCATTGTGATCAAGGGACTGTGGCTGCTTTCACTGATTTTCTTTTTGAACAAAGGTCCTCCTTCACTTTGCTGTTTTCAGAAGCCAAACAACAGCCTTCCCAGCTCATTGCATTTCACACTTGTTCTGGTCCTGTCCGGTCTGCCTCATTAGGGAGGTGCATTGTGGGATTTTGATTGGAGAAAATAGAATTATTTTGAGTGTCACCTGGGACCACTACTTTACTTTCCCGGAAAGCCATGGCTCAGTAGTGCTAACAGACCCAACTGTGGCCACAGCCTGCCTTATTTCTTTCTTTCAGTGTGGTATAGTGGTTTCTTTCAGGAGCCAGTGTGGTGTAGTGGTTAAGAGCGGTAGACTCGTAATCTGGTGAACCAGGTTCGCGTCTCCGCTCCTCCACATGCAGCTGCTGGGTGACCTTGGGCTAGTCACACTTCTCTGAAGTCTCTCAGCCCCACTCACCTCACAGAGTGTTTGTTGTGGGGGAGGAAGGGAAAGGAGAACGTGAGCCGCTTGGAGACTCCTTCGGGTAGTGATAAAGCGGGATATCAAATCCAAACTCCTCCTCCTCCTCCTGTCATATTACAGATGTAGGAAATGGCCATCCAGATGTTGCTGAAGTATAGCTCCCATCATTTCTGGCCATTGGCTAAGCTTGCGAGGCCTGATGCGTGTTGCAACTGAGCAGCATCTGGAGGGCCAAGGGCTCCGCATGCCTGCTACATAAGCATGGCGGTCCTTTGCACCTGGTCCTTTATTGGCACAGTTATCCCATTCAGGACCAGGGTATCCACCACACAGCGGCGTACCAAGCCACTTGGCTGCCGGGAGCAGCAAGCCAAGCGGAACCCTCCTGGGGCGGGACGCCGCTCCATAGCGTATGCGCCATGACGTCACGACGCATGCGCTACGGAGCGCAGTCTGCTCCTTGGCCGCCGCACGAGCGAGCGAAGCCAGCCGTGGCGGCAAGCGAGGTTTTTGCCGGGCGGTTACCCACCGCCCGGCAAAAACCTCGCTTGCCGCCACGGCTGGCTTCACTCGCTCGGCCACCACATAGTTTTTTTCTTCCTTCCTTTCTGTCCCCTGGTTGGGCGGGCCAGCAAAGGGCATCACACCAACCACAAGTGCGACGCCTTGCGGGCCCGCCCCTTGCCCCCGTGGCTCCGCCCAACCACAGAAGCACAGAAGGAAGGGAGGGAAAAACCGTGCGGCGGCCGAGCGAGCAAAGCGAGCCGCGGCAGCAAGCGAGGTTTTTGGGAGTCGCTGGTCGCGGTGGGGGGCACCCAGAGTGTCTCCCCCTAGAGGCTGGAACCCGGGGCGTCCCGCCCCATCGCCCCGCCCTTACTCTGCCCCTGCCACCACACCTGCCTGCCCCCTCTCCCCCAGAAACAGTCCATTCATTTTAGTGGATCTGTGTCAGGATTCACAGAATGCTGTGTGACATAGTAAGTCTGCAGGCCTGAGTTTGCTAGTAAAAGTGAAACTAGCTGATGCAACTGGCTGATGCAATCAGCCTCGCAGTACTTTCTATAGGAGTGCTGGGACAGAATGACTCAGCAGTAATGTGTTGTCAGTTGATTGGCTGTCACTGGTGTAAAAGGGAAACCTATCCAGCAGTGTGGTGTGGTAGTAGAAGGGTGTGGTCAGAGAGAGTGAGAGGTTTAGAGAGAAGTCTTCCTACCTGCCTTAAGGTGCAGCCAGGTACAATGGTATCTCGGGTTACGTACCTGATCCTTTCCGGGGTGCCGTTCGCACCCCGAACAGTGCGCACCCCGGGCGTCCATTTTACGCATGCGCGACATCGCAACATTGCGCTTCTGTGCATGCGCGAACTGTGCAGAACGCTTCTGCGCACGCACAGACCGCGTGGACATGCGCAGAAGCATCCGCGCGGCGAAATGCACTTCCGGGTTTGCGAAGTACGCAACCGGAACGTACGCAACATGGGGTATGACTGTACTCTGCTTATTTGTATCAACTGCTCATGCGTCATAGCCTGTAGATATTTGTATATAGCTCACAATAAATACACTGCACTGAAGAACTTGGGACTCTGAGCATCTCTGCTAAAGCGCCGCGAGGAATTCGCAACAATCTGCTCAAAGCTCTACTGAATTCAACACAACCCTATATACCGTGTTTCTCATAATATAGACATGCCTAAAATATAAGGCATGGCAGGGTTTTCTAGCGGTAACAAAATATAAGCCATACCCCGAAAATAAGACGGGGTGATACCTGCTAAGGTGGGTGCATTTCCGGAGGGCACAAAGGAAGTGGAAGAGCCCCTGGCGATCGGGGCTTGGAATAAAGAGTCGTGCGCTGCGGCTCCTGCTGCGTCCTGAGCGATCAGGGGATGAAGCGCCACGTGCTGCGGCTCTTGCTGGTTCCCGAGTGATCAGGGCTTAGATTAAAGAGCGCGCGGCCGTGAAGGCCCGACCCATCGGGAGCCAGCAGCAGCGCGCGGCGCTTGAAGCCCCGATCCGGCGGGAGCCAGCAGTAGCCGCAGCACGCGGCGCTTGAAGCCCCGTTCCAGGGCTTAAAAATAAGACATCCCCCGAAAATAAGCCATACTGTGTTTTTTGGGAGGGAAAAAGAATATAAGACGGTGTCTTATTTTAGGAGAAACACGGTATGCCAATTTGCTTCAGGAACATTCAAACCATCGAGCAGGGTTGGGAACCTGTGGCTCCCCAGAGCTCCCCTCATCCCTGCCACGAAACAACGGCTTAACCTGATAACTGGGGCTGAAAGGAGTCACCTGCACATTTCTTCAAAGAGTCCACAGTATCCTGTACAAAGTCCTTTTCCTGACTGTAGGACATCTGCTGCCTCTGAAGCCCTCTTGGCTTCGTCATAGAAGGCTTCCATATCATATTCTGGAGAAATAAACACATTTAGGAAATATCACCCCCAGAGCATGAAATGCATAGTGAACAAGAGTCTGCAAGAGTCACGTGTGGGTTACAAACGTTCAGAAGAAGCGAGTGATCAATCAATGAACACATATATTTTTTCTTAATGAAGTAACTAAAGATTATTGTGTAACAAATCACCTATATGATGGCAAATCCACATCCAAATGGCTCTGACTTTCTCCAGGTCACTGTGGGCTTTTATGAGCAAGACACTCACCAGGTTTTCCACACTATCCTTGACGTTCACCTGTTTCACAAAAGGGAAATAGATTTGGTGGCAGTTAGAATGGGTCAGTGTCGGGGTGCAGTGGTGGACTGGATGGGAGACCAATAAACTGCGTTTGAATCCTGGGGCGATGGAGTATCTTGGTGGGTTGTTCTCATATTCCAGAAATTGACAGGTTTCCTGTTCTGGATGGGGTTGCACTCCGCCTGAAGGAGCTAGGGCATAGTTAGGGGTACTCCTGGATATATCATCTTCACCACCATCATCATTTATTATTTTTATCCCGCCCATCTGGCTTGGTTTCCCTAGCCACTCTGGGCGGCTTCCAACTAAAGATTAAAAATACAGTAAGACATCAAACATTAAAAACTTCCCTAAACAGGGCTGCCTTCAGATGGCTTCTAAAAGTCAGATAGTTGCTTATTTCCTTGACATCTGGTGGGAGGGCATTCCACAGGGTGGGCGCCACCACCGAGAAGGCCTCTGCCTGGTTCCCTGTAACTTCACTTATCGCAATGAGGGAACTGCCAGAAATTTTATTTATTACTAGTAAATTAAGCCCATAAAGATTATGGGCTCTAGAAGAAAGGAGCCTCCAGGAACGGGAGGCTCCGCTGGAGGTGTGCGGGCGGCAGCGGCGCGAACGACCCGTCCCGGCAGCCTCCAACCCACCCCGCACGCCCCGCCTTCAGCGCCGGAGCGCCGCGCCTGGCCTGCCGAGCTGGTGGGAGGAGGAGGAGGCGGAGGCGGCGAAGGACGCAGGAGGCCGGCGGGCGAGAGCTGCGCGCCCGTCCCGGCAGCTTCCACCCCACCCCGCACGCCCCGCCTTCAGCGCAGCCGGGCTCTGTTGGGCACGTGTGCTCCAGGCAGCTCCCCCCGCTTTGCAGCCGCGCCGCCGATTCGGCTGGCGCTCTGGCCGCTTCCAGGGAACGCGAAGCCTCCGCCGCGTCCCCCGTTTTCTCCGCGTCGGGGCAGCTGGGGCGCCGCTCGCCTCCTCCGCCGGAGGCAGGGCGAGCCTTCTTGGGCGGGCGCCGGAGTCGAAGCGCCCCCTCCTCCTCCTCTCCGCGCGCCCGCCCGCCTGCCTCTGCGCTCTGTAAAAACAGACGCTGGGAGAGACCGAGGAGTGAGGGAGGGAGGGAGAAGCAGGCGGGCGGGCATGTAGCTGCTGCCGCCGCCGCCGAGGGCAGAGAAGCCGAAGGAAGCAGCGGAGGCAGCAGAGCCCAAGGCGACACGTGTGCGAGGCAGCGGCGCTGGCGCAACTGACAATGCGCGTGCGCCGCCGCTGCCTCTCGGACACGCCCCCTCTCCGCCCGCTCCAATCCCTGCGTCCGTCTCGGACATGCGCAGTGGAAATTTCCACTGACGGACGGACACGGACGCAGGGACATAGGGAATTATTATAGAGGATTATTATTATTATTATTATTATTATTATTATTATTATTATTTGTCTTCAGCCTAAATGAACAGGCCCTCTGTTGCGTTAATCATGCACAAAACAGGGTCTTGTGGCTCATGATGCTTCCCACTGTGACCTTCAATGTGGACATAAGAAGTTGCCTCCTCTCAGGAGAGCACACTTGAAGGTACTCTTAAAATCCAAATCCACGTTTAAAACAACAACAACCCTATATAGGCATCCTAGCAGATTCCTTGCAGGACTATTACTCCACTTGTAAATATATCACAATAAGAGTCAGCATACCTTCTGTGCATAGGCATCGAGTTCCTCAAACTGCGTCAAGTCTATTTCTATTGATTTCTCATTGGATTCATCCCAAGGATAATCTAGGGAGAAACATGGAAGACCTGGATTTTGATCTGTTCTCATACGGCGGTTTTAGAGTAGGCAAATCTCTCAAAGGTTTGCGCCTCACAACAAAACCTCTGCTGCAAATGCTATTGCACCTGTTGTAGCGTGGGGTTAATGATTTCAGCAAGTGATTTCAGCTCTCTGACATAGCAGGCAGGAGACAGCTTCTTCATGTAACAACTCTTTATTCAGGCAAACAAGACTGGGGGAACTGAGGGTAGGGAAGCTACATTTATAAGGACAGAGGACTGACTAGGAAAAGATACATTTTGGAGGGAACAATCTCAAGCAATCACACAGTTGCTTTTTGGTGGGAACCAATAAGACTGAGGATCCAAATGCAGCAACTTGAATGCACCAATAGTAACTGTTCCTTCTGGGACAGGAAGGCAGTTACTTTACCCTAATGTGATTACAGACAATAGTAATACAGATACGATAACACTTTGAATCAATACACAACAGCACCTATCTCCAGTATCCATTCATTGGGACATTAACTGTAGGTTCATTTCAGGAACTATAATGGTAGCGTAACAGTGACACAAACAGGGCTGCTTGAGGTGATGGACAAAATTTACCTGCCCACATGCCACATATAGAAACCCCATTCCGCTTGCAAAAAACAAACAGTGGTGATGGGACAGAATCCTTTACCATACCTGAGGAGAGCAGGCCTAACCTAGTGGGCGTAGGGCAAAGAGCATAGTATGCAGGGGTGTGTCTTCTCTTCCCTCCACCCACCCAGGAATATCTGAAGCCCGAGATGGCCCTCTCACTCCCTAACGGTACAGCCGGCCTTGGCGTTAAATGTATAGTGCATTTAATTTTTACCATGCAAGGCTTGTTCCCAGAACATCTCAGGAGGTGTGGTTGGGCTCTCATGAAAACGGCTTTCTCTACTACTATGCTATACAACTCCCATATCATTCCTCGCAACTGGCCATGCTTGCTGAGGCTGTTGGCAGTTGTAGTCCAACAACATCTGGAGGGCGGTATGTTCCCCACACCTAATATATAGCCATAACAAAGAAGTTATATTTACCGTACAGATATTTTTTCTTAAGCGCCATTGATCTTCCTCCTCCTCCTGGAAAGCCTACAAAATTGCTACTGATGGGATGAGACAAGATGCACATTAAAGCATATATCACAACTTCCACCGTCCCACAGAGTCCTCATCCCAGCAGTGGAGCTGTGCTTGCCCGGGTGAGGTAGAGGTTTGGGAGAGAGCTGATGCTTCATTGAGTTGCAAAGGCTTTCTGGGACATTGTATTTTAAAGACTGGCCAGGTTAGGTAAAGGTAAAGGGACCCCTGACCATTAGGTCCAGTCGCAGACGACTCTGGGGTTGCGGCACTCATCTCGCTTTACTGGCCGAGGGAGCCGCCGTTTGTCCACAGATAGCTTCCAGGTCGTGGCCAGCATGACTAAGCCGCTTCTGGCAAACCAGAGCAGCGCACAGAAACACCGTTTGCCTTCCCGCTAGAGCAGTACCTATTTATCTACTTGCACTTGATGTGCTTTCGAACTGCTAGGTTGGCAGGAGCTGGGACCGAGCAACGGGAGCTCACCCCATCGCGGGGATTCAAACCGCCGACCTTCTGATCAGCAAGCCCTAGGCTCTGTAGTTTAACCCACAGCGCCACCAGTGTCCCAGTTAAACTTACACAAATGTCAGTTTGGGTTTTCTGCAGATTGACGTTTCTCTGATTGAGCACCAAAGGGAATGTTTGGGGGGGGGGGGAGAGTGCTCACAGAGCTATAAAGCACAGACCATACCTGGAAGGAGCAGAGGAAATGTAAGTGTGGATAAGTCCTCAATATTACACTGACAATCACAGGGTTGCTGATCTCACCTCCTTCCCTTCCTCCTCCATGATGCCATACATAACGGGAGCACACTTCGTTTGAGTTGCAAGACCAGACATATACTTATCGCATCTCCACCTTAGCCAGACAGATCTAGAATCTTTCCTATCACACATGTATTTCCAATAATAAATATTAGGTCTCTTATTTTCCTGATTGTAGCCAGGGTCAAGTGCTTTCCTCCATAAGGAATTCTGCTTCCGTTCAGCTTCTGCCAACATTCAGCTCCAAATGCTAACAGTAGGGAGATTTCTTTACCCAATCAACCTCCAAGCCAGGCATCTCCTCACCCACCCCACCCCAGAGCATATCAATTTTTATTAATTAGGTTTATAAAGTTTATATACCACTTGACTGTAAAGGTAAATATCAAAGCCATTTACAAAAAGGAATGAATACAGTGGTACCTTGGTTCTCAAACTTAATCCGTTCCGGAAGTCCGTTCCAAAACCAAGGCGTTCCAAAACCAAGGCGCACTTTCCCATAGAAAGTAATGCAAAATGGATTAATCCGTTCCAGACGTTTAAAAACAACAACCCTAAAACAGCAATTTAACATGAATTTTACTATCTAACGAGACCATTGATCCATAAAATGAAAGCAATAAACAATGTACTGCAGTCACACAGTCAATCCATCAGTAGCTGAACTCGGTTCTTCCACACAGTCACAAAAGCAAAACAAAAAAGAGCCCCCGAAACAAAAACGCAAAATAAATAGCAAAACCAGACAGACCTCAGCGTAACACTCGAAATGGAAGTGTGGCACTCAAAACAGAAGCGTAACACTCAAAACAGAGTACATTCGGCTTCCGAAAAAGTTTGCAAACCGGAACACTTACTTCTGGGTTTGCAGTGTTTGGGTTCCAACTTGTTTGAGTACCAAGGCGTTTGAGAACTAAGGTACCACTGCACTTCTTTTTAAACAAAACAACACCCAAACACCTATTTTTCTTCCTATTGGCCACAAGATGGCAATGGAAGATGGTCTGAAATCTTACGGCACCATCCCTGGGAATGAGAACACCAGGCCAGGTTGGCAGCTCTGCAAAATGGGTTTTCTTTCATGTTCATCCTCGTGTAATTTTTCTCCTACATTTTTTCCCTTCTTATAAACCCCAAGCAGATGTGGAGTAGGGACTTACCTAGGGCAGCTCTAGAGAGGTCCTTCTTAACCCTTTCTCTCCTGGCAGCTTTTCTACTCAAAAGGACCCCCTTGATGCTCTTCATCAAGTTGGGGAGTAACTCCGTTGGGGAGTAGATAACAAGTTAATCTATAATTTCCCATATGAGGCAAAAAAAACAACCCCAGAAAAACTGCGAAATGAGTTGAAAAGCTTCACTTTTCCTCACCCTGCTGCTGGTCTTTAGACTGCTGGTCTCCTATGGCTACTTTAGGTACAAAAAAGGATGTTGCAGAGGGGAAGGCAATTGCCTGAGCATCATGAGAGCAGAAGATCCCTGGTTCAGTCCCAAACAGAGAGGACAGTTATAACAGGTGAAAATCAAAAGGTGAAAAACACAACTATAAAATAGGCATGTAGAATGAGTAGTCGCACGTGAGTTAAAATTACAAAGTCCAAGTAGAGACTCTCAATTTTATCAGATCATCAAGTATTAATTCCAGATCTGCTAGGCTTGTGTCTTGAAAATGATGGTTTTGCTAGTCTATGTCATTAAGAAATGCCCAATTGCCTTTGAATTTAATCATGTGTAAGGTGCCTTACTTTCAAATATTTTATTTTGTGTTAATTCCCACGAATTCCATTTTAGAATAGAATATATTTTATTGTCATTGTCCCCTTTGGGGACAACGAAATTACTTGGCTGCTCCATCCACCCAGATAGGGCACTCCACGCAAAAACAAAACAACTACAAAAACTCTGATTAAAACCATACAGTATGATACAACATAACAGGTAAGATTAGATGACTTTCAAAGTCCAGGCTTCCCATTCAAGGCCGAGATCGCTCTGGAGAAGAAGCTGTTCCTAAGACGGCTTGTTCTTGTCATCATCGTCCTGTATCTCCGTCCCGACGGCAAGAGCTCAAAGAGATGGTGACCAGGATGCGATGGATCTTTTACTATGTCCAGTGCCTTTCTGTGGCACCTCGTGGCATAAATCTGTTCTAAGGTGGAGAGCGAGCAGCCAACAATGCTCTCTGCTTTTTTCTATATAACATCAGCATAAGTTCTACACCGTACACTCAAATATCATTTTATGATCCTATTAAGTTTTGTACATTAATAAGACAAGAGATTTGTTTTAGTTACAGTCAGAAGTCTGCTTTTTAAAAAAAAACTGTGTAAGCGTCAACCCCTTTTCCACTGGGTTGTTTACCCTCCAGGGGCTGTGCCTGAAATCAGCTCCTGCCTAGAATCCCAGTCTTCAAATTTTACTAGTTACTAGTAATTAGACAGTTCCCAACCCATGGGCGTAGCCAGGGGGGGGCAGAGGGGGGCAATTGCCCCCCCCTAGAAGGGAGCTGCCCCTCCCAGAAGCAAAAATGATCAGCGTCCGTTTAAAGCATTCAGCGTCCGTTTAAAGCATTTTTCCCCTATTTCCCCCCCTCTCCCTCACTTCCTCATCTTCCCTCCTCCCTCCCTCCCTCCTATCGCTGAGGCACAGACAGGCCAATGGGCGGGCAGATCATGGCTGAGAGGGCAGGGCAGGGCAGGGCAGGGCAGGGCAGGGCAGGGCAGGGCTCGGCCAGCCCAGCTGTTTCCTCCTCTCCTGCCTGCACGTGTCTTCGTAGCTCTGCCTGCTGCTGACTCCACCACCAGCCCTCTCCCAGCCCAGGATTCTTGATTCCAAGCAAGCAGCAGCTCCACGACCTTCTTGCGACTCAGGATCCTGCCCCCTTGATCTCCTAAAACCTAAGGTTAGTTTGAGTGTTTGCTGGATTTCCCCCCTCTTCTTGTGGTTCAATTTTCTTGGCCCCCCCCCCGCCCTTTCCGCGTGTGTGTGTTGGGGGGTTTGTTATTCATAATTCTGCCGATGAGAAAGCGGATGTGTTTGGGGGGGGGGGGTCACTGGCTAGCTAACCACTCAAGAAGGGAGGCTTGCATGGGCTGCCGTTTGCTGGTGGTTCCTTAGATCCTAGCCCCCTCCAAAGAAAAAACCACTAGCTTTAGAAAGATAAATAAAAAAATAAAACCTAGGGGTGGGCTTCATTTGGAAGCAGCAGTATAGGCTTTTGAAATTGGACGAGTGTCTGGGGTTTGGGGTTTCGTGTGTGTGTGTGCCAGAAAATTCCTATTACACAGGAGGTTTTTTGCCTTGGTTATACCCCTTCTCCTTGAACTGCCCCCCCCACTTCCCCGTCTCTTGGAGTGGGGAACCTAATAAACATTGCATTTTTGTTATGTTCCACAGTCTGCTCTGTTTCTTAGTTGCCAGTGATTTTGCATTTAATTTAGTTTGGCTTGCTGCCTGTGTGTGGGCACATTGTCCTTTATAAACATATCAGGCATTTGCCTGCAGTGCTGTGTATTTTCTCCATTGTGGTGTTTTAAGAATTTTAAGGTGTTGTTCTAGGTCCCTCACCCCCTTGTGTAATAAGAATTTTATATATATTCATAATAAGTGTGCCATACAAATAAGGCCACTGAAAACTATTTTTACTCCCAACTATTTTTACTCCCAAGCTGACCCAAGTGTTTTTCTGCAAAGAGGGGGGTGGGTGGGGGAATCTTACCATTGTTTAAGGTGTTAAAATAATTCATGGCATCATGTTACCAGGATACCAAACAGGTAAGCTATTGCAGAGATAACAAAACGCAGATTAAGGCAAAGGGGTGTGATTAACTTGGCTGGGAAACAGGGAAATGTAAATATCTCTTTTGTTTCACTTGATGGGTTTCTGGTGGAGGGCAAGAGGAGACATGGGGCAGGGTCAAGGATGCTCAGATTGGTATTGAGCTTGTTATAAGAATTTCGGGGGGGGGAGCCTCCTTTCAAAGCACCCCAGTACACTATTTGAGACATGAACAGAGAGGGGTGACTGAACCCAGAATGTCTGAAAACAGCACAGAAAGACAGGCCTCACACCATTTTGACTACTAGCTGACCAGGTACCAGATGGCCCATTTCAGGACAGTTGTTAGCCTTGCATCCCCAAACTTCGGCCTTCCAGATGTTTTGGACTACAATTCAAATCATCCCTGACCACTGGTCCTGTTAGCTAGGGATCATGGGAGTTGTAGGCCAAAACATCTGGAGGGCCGCAGTTTGGGGATGCCTGCAAGTGCAACGTTTTAAGTTTTGGTGGGTTGATTGTCCCTGCCTTTGGAAAATACTGCAGTTTCACTGAAATAAATAAAGTGTAAATCAGGGTGGATTTGATTTAAATCATGATTTAAATCACTAGTCAGTAAGGCTTGATTTAAATTTTTTTTTTTTTACAGAAAGACTCATTCTTGCTGGTATAATCTTAATATTTACAACCATATGAAGGTTTCATTTTTGGAATAATAAATTCTCAGAGTAGTTCTTACAGGTCAAAAATTACTGATTTGGTTTTACTACTAGAAATACATAGATAATTATGAAATTATGGTGAGGTTAAATAAGTTAACTGTTTATATTTGGACAACTTTTCTGCTCTACTTTATTGGAAGGAGAAAAATAATCATTTCCTTGATAACCATTTAAACAATTTATTTAACTATAACAATAACATGATAGCATATGTATCCATGTTTGTTAACTGATGTGGTTAAACATTTTTAAAAAACTTAGACTGAGTTTTAGCACACTTGATAAACTTAAAACAAACCCTTATTTCCTGATGAATAGCCTTTGGAC
Organism: Darevskia nairensis; assembly: GCA_034642065.1. NCBI lineage: Eukaryota > Metazoa > Chordata > Lepidosauria > Squamata > Lacertidae > Darevskia > Darevskia nairensis. Next base: position 360,023 of record JAWWNI010000897.1, read on the forward strand.
TACAATGTAACTTAAATAGAAGACTATATTTAGAAAGATTTTATTTTAAAAATCCAATTGAAATAAAAAAAAATCCGATTAAAAAAAAAATCATTGATTTTTATCCACCCTGGTGTAAATACATATTTTTAAATTTGATTTTCCAAAGCGCGCTGCCCAGCCAACAAAAGTTTGTTTTACGTTGTTTTAAAGTGGTCATTTTAAGAAGAAAACCTTTCCTAAAAAAGGAAAAAAGGTCGACAACTGGGAAACGGGGGGGCGGGCGCGTTTTTCCTTAATTTTTTTAATAATGCATGTGGATGGGCCTGTGTTTTGGCACCACAAGTACAATATTTGCAGTGTGCATAGGAATTCTATAATAAAATTTTTTAATAAATTAAAGCAAATAATTGTAATAACTACCGTAATAAAGCACTGCTATAATTATATATAATTTTCTTAAAATTTTTGTTTCATTCGCCTTTTCCGTGCTGAAATGTCACAACCTGAACGACCATGGCTTGCCCCCCCCTAGTTTTGATCCTGGCTACGCCCCTGTCCCAACCCCAGTCAGTTGTTGAGTTTCCCAAACCCTCTTCCTAAGAAACGCAAGCAAATTAAGATGCCCTGGTTACCTTTTTTGGTGTAGATGCTCAGCACAGACGTCCGAGTGATTATTTTTCTGCTTTGGAGGAAAAGTATTGCCGCAGGACGAACAATTAAGCGCTTCCTGCCGGGAACGAAGTGCCAACATGAGGGTGAAGGTGAGGGCAGAGCATGGTTTGATCTGATCTTCCCCCACCAACCCCCTCCTTGAGACCTTGGCATTAGGACAGAGGAGTAGCAGGAACAGCACCCACGAAGTGAAAACAAACGGAAGTCATAAGATGTTTTTAGCTGGAGTGTGTCTAAGCTCCCTGCGTGGGGGACCACAGATACGGCAGGTGTCTCGGTTGCTCATTTCCTCTCCTCCATAAGAACAGCATCTTGTTCTCACAGTGGCCCGTGGGATAGCAGCAAGCAGGATCTGAAAACAAGAGCCCTCTTCCCTCCTGTGATATTTTTTTAAAAAACTTTTAATTTTATTGTTCATTATGACATGTACAATTCGTTCTTCATATATATACAGTATACATTCTTCTTGTAAACAATAAAGCTGAATGAAAATCGATATTAACTGGTTACATAGTACCCCATTCTATATATCTTGTACATTGTTCCTCTTAACATGATTTTAACTAAAAAATGAAAATAACTAAAACTAAAGAAAGAAAGAAAAGAAAAGAAAAAGGTCATTACTGTGTCTGCCTCCTTTTGTTACTTCCCATGTCCGATTCCCTTCATTACATACAAGCAGAATCAATGCAGAATAAACAAATGCACAAGAAAAAAAGAAAAATTTAGTAATTTCCAAAAATCCTCTCGATATCCCAATCCCTTCCGGCCCGACTTCCCATCATTCCCCATTGTATACTCCGATCGTAGCTATGTGTGTAATTCAACTCAATTACGTCGCTTCATGCATATTTTTTAAAACACTTTAATATCCGGTGGCACCCTATTCTCCAGTCTTGATGTTCTTTCCCATCCAGAATTACTCTGGTTTCCCCTCCTGTGATTTCCAGCAGCTGGTATTCAGAAGCATTGCTGCCTCCTTGGATTGTAGCCATGGATAGCTCTCTTCTCCATGAATTTGCCTAAACCTCTATTAAAGGGACCCCTGGCCGTCAGGTCCAGTCGCGGACGACTCTGGGGTTGCGGCACTCATCTCGCTTTACTGGCCGAGGGAGCCAGCGTACAGCTTCTGCATCATGTGGCCAGCATGACTAAGCCACTTCTGGCGAACCAGAGCAGCGCACGGAAATGCCGTTTACCTTCCCGCTGCAGCGGTACCTATTTATCTACTTGCACTTCGTGCTTTTGAACTGCAAGATTGGCAGGAGCTGGAACCGAGCGACGGGAGCACACTCAGTTGTGGGGATTCAAACCGCCGACCTTCTGATCGGCAAGCCCTAGGCTCTGTGGTTTAACGCACAGCGCCACCCGCGTCCCTTAACCCTCTATTAATACCATCTAAATTGGAGGCCATCACAATAGGTTAGGTTAGGTTAGGTTAGGTTAGGTTAGGTTAGGTTAGGTTAATAACAAACTCAGATAAGCTTAGGCCAGTAACACTTATGATAATTATGAGCTGATGTATTTAGTAATTAGATACCTTATAAGCTTAATTACCGTAATTACAGCAGGGATGGGGGATCTTTTTGGTTCTATGTTCTAGATCCTTATCAGCATCTGTCTGTGGGTCAAAATCCCTTTCACTTCCAAAAGGTAAAAGATAAAGGTAAAAGATCCCTGGACGGTTAAGTCCAGTCAAAGGCGACTCTGGGGTAGCGGCGCTCATCTCGCTTTCAGGCTGAGGAAGCCGGCTTTTGTCCACAGACAGCTTTCTGGGTCATGTGGCCAGCAGAACTAAACCACTTCTGGGGCAACGGAACACCATGACGGAAACCAGAGCTCACGGAAACGCCGTTTACCTTCCCACCGCAGCAGTACCTATTTATCTACTTGCACTGGCGTGCTTTCGAACTGCTAAGTTGGCAGGAGCAGGGACCAAACAACGGGAGCTCACCCCATCACAAGGGTTCGAACCGCCGACCTTCCGATTGGCAAGCCCAAGAGGCTCAGTGGTTTACACCACAGCGCCACCCGCGTTCCTTAAGACCTAAAAGGGAAGAGGGAAAAGGACTGTAAGTCCTTAGCATTGCAATTAGATCAGGCATAAGAGGAGTGGGGGAGAAGCCTTTGGGAGTCCCCACCTCTCTCTTTAAGAGCACAGCAAGATTGAGCTTCAAGGGGAAGAGAAGTGACTTCTCTCTCCTTTTTTTAGGACTCAGTTCAAGAGTGCCTGAGAGCTCCCTGCAGGGAGCCTGGCATGCCCAATCTCTCTCAGTCAAGCCCCACCCATACCTGCATGACAGCAGGTGTAGTGGGGGGGTTGGCCATGGCTTGCCAAGAATGGTCTCATGGGCCAAATGTTGAAGTGGGGGCAAAATTTTCCCAGGGGTCAGACGTTCCCCATCCCTGCTCTAAAGATACAAAATTTGACCTTAGGACAGTGGTGGCTAACCTTGACACTCCAGATGTTTTGGGACTACAACTCCCATCATCCCTGACCACTGGTCCTGTTAGCTAAGGATGATGGGAGTTGTAGTTCCAAAACATCTGGAGTGCCAAGGTTAGCCACCACTGCCTTAGGAGCTGAAGGTTTCTTGCCTTGCCGCAGGAAACAAGCACCCAATACTTCTGAAATGTGCCTTTGAAAACAACTGTGTTCTATTAAGGCCTCTCCACGTGAGTTTGCCATTCAAGCAAATTTCAAAAACTTTCATGTGGATCTTTAACATAAAAATAAACCTTCTTTGGGGAAAAATAGGCACCTTTGATCTCTTAAAAGAAGCAAAATTTTATCTTGCTCAATTTCCTTTTGGGGAAAAAACTCCTGAAGGTAAGAAATATACATATATATATGCTGACTTCTTCTTCTTCTTCTTCTTCTTCTTCTTCTTCTTCTTCTTCTTCTTCATCATCATTTATTATTTATACCTGGGTTTCCCCAGCCACTCTGGGCGGCTCCCAACAGAATATTAAAAACACGATAAAACATCAAACATTAATAGCTTTCCTAAACAGGGCTGCCTTCAGATGTCTTCTAAAAGTCTGGTAGTTGTTTTTCTCTTTGACATCTGGTGGGAGGGCGTTCCACAGGGCGGGTGCCGCTACCGAGAAGGCCCTCTGCCTGGTTCCCTGTAACTTGGCTTCTCGCAGTGAGGGAACCGCCAGAAGGCCCTCGGAGGAGGACCTCAGTGTCTGGGCAGAACAATGGGGGTGGAGACGCTCCTTCAGGTATACTGGGCTGAGGCCGTTTAGGGCTTTAAAGGTCAGCGCCAACACTTTGAATTGTGCTTGGAAACATACTGGGAGCCAATGTAGTTCCCGGAAAATGACATGTTTTCTTCAGGCAACAGAAAGCAGTTTGGGAGGGGGTGGGAGGCAGAACATTTCACCCTCATACTAAAAGGCTCGTAATAACTTCAGGAAAACATACTGCTACGAAATGTGTGTCTGGACCTGTACGCATGTCGATATTTCTATCGCACACATATTTCTATGCACACTCCCAGGAGTTTTAGGATCTTTTACTGGAGTTAAACATAATAAAAAATTCCTTCCAGTAGCACCTTAGAGACCAACTAAGTTTGTTCTTGGTATGAGCTTTCGTGTGCATGCACACTTCTTCAGATACCAAGTTAAACATGTGTCTGTTATGAATTCATGCTTATCCTTAATGTTATGTCTCAATAAGTTCACACACAGGAGGAAGACAGAAAAATTGGTTTATTGCATGAAATGAAAATGAAAGGATGATACTTTCAGACAGCAAGATTTACAAGTATAAGAGGGCAGCAAATCGCACAATACAAACACACCTTGATTTTAATGAGTAAAAGTATCCCTATCAAAAGCCTAGAGTGTTTCTTCTGTCACCTATTCGTTGACCTATGATCCAGCAAAGCATAGGGCTTTTCTTCAAGAGCAGGGGTAGGCAACCTAAGTAAGGCCCATGGGCCGGATGCGGCCCAATTGCCTTTTTTTACATTAGTAGAATGTGTCCTTTTATTTAAAATGCATCTCTGGGTTATTTGCGGGGCATAGGAATTCGTTCATATATATATATATATATATATATATATATATATATATATATATATATATATATTGTGTTTCTCCTAGAATAAGACACCGTCTTATATATTTTTCCCTCAAAAAACATAGTATGGCTTATCTTATTTTCGGGGGATGTTTTATTTTAACCGTTCTGCGTCGGTACGCTGCATAGCCACGCCTATCCAGGCCGTCTTAAGGGAGAGGCGCCGCATCACTATGTCTTATTTTCGGGGTATGGCTTATATTTCACAAATGCGTAGAAATCCTGCGTAGCAAGCCCAGGTGGTACCCGGGGCGGAATTTTTTTTTTGTCACCCCCCCCCACCACTTTAATTTTAAAAAAAATTAAAAAAAATTAAAAAGTGTCACCCCCTCTGATGGTGCCACTTTGCGAGGTGTGGGGTTTTTTTGTGTGTGTGTCTATTATCTCTTTTTTTTTCAATAAAGTTAAAATAATAATAATAATAATAAAAATGTAAAAAAATAAAAAAAATAAAAAGTGTCACCCCCCCTCTGATGGTGCCACTTTGTGAGGTGTGGGGGTTTTGTGTGTGTGTGTGTCTATTATCTCTTTTTTTTCAATAAAGTTAAAATAAAATAAAATAATAATAATAATAAAAATTAAAAAAAATTAAAAAGTGTCACCCCCACCCTCTGATGGTGCCACTTTGTGAGGTGTGGGGGTTTGTGTGTGTGTCTATTATCTCTTTTTTTCAATGAACTTAAAATTAAAAAAATTTTTTTTTAAAAATTCTTTTAAAAAAGTGTCACCCCCCTCTGGGGTGGAACCCGGGGCGGCCCCTCCTGCCCCCCCCCCCCGTTGCTACGCCCCTGTTGACCCCTGTTCAAGAGCATTGGAAATTTATCTGGGGGTTTCCAATTTACTTAATTTTGCGTATTTCTTTTGAAAATAAATGCAGCAGCTGCACATGTCACCGTCTGTTTGAGAAGCAGCCACTTGGGGTTATCCGGGAAGTGATCCTCAACAAACAGAGCAGGATGCGTCAGGAAGTAGAAGTCATTGCATCTGCAAAAGGACAAGGTGAAGCGTTAGAATGCTTACAGGCCCAGTTCGGATGGCAAGTGAAACCAGTTTAGCATGCTGAGAATGAACCAAAGTGAGCCTCAGGCTCACACTCTCCCTCCCTCCTCCCTCTCTTGGCTATGAAAGGTTTGGAAACTAGCTCCTGGTTTCAAGCACCTACAACTTCTCTTCTCACCCAAATCGGATGGACTGACAGGTTCAAATCATGGCGTGTCAAGCTAGCTTGTTTAAAGAAACCATAGTCAACATTAGCCACAGTTTAGGCTTTGGGTGACACTCTAAACTAGCCTTCTGATTCCCTCCAGATGATACTGAACTCTGTCTCCCATCAATCCCAGCTAGCATGCCCAATGGTCAGGGCCAGATTTAGGTTTGATGAGGACCTAAGCTACTGAAGTTAATGGGGCCCTTTATATGTCCAGCTGCATATAGAAATGAGCAAACCAGTGATATTTTAGGAGCAGGCGAGCAGGTGGGGCCCGTTACTTACACCGTAGGTGTCTACACAACACAAAACTGGTCCTGAGAGATCTGCATTGGCTCCCAGTACGTTTCTGAGCACAATTCAAAGTGTTGGTGCTGACCTTTAAAGCCCTAAATGGCCTCAGCCCAGTATACCTGAAGGAGTGTCTCCACCCCCATCGTTCTGCCCGGACACTGAGGGCCTTCTGGAGGTTCCCTCATTGCGAGAAGTGAGGTTACAGGGAACCAGACAGAGGGCCTTCTCAGTAGTGGCACCCACCCTGTGGAACTCCCTCCCATCAGATGTCAATGAATAAGCAGCTATCCTATTTTTAAGCTCTGTTTAGGGAAGTTTTAAATATTTAATGCTGTATTGTTTTTAACACTTGATTGAGAGCCGCCCAGAGTGGATGGGGAAACTCAGCCAGATGGGCAGGGTATAAATAATAATAATAATAATAATAATAATAATAATTGTTATTATTATTATTCTAAAACAAAACACTGTTGCTGTATGTAGGTTTTATTTTATTTGTTTTTTTATCTTATATCTTGGAAATGTACATCCAGTTTTTGTTTCCTTTAAATTTTTTGGAGGCCCCCAAGAGAGTGGGGCCCTAAGCTCTAGCTTGTTTAGCTCATACATAAATCCGGCACTGGGCGATGGGAGTTGAAAACAGCTGCAGGGCACTAGGTTGAGGAAGTCTGCTCCATTGCAATGAATGACCCACTTCCAGGATCCCCAAATCTTGCACGCATAGCCCAGCATACTCAGATGAACCATTTGAGAGGATAGATGGTGGTGGAGTTGTTTCCCCCACCAGTGTGACACTCCCTGCCAATGGCTTAATTCTTATTCCACCAGCTTATAATGGTCAGCCCTGTGGCCATCCAATCACAAACCCCAAGAAGTGGTCCAAGCCAAACAGAAAACCCAAGAAAACAAAGGAAGTCAACCAGGTTATTGTTATGATTTTTGTCCAAGCCGAGCGGCACACAGCTGCAGCGAGAATGGTTTCACTTTTTTGCCTGTCTCACTAAACCATGAGAAAGCAGCCTTATCTTTTCATACATGGAATGTTTATATATTACTGTACTATTGTAATCCGAGCCTTTGGGCTCACCTCTCTTCTGGCTAGTCCTCAAGCTGGAAGGACGTCTTCATGGCAGCTCCGTCTTAACGGGCTGGCAGCAGAGAATCTCTCTGCACTATTATTACAATAAATTAGCTTAGCCTTACTGAATGGCTTGTGTGTGTTGTTCTTCAATCTGGGAACAATCACATATGACTGCGCCACCGGACTCTCTGTAGCCAGGGATGTGCGCACACGGCTGTACTCTGGCTTTGGGGCAGTCTCACAAACCGCCCCAGGCTGGGTATATCATAGCAGTTATATCATTGTGCCCCAGACTATGATTGCCTTTCTATTTCCTCGCAACGTACCTGCCGAGGTTCCTGCATCTTCCCCATGTGCAGTCCAGAAGATGCCACTTTCCATTAAGATGAACAGCATTCCAGGCATGCTTCTTCATCCTCTTTGATCTGCCGACCAAATACTCACACTGTATCCCTGCAATTCTGAGGGGAAGAGAAAGGTATTCAGGAACACCGTTGCCAAGGGGACTGGTTGCTATTTTATTTTATTTTATTTTATTTTATTTTATTTTATTATTTTATTTTATTATTTTATTATTTTATTATTTTATTATTTTATTATTTTTTTATTTTTTTATTATTTTTTTATTATTTTATTTTATATTTTATTTTATATTTTATATTATTTTATATTATTTTATATTATTTTATATTATTTTATTTTATTTTATTTTATTTTATTTTATTTTATTTTATTTTATTTTATTTTATTTTATTTTATTTTATTTTATTTTATTTGAATGGCCATCCTTCATTTTGTTCCACATCAGAGATGTGGAGAGTGGGATTTTTATGGAGAAAACAGAATTATGTTAAAGTTCCGCCCGGGAACCACTACTTTCCTTTGCAGAAAAGCCAGGCCCAATTGTAGCTGCTGCCTCTCTCGTTCATTTGCATATGACAGGTATGGGGAATCTTTGGCTCTCCGGACGTTGCCATTGGTCAAGCTTGCTAAGGCTGATGGGACTTGTAGCTAAGCAACAAGACCCAAGGTCCTCGCTCCTGCTATAAAGGCATGATAGTTTGTATGTTGCACTGGTGTATAAATTCATGTTATAAGCAGAATCGGCTTATATTTTGAAGAGAGGGAGAGAGGAATCTAGCTGATGCTTTTAAGGCAGCACGAAGGGGTTTTAAAACTTACACACAGTGTTTGGTGGGGAGGGACCAAGCTGGATTTCCAGTGATTTGGGGGGGGGGGTATGCTTTCTTCTAGTCCAGGAATATGCAGCTGTCCCATATGGTAGGGTTGTTGAGGTTTTTTTTTGCAAAGTTGTTCAGCTTTTTTGGGAAAATTTCCAAATAATCAACACTTCCGATATGGGCTGCCATGCAACCGGGTAACACTTCCGATATGGGCTGCCATGCAACCGGGTTTCCCCAGACATTTTAAACCCACTTCCCAAAAATTCACCTGGACGCCATTTTCGATGGATGAATCCTGGCAATGGCTGGGAAATTCCACCCTACCATACAGCGATCAAACCTGCAACCTTGGCGTTTTCAGCACCATGCTCTAACCAACTGAGCTATCAAGTGATAGATCAAAATTTGCTTCAGGAGAAGAATAATAATTAATTATTATTATTATTATTTATATATGAATTATATAATAAATAATAATTTTTTATTATTTATACCCCAGCCACTCTGGGCAGCTTCCAACAAAATATTAAAATACAATGGATCCATCAAACATTAAAAGCTTCCCTAAACAGGGCTGCCTTCAGATGTCTTCTAAAAGTCTGGTAGTTGTTGTTCTCTTTGACATCTAGTGGGAGCCAGTGTGGTGTAGTGCTTAAGAGCTATAGACTCGTAATCTGGTGAACCGGGTTCGCGTCTCCGCTCCTCCACATGCAGCTGCTGGGTGACCTTGGGCTAGCCACACTTCTCTGAAGTCTCTCAGCCCCACTCACCTCACAGAGTGTTTGTTGTGGGGGAGGAAGGGAAAGGAGAATGTGAGCCGCTTGGAGACTCCTTCGGGTAGTGATAAAGCGGGATATCAAATCCAAACTCTAGTGGGAGGGTATTCCACAGGGTGGGTGCCACTACCGAGAAGGCACTCTGCCTGGTTCCCTGTAACTTGGCTTCTCGCAGTGAGGGAACCGCCAGAAGGCCCTCGGCACTGGAGCTTAATGTCTGGGCTGAATGATGGGGGTGGAATATATCCTTCAGATATATTCATAGTTTGGTGCTGGGGTGGGGAACCTGTGGTTCTCCAGATCTCCCATCGTCCCTGCCAAGTAACAGCTGTTTGCCATGATGGCTGAGGCCCAAAGAGTTACCTGCACATCTTTGCAAAGAGTAGAGCATATCCAGCACAAATAGTCTTTCCTGACTGAAGGACATCGGTTGGCTTTAAAGACAGCTTCTCTCTGTTGCGGCAGCCTTCCGCATCATATTCTGGAGAAATAAAGACATTTGTGAAATGTCACCCCCCACAAGTTTGCAGTGCACAATGAAAAAGGGGCTGCAACAGTCACACTTGGTGTGGCAGGGACAACAGGTTTTAAAAAAACAGCTGAAGCAACGTAGTCCAAGCGGGGAGCTATTGAAAAGCTATTTCATTGCGTCTTCATCTATGTGCGCACAATACCTTTAAAGCACATCTGAAGCACATTCTTTCCCTCAAAGCATTCTGGGCACTATAGTTTACCCCTCACAGAGTTATAATTGCCAGCTACCTTTAACAAACCACAGTGCCCATAATTCTTTGAGGGGAAAGAATGTGCTTTGAATGTGCTTTAAAGGCATGGTGTATACTAGAGGTGTAGGAAGGTCAGGTGGTACCTGGTGTGGAAAATTTCTTGTTACCCCCCCCCCCCACACACACACATTTTTATTTTTATTTTTGCCTGCAAAAATGGTTTTACATTATTTCATATTTTCTTACAAAGGAATAATAATAAGTAAAAATAAACTTTTATTTATATCCCACCCACCCCAGCCGAAGTCGGGCTCAGGGCGGCTAACATCAGATACATAACATTGATATAAAATCAAACAATAATTAAATTACCTCCTAAAAACATGTCAAAATCAAATTAAAGTCTAATTAGATGGCTTTCCACAGGGTTAGTGTTGGGAATAGTAAGGGCTCCACTGAATTGACATTTCAGCCTTCACGACGTAGGAAAACAGCCAAGTAAACAGCTATTTTCGTGGAGGAGGGTCAAGATATTAACTGATATGCATGAAATTTCATATATAGCTATATAATCCCTAGTGTAGTAAGATAATACCTTTGGAGCAGGCATTTTTTTAAAAAAAAAAAAAAGTTTTTTATGAACCACCCTAGTAGGGCAGTAATTGTTCCTTGATAATTTGTCACCCCCTCCATTATGGAACTTGGGTCGCGCGCCCCCCCCGCCCCCCACTTCCTACGCCCCTGGTGTATATAAGCCTAACTGACTCTGCAGATTATCCAAATAAAAGCAGCAGCAGGCACGAACACACAGCTTTGCTGCTTGTATTGTAGAGCAATGCCTTTTATCTACAGTTAGGTAAGGGATGGGGACTTGTGCGCAGTTGTCAGAGGCAAAAGAACGCCAGAATGCAAAAGGTGGCACCTCCACCTACCTATATGATGGCCAATCCACACCCAAATGGCTCGGACTTTCTCCAGGTCACTGTGGGCTTTTTGGAGCAAGACGCTCACCAGGTTCTCCACAGTATCCTTGACATTCACCTGTTTCAGAAAAGGTAAATAGAATTGGTAGCAGTTAATATGTCACCTTGCCAACAAAGGTCCGTATAGTTAAAGCTATGGTTTTCCCAGTAGTAATGTACGGAAGTGAGAGCTGGACCATAAAGAAGGCTGATCGCCGAAGAATTGATGCTTTTGAATTATGGTGCTGGAGGAGACTCTTGAGAGTCCCATGGACTGCAAGAAGATCAAACCTATCCATTATTAAAGAAATCAGCCCTGAGTGCTCATTAGAAGGACAGATCCTGAAGTTGAGGCTCCAGTACTTTGGCCACCTCATGAGAAGAGAAGACTCCCTAGAAAAGACCCTGGTGTTGGGAAAGATGGAGGGCACAAGGAGAAGGGGACGACAGAGGATGAGATGGTTGGACAGTGTTCTCAAAGCTACCAACATGAGTTTGACCAAACTGAGGGAAGCAGTGGAAGACAGGAGTGCCTGGCGTGCTCTGGTCCATGGGGTCATGAAGAGTCGGGCACGACTAAACGACTAAACAACAACAACAACAATATGGAGGAGCGGTACCCAGTTCCTTCCTTCTATCTAAGGCTGCCACTTGTTTAAAGAAAATTTAAGGTGCAATTGTACATGCACTTACAAGACGCTCAGTGCTACTGAATTCAGTGGAACTTCCTTCTGAGTCAAAATGCTCAGGATTGCACAGTCAATTAAGTGTATGTGTTTGAGCTGAACAATCGATCAATCCATCAATCAATCAGTCAGTTGTTAAATTTGCCAAAAACTTACCCCTCAGTAAAAAATAGTTCAGAAGGGAGAAACATAATTAACCTTTCAATTTTCCAGTGTGCATACAGTGTCCACAATCTTCAGCTGCCATCCAAATCCCCTTTGTGATGTCTGGGTTGTGCATGTGTTGGATTGTGGGGAAGCATCCAGCCAGCCAGCCCTGTCGGCTTCCGCTGGTGGAGGGGTGCCATCATCCCTCCCCTGGTGCACAGCTCCCCATTCCACCTGTGGGTGGGCAAAGGTATACGTGGGGGGGAGCATTTGTGGGGCAAGGAGGGTGAGGGGCTGAGACAGCCCTGGCTCGTGGCCAGATTTAGGTTTGATGAGGCCCTAAGCTACTGAAGGTAATGGGGCCCTTTATATGTCCAGCTGTCCTTTGTCAACAACAAATTGTCACTGTTTTTTTTGTGTTGAATATATGCTCTATGGTAATTTATGGACCTAATAGGTATCTAAAGCCATTTGCCCATGTTGCCATGCAACCAGTCCGTGCAGAATGTAGGCACCCTATATCTAGAAATGAGCAAACCAGTGATATTTTAGGGAGCAGGCTAGCAGGCGGGGCCCATTACTTACATCATAGGAGCCTACACAACACAAAACACTGTTGCTGCTTGTAGGTTTTATTTTATTTGTTTTTTATCTTATATTTTGGAAATGTACATCCAGGGGTTATTTTCCTTTAATTTTTTTGGGGGGCCACAAAAATAGCACCCGTTATCGCCTTAATTTTAAAAGCAAAGCAGCTGCCAAAGCAATGTTATTGCCAAATATCTAAGTATAGCTGCGTACTCCACACCATACTGTACAATTAATGCACAAGCCCCGCCCTCAAAGAATCCTGTGAACAATAGTTAAGGGGTGCTGGGAATCTTAGCTCTATCAGGGATAAACAACAGTTGCAGGATTGGGGGGGTGTTTGCAGCCTTCGTGAATAGGCACTTTTTATGTTAACCATGCAGAAAATGGAAGCACCGTATTGTGACCTACGATGTTTGTTATTGGGGCCTTCGATGTGGACAGAAGAAGTTGCCTCCTATCAAGAGCGGCTACTTGAAAGTACTCTCAAATTCCAAATGCACATTAAAAACCTAGCAGATTCTTTGCGGGACTATTATTCCACACCGAATATATCACAATAAGAGAAAGCAAACCTTCTGTGCGTAGGCATCCAGTTCCTTAAACTCTGTCAAGTCTATCGGCATGGATTTCTTATTGCATCCAACCCATGGATAATCTAAGAACAAACGTGGAAAATTCAGTCGAGAAAGTCCTACATGTCCAGCAAGGAAAGGGAAGAAGTGAGAGAAGGAGACAGTGAGACAGTGCTGGAGCAAACAGGATTTTGATCTGATCTCACAAGAGTACATTCGTACCTTGGATCCCAAACGCCTTGTGAGTCGAACATTTTGGCTCCTGAACACCGCAAACCCGGAAGTGAGTGTTCCGGTTTGTGAATGTTCTTTGGAACCCGGACGTCTCTGAGGTGACTTCTGTGACTTCCGATTGGCTGCAGGAGCTTCCTGCAGCCAATCGGAAGCCGCGCCTTTGTTTCCCAACGTTTTGGAAGTCAAACGGACTTCCGGAACGGATTCCGTTCAACTTCCGAGGTACCACTGTACTCCATTTCCTGGACACATGTAGACAGAACTTGCGATGGGAGTGTCATGGTTTCCACGTCCTCCTGCAATAGTTGCTACCTCTTTAGGGAAGCTCCATCCACACAGAGATTTCTCGTTTTTAACCCCAGCAACAAATGCCATTGCACCCACCTCCAATAACCATTCATCAGAACATAAACTGTTGGCTTATTTCGAGAACTATAATGGCAACATAACAAGTGATGGAAACTGGGCTGATAGGTGAGGGGGGAACTGTCCCCATTCCCCTAACCCTGGTGATGAGACAGAGTCCTGCAACACACCAGAGGAGAGAGCAGGTGTCAGGGTTGCACCAGATGAGCAGGAGTGGTGGCAAGCCCCCCTAGGCGAAGCGGCAACCACAGAAGAGTCCAGAGAAATGGAGGGATTCTTATCTGAAGAAGACTGGTGGTGACACTCCTCAGAAGAGGAAGAAGCAGATGGGGAAGAGGGAAGGCCAGAACAGGAGGAGGAAGAAGTTGAGCCAGAATCAGGCCCTTGTGAGGAGAAGAGCCGGAGGGCCCCCTCCCCTCCTCCCATCTCAGCTGTAGAGCGTAGAGCTGAGAAACGGAGGGAGCAATTGGAGGCAGTTGCAGCTCGTAAAAGGCGTGGTGATGAGCTGGCTACTTAAGGAAGGCCGGCTGCTTCCCTCACCAGCACCTGCAACTGCTGTGCTGAAGCACGTATTTGTGCCTGCTCATCCTGCTCCTGGTTCCTGACTCCTGGCTTCCTCCTGACCTCGGCTTTGTGACTTTGGATTCTGACTCCTGGCTTAATCCTGACCTCGGCTTCATGACTTCGGCTTTCTGACTCCTGGCTTAATCCTGACCTCGGCTTCCTGACTTCTGGCTTGAAATGATTTTGGCTGGCTTCTGACCCAGACTGTTTAACCTCGGCTTTATCAGACTGACTGCTCCTCTTCAGCGCACCAACTTGTTGGCGTCCTAACACCAGGCTTAACCGCTGGCCGTGCTTGCTGAGGCTGCTGGGAATTGCCATCCAACAATATCTGGAGGGCCCAAAGTTCCCTACACTTGATGTACAGGATTCAGGCCAATGGCCACGTATAAACATAACAAACGAGATTCTGACTACACATCAGGAATAACTCTGATGGCAACATCTGTTCAACAGTGGAACGGACTCCCTCGGAAAGTCCTCCTTCCTGGGTGGTTTCTAAGCAGAGGTTGGATGGTCATCTGTCATGGATGGTTTAGCTGAGATTCCTGCCATTGCAGGGGGTTGGACTAGATGACCCTTGGGACCCCTTCCAATTCTACAATTCTGTGATTCTGTGAAAGAACTTATATTTACCATACAGATCTTCTGGAAGCAGCTTTGATCCTTGTCCTCCTCCCATCTTGGAAACCTACAGAATTGTTATTGTTGGGATGAGATAATAGATGTACATTGAAGCATATATAAGAAGATATAAAAACAGAACTAGTGATTTGCTTAGACTGAAATACACAAGGGGATAGAAAGAAGTAAAGTTATATAGTGAATGAAGACTTCTAATTTCTCAATTGTATGCTATCCTTGAAGATCTATAATTTAAAGTGTTTAATTTTATTAGAAATAGCAAAATGCCAATAATAAGAATGAGAAACGATGCATAAACAGTTTGAAGTCATATTTTAACTGTTATTTTCTCTTTTTCTTAAGTAATTTCGTTGTTCCCGAAGGGGGACAATGACAATAAATATATTCTAAATTCTAAATTCTTCTTTTTTTATCTACTTTATCCCTGTCAGTTTTTGTTTTTCTTGCTTGTAAAATTTTGTAATTTTTTATGTGAATGATAAATAAAGTTTATTAAATGGGGGGGAAAATAAAGCATATATTGGCCACGCTGACTGGGACTGATGGGGGAACGATCTCTATATAGCCACAGATTCACCATCCCCCATTATGTTGTCCTTACACCAGTGTGACATTCATAGCTGCCCTTAATTTCTTTATTTTATTTATTTCATAAAAAATTTAATTGATGCTTCAGGGGAACCTTGCAGCTCAGTTGGTTAGAGCATCGTGCTGATGACACCAAGGTCACAGGTTCGATCCCCATATGGGACAGCTGCATATTCTTGCATTGAAGAGGGCTGGACCAGATGATCCTCAGGGCCCCTTCTGACTCTGCAATTCTATGATTCTATATTCTATTGGCTCATATCCAGCATCCACATTCATTGAGGGGAAAACAGCGCCTCTTGACGCACATCCCATGTATGTACCTGCTATATAGTTGGGAAAGTGGTTTGTCTGTCTGTCTGTGTGTTCTCTATGCATTCAGAGGCATTCAGCCACTGTCTGGTGCACGGTGGATAAAAATCAATGATTTTTTAAAAAAAAATTAAAATCAGATTTTTTTATTTAAATTGGGTTTTTTTAATTTAAATTGTTGTTTTTAATTTAAATCGGATTTTTAAAATAAAATGCTTTTGGAGGAAAAATCTTTCTAAAGAAAGTTTTCTATTTCACTTATATTATAGTCCAAAGGCTATTCATCAGGAAATAAGGATTTGTTTTAAGTTTTCCATGTGTGCTAAAACTCAGTCTAAGTTTGTTCGTTTGTTTTTAAAAAAATGTTTAACCACATCAGTTAACAAACATGGATACATATGCTATAATGCTATTGTTTTAGTTAAATAAATTGTTTAAATTCTTATTAAGGAAATGATTATTTTTCTCCTTCCAATAAAGTACAGCAGAAAAGTTGTCCAAATATAAGCAATTATTTCATAATTACCTGTCTTTGTATTTCTAATAGTATAACCAAATCAGTAATTTTTGATATAACTGTAAAAACTACTCTGAAAATTTATTATTCCAAAAATGAAACCTTCATCTGGTTAAGATTATACCAGCAAGGATGAGTCTTTCTGTAAAAAAAAAAATGATTTAAATCAAGTCTTACTGACTAGTTATTTAAATCAAATCCACCCTGGTCTGGTGTCTACTGTAGTTTAGCAAAAAAAAACCCAGAACCACAAGTTACTAGCCCTCAACATTTCACTTGCTCACACTGACCTCATGAAACAGAGAGGTGTGCTAAATTGTTGCTTTGTGGCCTGCAAAGTTACCTCCAGAGATTGTTCCTGGAACGAGCTCCTGCCTGCTAACTATCCTAGAATTCCAGCCTGCAAAACTTACCAGTTACCAATCATTAGAAAGTTCCTGGACCCAGCTGGCTCTTTCTCTTCCCCAACCCTCTTTCTAAGAAATGCAAACGAATTAAAGATGCTCTGGTTACCTTTCCGTAGTAGATGCTCAGCGGAGACGTCCAGGTGATTATTTTTCTACTTCGGAGGGGAAGTATTGCCGCAGGACGAACAATTAAGTGCTTCCAGCCGGGAACGAAGTGCCGAAGTGAAGAGATGAGGGTGGAGCATCGCTTGATCTCAGCTTACCACCACCACCACCACCACCCCTCCTTGAGACCTTGGCATTAGAGGATCAGCGTTGGCAGGAAATGCACCCATGAAGTCAAAACAAAGGGAAACCAGAAGATGTTTTAGCAGCGCTGGAGTGCGTCCAAGTTCCCTGCGTGGGGAACCACAGATACAGCAGGTGTCTCAAATGTGGAGGCAGAGCCTAGCCCCAAAAAGCCCTCTCCTCCTTGAATATGTCTAATCCTCTTTCAAAGTCATTCAGATTGGTGGCCATCCCTGCCTCCTGTGGGAGCAAGATCCATAGTAAACTGTACGCTGCATAAAGAAGCACTTTATTTCATGTGTCCTGAATCTTCCAACAGAATCTTCTGCCACCTTTGAATCAATCTTCCAGCTTCATTGGTGTTCACAAGTGCTAGTGTTATGAGAGGGGCAGAAAAACTTTCCTCTATCCGCTTTTCTGCATGCCAGGCATAATATTATAAACTTCTCCCAGATAGATTGTTGTCATTCACAGTCTACTTTTCCGTGTCCTCGTTTTCTTTTTACATCATGGTGTGTGTGTGCGCGCGCGCAGGATCAGATTTAGTTTTGATGAGGCCCTAAACTACTGAAGGTAATGGGGCCCTGTATATGTCCAGCTGTCCTTTGTCAACAACAAATTGTCACTGTTTTTTGTGTTGAATATATGCTATGTAATAATAATAACAATAATGTGTACATAATAATAATAATGTACCCCGCCCATCTGGCCGGGTCTCCCCAGCCACTCTGGGCGGCTTCTAACAAATATCAAAATACATTAAAATATCACAGATTAAAAACTTCCCTAAACAGGGCTGCCTTCAGGTATTTTCTAAATGTCAGGTAGTTGTTTATCTCTTTGACATCTGATGGGAGGCCATTCCACAGGGCAGGTGCCACCACTGAGAAGGCCCTCTGCCTGGTTCCCTGTAGCTTTGCTTCTCGCAGTGAGGGAACCGCCAGAACGCCCTCGGCACTGGATCTCAGTGTCCGGGTAGAATGGTGGGGGTGGAGACGCTCCTTCAGGTATACAGGACCGAGGCCGTTTAGGGCTTTAAAGGTCAGCACCAACACTTTGAATTGTGCTCGGAAATGTACTGGGAGCCAATGTACATCTCTCAGGACCGGTGTTATGTGGTCCCGGCGGCCACTCCCAGTCACCAGTCTAGCTGCCGCATTCTGGATTAATTGCAGTTTCTGGGTCACCTTCAAAGGTAGCCCCACGTAGAGCGCATTGCAGTAGTCCAAGCGGGAGATGACCAGAGCATGCACCACTCTGGTGAGACAGTCTGCGGGCAGGTAGGGTCTCAGCCTGCGTACCAGATGGAGCTGCTGGACAGCTGCCCTGGACACAGAGTTAACCTGCACCTCCATGGACAGCTGTGAGTCCAAAATGACTCCCAGGCTATGCACCTGGTCCTTCAGGGGCACAGTTACCCCATTCAGGACCAGAGAGTGGTAATTTATGGACCTAACAGGTATTTAAAGCCATTTGCACATAACAAATAGGAGCCTGCACAACACAAAACAATGTTGCTGTATGCAGGTTTTATTTTATTTGTTTTTTCTCTTAGATTTTGGAAATGTACATCCAGTTTTCTTTTCCTTTAAATTTTTTTGGGGCCCCCAAGAGAGTGGGGCCGAAGCTATAGCTTGTTTAGCTTATACATAAATCCGGCACTGTGTGTGTGTGTGTGTGGAAAGGTGAGGCAGAGCACTGGTTTGGAGGAGAGTTGATCCTTCAGCAAGTTGCAAAGGGCTCCTGGGCCATTATATTGTAGAGGCTGCCCAGGCTAGCCATGCCATTGGCACTGTCTCTCCGAGGATTTGTCTGTGCCCTTAAAAAGGCATTTCCTTGTTCTGCAGCTGCTGTCTCCTGCAGTGTGGGAGTGATGGGAACTGACCTAGAAGTGAACCTTCTGAATTGGAGAAGTCTAGCAAAGCCTTCTGGTCTGATAGGAGCTCTTGGGAGATACCGGTAGGTGTTGGAAGGTTAGACTCATGAGAATGCTTAGGTAGAGAGAGGAATGCTTAGGTAGAGAGCGTCCCAGTCTGCCCTTCTTGTGCTGACCTGTGTTGATCTTTCTTCAGTGTAGGAATGACGCTCTCAGGGTTGCTGATGTTGCCTCACTTTCTCCTTCCCGTCCTCCTTCATTAAATGGCAAGCATGGCTTATTGCATCTCCATACTCTCCAATATTTATCCAATGAAAATAGGGACGTCCCTAATAATAATAATAATAATAATAATAATAATAATAATAATAATACCCAACCCATCTGACTGGTTGCCCCAGCCACCCTGAGCAGCTCCCAATATGTATAAAAACACAATACAGCGGTATCTATGGTTACGAACTTAATTCATTCTGGAGGTCCGTTCTTAACCTGAAACCGTTCTTATCCTGAGGTACCACTTTAGCTAATGGGGCCTCCCACTGGCGCACAATTAATGTTCTCATCCTGAGGTAAAGTTCTTAACCCGAGGTACTACTTCCGGGTTAGCAGAGTCTGTAACCCGAGGTGCTTGTAACCCGAGGTGCTTGTAACCCGAGGTACCACTGTAAAACATTAAAAAATTAAAAATTTCCCAATACAGTGCTGCCTTCAGATGGCTTGGGGGGTCAGATAACTGCATACCCTCCAACATTTCTCTGATGAAAATAGGGATGTCCTAAGGAAAAGTGGGACATTCTGGGATCAAATCAGAAACTGGGACTGTGTATGTAAATCTGGGACTGTCCCTGGAAAATAGGGACACTTGGAGGTCCTGCATCTCTCCCTTAGCCAGACAGAACTGGGATCTTCCCTATTAGTCATGCATTTCCAATCCCCTTATTTTTCTAAACCTGTTGTGATTGTATCCAGGGTAAAGTGTGCTCCCGCAACAGGGATTCTGTTTCCGTTCAGATTCTGCAGGCATTCAACTCCAAACGCTCCCAGTAGGGAACCTCTCAGCACCCTGAACAAAAAAACCAGTTCCCGGGATACTGTTGTGAGTTTCCAGGTTGGGCGGGGGACGGCACAGGCTGTATTTCTGAGTTCTTTCCAATTCCTGGATCCAGCAAGGATTCAAACTGGTGGAATAGCCAGGCAGGTTTCTTGGTAATGGCCCAAAGGTAACAAAGGAAGTGGCTCTGTGCCAGAGAACAAAGGGGTGGGCTCTCGTACCTCAACTATCTGTTAGCTTGGAAGACAAAGAGGTGACTTCTGCAAGCGAGGTAGAAGCTAGAGGCTGCAGGCTGGGCAGCTGAGAGACAGAGCAATGCCTGATTTCGACTGTGACTATGGGAGAAGCAAGACCCTCTTGGGGTGGTAATGCTGTGAGCCCCTTCATCGTAGGCTCAGATTGTATATATGTGTAAATAAACCATGAATCATTAAGGCCCTGCACTCTTCACTGTCCCTCATTCCAAGGAAACCAAACCCTGGATAAGCGCTGCCTGGAACCCCTAGAATTCTGTGCCGCTCAGAGATTGGGGTGCCGTACAACAGTACTTTGGGGGACGCCATGACTGTCTAAAGCGGTATAAAGGTAAAGGTAAAGGGACCATTAGGTCCAGTCGTGACCGACTCTGGGGTTGCGGCGCTCATCTCGCTTTATTGGCCGAAGGAGCCGGTGTACAGCTTCCGGGTCATGTGGCCAGCATGACAAAGCCGCTTCTGGCGAACCAGAGCAGCACACGGAAACGCCATTTACCTTCCCCCCGAAGCGGTACCTATTTATCTACTTGCACTTTGACGTGCTTTCGAACTGCTAGGTTGGCAGGAGCAGGGTCCGAGCAATGGGACTTCACCCCATCATGGGGATTCAAACTGCTGACCTTCTGATTGGCAAGCCCTAGGCCCTGTGGTTTAACCCACAGTGCCACCCGCGTCCCATAAAGTGGTATACCATAAAGTGGTATAACACTGCTTTAAATGTATAATCCAGGTGGGGCCCAGCTTTTACTCAGAGCAGATCCGTTGAGCATGACTAAATTAGGTCTTACCGATTTCAACAGGCATACTCTGAGTAAAACTTAGTTGACTACTACAGATTATCTCCAGATATTACGGCTTGGAGCTAAGGCTCCACCCTTGAGCTTGTTTTTGTGGTCACCCTTCATTTTCATTTATGGATGTGTGGTTAACCTGTTGTTTCGAGTCTGCAAAAGTGCCTTACTGAAGAAGTTAATGAAGCCCGTTCCGCAAACTTGTATGGTGAACGCCCATTTAATCAGTTCAGCGTTCAAGCCATTAGGTTAATTAAGCAAAACAGGATAATTGGAAAAGGGGCTGTATCTATGAATACCGGGGGTGGAAGACAGTGTATAACTCGATGGCAGAACAAACAATGCTGTGCTTTAAAATTAGAGAGTGTTCTAGTAGGGTGACAGAAATTACAGGGTGCCCCTTCTGGGAACTGTGATGGCAATTAAGGCATCTTCTGAGAATCTATACTAAAAGAGAGAAAACATTCCCCAGGCTGCAGCATTTCCTGCAAGATAATAGCGAGCCACCTGCCGGCACCACGAGCATCACAAGGACGGCCTTGTCAGCTTCTCTTCCCCGTAACTCCATGATCCTGTCCTTCGTTCACAATATCCTGCCTTTCTCAATCTGGCTAGCATGAATGAAGGCAATGCAAATGGGCTGTAAAATGTTGGGAGGGCCACAGAATTCCCAGGTTTTGATGGCGTATGTATCCACAACACAGCAGTGGGGAGAGCTATTTCTTCGGAGGCCGCCATTGATGGTGCCTCAGCCACAACTGGGTGGTCCTGAAAGGAGAGGCGCCCAAGGGAAGTAACCCCTTTGGGTTTCTCCTTTGCGATGTGACCGGGAAGAGGGCACCTCTCATGGGTTGTAGACGGATTTGCTCCTGGGTGATAGACAGTGGTGAAAGAAAAAGAAAGAAGAAGAAGAAGAAGAAGAAGAAGAAGAAGAAGAAGAAGAAGAAGAAGAAGGAGTCTCAAAGCGGCTCACAATCTCCTTTCCCTTCCTCCCCCACAACAAACACTCTGTGAGATGAGTGGGGCCGAGAGACTTCAGAGAAGTGTGACTAGCCCAAGGTCACCCAGCAGCTGCATGTGGAGGAGCAGAGACGCGAACCCGGTTCACCAGATTACGAGTCCACCGCTCTTAACCACTACGCCACACTGGATTCAAAAGAAATGAATCTCTTTTCCAAGTGAGAGTTGGAATGCTGAGGAGAGCCTAAACTAGGGGTCACCAGACTAAGGCCCGCGGGCTGAATAAGCCCCGCGCGAGCCAATTATCTGGCCCCCGCTGCCACCCGCTCTTACCGGCGTGGCGCAGCATGGTGCAGCGCGGCTGCCAATCTCCGGGTCAGCGCAGCACCGGAAATAGCTTTTGCAACGTGAAGTTGAGTGTGCGCACTCCATCCAAACTGGCACCGCTGCTTCTGCGGCGCCCTTATGAGGCGCTGGGACAAAAGCACCCCCCCCCCTAGCCGCCAATCGTGTGCGGCGGCTGGGGGGTTGCCCCGCCGCTGCTGCTTTTGGCGTGGCGGCTTGCAAGGGTGCCGCGGGAGCAGCAGCATCGCCGGCGGGTGGGCGGGCCCCGCGCAGGGCGGGGCCAGCCCAACTGTCACCCCTCCCCACGTGGAACCTGGGGCGTACCGCCCCCCACTGTCCCCCCCTTGCAACGCCAGTGACTAAGCCGCTTCTGGCAAACCAGAGCAGCCCACAGAAACGCCATTTACCTTCCCACCACAGCGGTGCCTATTTATTTACTTGCACTTTGATGTGCTTTCGAACAGCTAGGTTGGCAGGAGCAGGGACCGAGCAACAGGAGCTCACCCCGTCGCGGGGATTCGAACCGCCGACCTTCCGATCGGCAAGCCCTGGGCTCTGTGGTTTAACCCACAGCGCCACAGATAGATGCCAGCAACTCCAAGCCACTTAAGCATTAAAGCAGCAATCTTAACACACACTTTGCGCAGAGAAAGTCCCATTGAGCTCTATTGGGGTGGGGGAAAGACACGTGTAAGAGGGCACTGTAAGTGAATCGCTTCGCAGAAATTCTTCATCTACTTCCTACACTCTTAGTAAGCTGCCTGTTCAGGAATGTAACACTGGTTATAAATCTGAAAACCACATCCATCATGACTTGTTTATTACATTGCAATAATATTGCTATTAACTGAGTTTTTTATATTAAGAAAACCTATAACCTGCACATCTTAGATGATATTAAATAAAAGAGGGTACTTAAAGAAAGGACCGGATAGCAGAAGGTCCTTTGCAGAAGAGGAATATGAAAGAAAAGCCCTTATGAATGAGCTCCAATCACATCCACCAAATTACTTGACTTGGGAGAGCTGGGGGGGTTCAAGTTCGCTCTCAGTTCTGTTGTCGAATGTCAGGGATCTGCTTGGCAGGCCAAAGTGGGTCTGGTGATCTGCCTTGAACCACTGCGGGAGCCAGTGAAGGCGATATCAAAAAACGGGGAAGGGTTTGGTGCTGCGAGGTCACGGCTGGGGTGCAGCCGGCCCAAAGATCCCCCCTCAAAAAATTCTACGCAGGTGTAGTTAGAGTCACCGTCAGTACATTTGGTTAGGATAAGGCCACAGGGGCAGGAAAGAGACGGGGTTCTCTCCGGCGTGAATCCGCTGGTGCCTCTTGTGGTGGGAGCTGCGGCTGAAGCTTTTCCCGCAGTATGTGCATGTGTAGGGCTTCTCGCCCGTGTGGATGCGGTTGTGCTGCGTGAGGGTGGACTTGTCGGTGAAGCTCTTCCCGCAGTCGGAGCAGGTGTAGGGCTTCTCGCCCGTGTGGATCCTCTTGTGCCGGATCAGGTTGGAGCTGACGTTGAAGCACTTCCCGCAGTGGTCGCACTCAAAGGGCTTCTCCCCGGTGTGGATGCGCATGTGCTTGACCAGGTCCGAGGTCTGGTTGAAGCTCTGCCAGCACTCTGCGCACGTGTGGGGGATTTCGAAGGGGGAGCTCTGCTTCTTCGAGGCTCTGGCCTTCTTGGCTTTGCCGGGGGGCGAGGCGTTGTTGGCGGGGGAGCCCTCCGGGTGGCTGCATTTGCCCGGCCTCTTGCCCGGCGGGCTCTTCAGGTGGCGCTTGTGGTGGGAGCTGCGGCTGAACGTCTTGCCGCAGTCGATGCACTGGTAGGGCTTCTCCCCGGTGTGCGTCCGGACGTGCTGGACCAAGGTCGACTTGTCGGTGAAGCTTTTCCCGCACTCTGAGCACAGGTAGGGCTTCTCGCCCGTGTGGATCCTCTGGTGGCGGCTCAGGTTGGAGCTGACGCTGAACATCTTCCCGCAGTCCAGGCACCTGTAGGGCTTCTCCCCCGTGTGGATCCTCTGGTGGTTGATCAGGTCCGAGCTCTGCGCAAAGGTCTGCCCGCACTCGGTGCAGATGTTGGGGTTCTCTCCAGAGCAGGTCCTCTGCGGGGCAGCGAGGCCTTTGCGCTTCCTCGCCTTCTTATCCGGGGGGCCTGCCCCCTTTCCCTCCAACAGGAGGCGGCTCTGCTCCTGGTCATCCAACGGCCGCAGACCCTTTGGCCGCCTGTTCTGACCTGAGGTCTGAGGTGTTTTCCCTTTTGATCTTTTGGGAGGCATCTCACTTAGGTTTCACTGGAACGGAACAGTGCTCCCCTAGAGTCCCCCTTGTAGTCCCATCACCTGGTCAGATAAACAGAGAAAGAGAGAGAGCTGTTCACATGTTGCCTATGGGATGGAGAACCTGCTAGCCCAGTGATGGCTAACCTTGACACCCCAGATATTTTGGAACTACAACTCCCATCATCCCTAGCTAACAGGATCAATGGTCAGGGATGATGGGAGTTGTAGTCCCAAAACATCTGGAGTGTCAAGGTTAGCCATCACTGTGCTAGCCTCCAAATCAGGCATAGGCAAACTCGGCCCTCCAGATGTTTTGAGACTACATTTCCCATCATCCCTGACCACTGGTCCTGTTAGCTGGGGATGATGGGAGTTGTAGTCCCAAAACATCTGGAGGGCCGAGTTTGCCTATGCCTGCTCTAGATGTTCTGGGACCCCCATCTCCCATCAGCCAACAGTTATCAATGGTGTTAGGGATGATGGGAGCTATGGGAACAGACCTACCTAAAATGTATAGAAACTTATTCATGTATGCTACTACAGCGGCAAGAATGTTACTCGCCCCAAAATGGAAAGAAGCAGAAGTCCCAGCGAAAGGAAGAATGGATACGAAAGCCTATGGAATATGCAGAAATGGTGAAACTTACCGGAAGAATAAGAAATCAAGATAACGATTTATTTATTTATTTTGCAAAAGAATGGAAATGGTCTATTGAATATTTTCAGATAAATTATAAACAGATTAAAAAACATCGGCAGGATTATTGTAATAACCTGCAGTTTCATAAGAGTAGATATTTAAAGAAGATGAATGAATGAGTGGATTAAGTTAATTTGGATATGCAGAAGATATTAAAAACAAATTTAAGGAACCGCAGAAAGAGGGGGAAGGAAGTCAAGTTTTGAAATGTCAAAATGATTGTAAAATTAGTGAAATGTACCGGTATAAACTTGAAAAAGTATAAATAAGGAAATGAAAGCAAAAAAAACAAAACGAATGATGAGAGCTGAGGTCCCACAACATCGAACGGGCCACAGGTTCTCCATCTCTGACTCACATCTGCACCTTAAAACAGTCTGTCTTTTCTAGAGCTTCAGCGAAGCCTTTCCCACTTTGACCTTACTGGACATTTATAGGAACGTTGCCCTTTTATTTAAATGAGCACACCAAAAAAAATCCAGCTCCTGTGCCTTCTGCGGTTGCATGTCAGGCAGGAATCCAATGGGCACAATTTTCTGCCACATAGTGGGAAACAATCTTATTCCATTGGTCCATTCTAGCTCCATATTGTCTACTCTGACTGGCAGGTGGCTCTCCAGAGTCTCCCAGTCTCTCCCAGCCCTACCTGGGGGTTGAAGCTGGGGCCATCTGCATGCAAGTATACAGGTATGCTCTGAGCTATGGCCCTAGCCATTGGCATTCATCCATAGCTGTCAACTTTCGGATTTGAAAATAAGGGATTTTTCCCAACTTTCGGATTTGAAAATAAGGGATGCCGCGAGGGCGGTGCAATGGCACCAAGTAGCCTCGCCACCCTGCGCGCGAATGGGTGAGCGAAAGAGCGAGCGCGTAGATGGCAGGCAGGCTGTCTGTCTAGTTGGGCGTGAGGGTCTGGCTGCAC
The DNA here is from genome assembly GCA_034642065.1 of Darevskia nairensis. Classification (NCBI taxonomy): domain Eukaryota; kingdom Metazoa; phylum Chordata; class Lepidosauria; order Squamata; family Lacertidae; genus Darevskia; species Darevskia nairensis. The sequence continues at coordinate 386,091 of JAWWNI010000897.1, forward strand.
AAGGCATGCAAGCTCCGCCCCAGTCGGTCTTAGACTCCTTATTGGCAGCCGAGCAACACAGCTGAGGGAGGGAGAGGAGCTGCTTCCTTTGAAATCCGGGAAATTTAAGGGATATCAACAATCCGGGATAGCAGCGGGAAACGGCATTGGAATAAGGGAGTTTCCCGCAAAAAAAGGGAGGGTTGACAGCTATGCATTCATCTGCTTTGACATCTGCCCATCACAGGAACTGTAAAAGGCAGAGGGGTTTTGCCAGGGGAAAATAAAACTGGTGGCAGCGATCAACCAACTCTCTCCCCCCCCCCCAAGACCCTGACCCCAGGCCATCTGGTCCAAGCCACTGCCACTGCCAGGGCTGCCACTTCTGTGCAAGGTACCCAGGCCTGGAAAAAGGCTCCTGCCCTTTTAACAGCCCCGCAGAAGATGCAGCAGCTGCTCCCACGTTCCGGGGAAAGCTGCACCTGACGGAATTCTGCCTTCCGTGCAACTCTTAAAGGCACAGCGACCCTCTTAGGGCCTGAACGAGACGCTGCGCCTGGGGGCAAAGCAGAGAGGTAGGTGCCTTTCTCTCTGCATTCAGCATACGGCTGTGAATGAGACGCAGCCCAGACGGGGAGAGAGAAGCCGCGCTTACTCTGACAGCCTCCGCCAAGGGAGAGAGGGACGTTAACCGGTCGAAAGGGACGAGGCGTGGCTTTCGCTTTCTGGGATGCCTTTCCCTTTCTCCCGTCCTGATGTGGGCGGGCCCCTTTTGCAGGCGCCGTCAGCGGATCGGTGCCTGGAGCTGGCGGAAGGAAACCTCCGGGGGAGAGCCCTGGCTGCAGTCCAGGCAGCGATCCTGCTCCAGGCATCGATCCCGCAGGGGGCTGGGGTGGAAGAAGGCAGGCGATCGGGGCGGCGCCTTGCTCCTTGGCCCGGGCATCCAGGAGCGCAGCAGCGCCTCGGCGCAGCGCAGGTGCGGCGGCGAGATCAAGGCTTCTCCTCCTCCTCCGCTGCGCGCACGATCGCTTCCATCCGAGGCAGAGGGGGCGCAGCCGTCGATGGGCTGCGCTGCTCGGGTTTGGGGGTCGTCGTGTGGCAGAGGAGTGGCGACAGGAAGCAGCATAATCGCCTAACCTGGGAAGCCCCACCTCAAAAGCGAGAGTGGAGAAAGCAAGGAAGGAGAGCGGGACGGCGGGCGCCTGCAATGGCGAGAGCCATCTGGTGGCCGCAGCTGTGGATACCTCGCCCCATTCATTCAGCTGCTGCGGGCGCTCCCCGCGTCTCCTCAAGAACCCTGGGAACTATAGTACTGGGGATTGTAGTGTAAACAGGATTTCTTTTTGGTGGGGAGATGGGATTTGAAGGTATGGCGTGTGCATGCAGCCGCAGATGCTTCCAAACAGTGCCCGCACACAGCCCAGTTTCTTACCCCCAAGAAGGTAAAGCTAAAGGTAAAGGGACCCCTGACCGTTAGGGTCCAGTCGCGGACGACTCTGGGGTTGTGGCGCTCTTCTCGCTCTGTAGGCTGAGAGAGCCGGCGTTTGTCCACAGACAGCTTCTGGGTCATGTGGCCAGCAGGACTAAGCCGCTTCTGGCGAAACCAGAGCAGCGCACTGAAACGCCGTTTACCTTCCCGCCGGAGCGGTACCTATTTATCTACTTGCACTGGCATGCTTTCGAGCTGCTAGGTTGGCAGAAGCTGGGACCGAACAACGGGAGCTCACCCCGTCACAGGGATTTGAACCGCTGACCTTCTAATCGGCAAGCCCTAGGCTCTGTGGTTTGACCCACAGCGCCACCCGTGTGCAATCCATACCTGAGCGTCTCCCTCTCTTGAAGAGGCAGTCCTGTTGCAGGTGTCTTCAGTGCTTTCAGACCCGCCACCAAACATGCATTTGGGGACCCCTTTCTTCAATCTTTCGTCGTTTGTTCTGCATGGTGGGTAGTGCTGCTGTTGCAAACCAACTTGGGTAAGGCCACTGCGACCCACTAGCAGGTCCCAATCCACCAGTTGAAGACCGGTGCGCTACATGATGCCACGACTGCTGAGCTAGGCCCCCTTCCCTAAGGAAATGCGGCTTGCACCCTGACCTAACCTCAAGTATTTGTTTGGTCGTGGACTGCCCAGATTTTCTCGCTCAGGAATTCATGGCTGCCTTGAGAGGTGCTCCTTGTTCCAGCTCCACTGTGTTTGTCTTCGATCAAGGTCCTACACTGCCCCAGGAGGAAACTACTGAGGAAATAGATAGCTCAGTTGGTTAGAGAGCATGGTGCTGCTAACACCAAGGTCGCAGGTTCGATCCCCATCTGGGATAGCTGCGTTGCATTGGGTTGGACTAGATGATCCTTCCCTTCCAACTCTACAATTCTGATTTCGTGAAGGAAGCAACTGCAGCGGCTTCTTCTGACCCAGGAAGCTCAAATCTTTGAGAAGACATTAAGGAGAGAGTGAGAGAGCGAAGCCCTCCCTCAGCGATAGCCAAGGCCCTCTGGTGGCAAACAAGGAATTATTCTCTCCCCTCCCTTTTTTGAGACCCCCCTCCCCCAAAGTAAATTCAACCTGGGGGGAAACAACAGAAGCAGAATCTCAGCTGAGCTCTGGATGGAGCCAGGAAACGCTGGGGATTTGTGGCAGAGGCAAAAAGCTACAGCAGCTTAACAGGCCCAAACCAAGAGACAAGAAGGCCCGAATGAGGCCTGGTTTACAACACACAACGTCAAGCACGTCTGTGTGTTTTAAGGCACCTCTTCTGGGATCCACATGCTTCAAATCACATTTAAACAGGGTCACTGGTTTTGTTTGGACAGTATTAGCATGCAGGGGCCTGAATGCTGAGAATATGCTATGCTGGAGCTGCAGCCATATGCGCCGATGAGAACGCAAGGAAGACCTTTTTTTATTTCATTTGTTTATTTAAAAAAAAAAACATGCCGGAGGTTGCATTGAAAGCAGGCCTGAGCTGTGAACTGTAAGGAGCTGCCCTGTTATACAAACTCATACATGCCGTACATTTAAAGCATGTCACCCCACCCCCAAAATATTCATGGGGACTATGGTTTGTTAAGGGTCCTGGGAATTGTAGCTCCATGAGGCGTGAACTACCACTCCCAGGTTTCGTGAGGTGGCTGTGTGCTTTAAATACATGGGGTGTGTACACACAACCACTGTCTGGCTCAAAATAAAGACCATCCACCTCATTTGTGTTTCCTTCAGAGGAACCTAGACTCCATCCTCAGACTCTGGCCCTCTCCTCTAGTCCTGTTTACTTTCCTGACCCTCCTAAGATTAGCAGAAGTAACATTAACAGATTAAGTGGGTGTTTTTGTGTTCCACAGAAGCCCTGGATTGGCCACTGTGAGATACAGGATTCTGGCTGAGGTGAACCTTTGGCCTGATCCAGCAATGATTTCCTTAAGATATTCTGACTAGACCAAAACTTTAATAAGGAATGGGGGAAATTTATAGTTTATTTTAAAAACCAGTGTAAACAGTTAAAATTGTTAGTGGGGTTGGAATAACACTTGTAAGTGTAGCGATGAACTTTGGACATAATGGAGATATTAAAAAGTTGATTATAAAAGATGCAGAATTGAAAGGATTAACAATAAGACCCCACAAAGGGGAAGAGGGAAGGTCCAGGAGATTCTTTGGAATCTCGCTTTTATATATATTATGTTGTTATGTGAATGTAAATTCTAATCTGAAAAATCAAATTTGTTCATAAAAAAATAAAATAAATAAGATATTCTGATAAAATGGGGGGGGGCATTAAATCCTTGCATGGATAGGACATGTTAGCTAGATACCACCCAAACGTAGCAACTTTGTCACTTCATTAGAAATGTGCTTGATTTGAAAATCATCTCAAAACATGTGAAAAATCCCATGTCACACTTCTTAGATAAGCTATAGTTTTGTTGACACACTTTAGCTCTGTAGGGAACCTGCGGCCTTCCATACATTGCTGGACTTTAACCCACCATCACCACTGACCATTGGGCTGATGGGATTTGAAGTCCCAACATCTGGAGGGCCACAGGTTCCCCCCACCCCACCCCTGGCTCTACAGTACATGGCCAAACCTGAGAGATTCTGGCTCAGCTAACTCAGGCAGCTGGAGTGCCAGACCTCTTTGCTCAAGACTGAAACAGCAACCCTTGGGAAAGCTTGCAAAACTTATTATGACCCACGCAGCCCGCCAGCCAGTTCCCCAAGCACTCGGCAGGCCACACTACACAGCGAGACACAAGCTGCTCCAATCTGCCTTGGAGGGAACAGGAGCTTGTTCCACCCAAACACTAGCCACCTCTTGTAAAGGGTTGCATGCACAAAGGCCAACACGTTTGCTATTGCAGGGGACCCAAGATTATTTTTTTTACTGCATATGCGCTGCACAACACACAGGAAGGAGGAATTGTACAGATGCAGATGTGTGCACAAACCAGTCTTTGAGATGTCGGTCCTCCTGACAACAGAGGCATTGGGTGCTGAAGCCTATCTTGTTCAGGATCTTGGCAGGAAAGGGATTGGTATACCTGAAGGAGCGTCTCCACCCCCATCATTCAGCCCAGACACTGAGGTCCAGCTCCGAGGGCCTTCTGGCAGTTCCCTCACTGCGAGAAGCAAAGTTACTGGGAACCAGGCAGAGGGCCTTCTCGGTGGTGGCACCCGCCCTGTGGAACACCCTCCCATCAGATGTCAAGGAAATAAACAACTGCCTGACTTTTAGAAGACATCTGAAGCCAGACCTGTTTAGGGAAGTTTTTAATGTTTGATGTTCTATCGTGATTTTAATATGTGGGAGCCACCCAGAGTGGCTGGGGAAACCCAGCCAGATGGGCGAAGTATAAATAATAAATTATTATTATTATTATAACTCAGGCTATGTACACATAACTCTCTTATTTCCATTTAGCTTCTATTATCATGGATGGCACCCTCACAAACAAAGGCAAACAATTAAGAGATGCTCCTGCAAAAAGTTATTCAGATGAGTTTCTCCTGTTTGCTCCCTTTCGCTGTCTGCTTTGGGGCATGGTGGAGGCCCTGATGGCTATAGCAGCAAGACGAAGCAAGAAAACATCAGGGTGTTCTGATGGCCTCATCTGCTACATCTGGTGCGGCGAACCTGTGGCGCTCCAGATGTTGCTGGACTACAACTCCCATCATCCGCTTTCTGAGGCTGACTGCGCTTGTCGTTCAGCTGCGTCTGAAGGACCAGAGCTTCCACACACCTGCATTATAGCAACACGTCCACACTTGCAAGCCACACTTCCAAGCTCTTTCCACCATGATGATGAGACAGGATACTTTTTTGCATGAGCGTTTGGGGTTACGTTTTCATACAACATATGAGGCGACGCTTCTCCTGTAAAAGAAGCGTATGCTGAACAAGAGCAGATTTCTGTTTATTTTACCTCCACAGAGAAGAAAAAGTGACACCGACATACTCAGGCGAGAAGTGGGATTTCACGTTCCTCTTTAGCAGAGTTGATACTTCCTATTTCGACCATGTTTAAAATAAATGGAGAAGTGAGTCATTAACAGCACGACTGACACACACACACACAAATGATAAAACGGGTACAAAAAGGCAGATTGCACAATAGCAAACCTTAGTTTGTTTATTTTTTTAATCAAAATTTCATTCACCAGGGAAATGCTTAGATACTATGTCGATTAAGTTCTTAGAACTCTGCACTCACTTCCAACAGCGAGGCTTGCTTTAAAATCATTACACCACATCACCTATTTTTTTAAAAAAGGGGGGATTGTGAATTACATATACACATTGCTGTGCTCTAAATAAACTGCTGTAACAGGATGGGTGGGGGGGTGAGATTTCTCACACACCCACATACCCTAATTCAGAGCCCCAGATCCTCCACAAAGCATACTTGTGAGATCCTGTCTGAGCAACATCCCAATTCATTGAGGTGACGGGTGGGGGGAGCTTTTTGGTGTGTTGAGCTGTGCCTATCATAAAAAAAAATGGGGAAATCCTTGCATTTAGAAACGGGGCAGAGGTTGCCCCGTCTATTGGTAAATATACTCTTGATGAAAGTGGGCAGGAGCAGACAGGCACAGAATAGCAACGAAACATACGGTAATAGGAGCCTGGGCAACACATTTCACCCATATTCGCCACTTAAAGCTTTGAAAGACCAGGTCTGCACTTTGTGGGAAGCAAATAGTCCACAATCCTCACTTGGCTGAACACAAGAGCATAAAGCAGGCTTCCTCAACCTTGGCCCTCCAGATGTTTTTTGGCCTACAACTCCCATGATCCCTAGCTAGTAGGACCAGTGGTCAGGGATGATGGGAATTGTAGTCTCAAAACATCTGGAGGGCCTGAGGGTGAGGAAGCCTGCCTTGCTGGTTCAGACGGAAAAGCTCATCTAATCCTCTGCCATCATGCCCTCCCAGAGGCCCCCATTAAGTTCATTATCATAGAATTGTAGAGTTGGAAGGGACACCAAGGGTCATCTAGTCCAACCCCCCTGTGATGCAGGAATCACAATTATAGCATCCAATAGACGGCCATGATGGAAGATGGCCATCCTTCTGCTTGTTTAGTGCTCCAAGGTATACAGGACTCAGTATATGGAAGTTAGTGGCTAATAGCCCTTGACAGAACTATCCTCCATTAATTTATCTAAACCCCTTAAAAAAACAGAAAGCCATCTACACTTAGTGGCCATGATCAGCCTGAAGGAGTGACTGAATCAGGACTCTTGCAGTTACTGTAACTTGCAAATGAACATTTGGGTGAACGCAAGATCAAAACCTTGATAGACGGATTACTGTGGCCCGATTCTGAAATGTGTCGTGTACTAACACAACTCTGCAGAGATTATTTTCGAGAAATACTTTCAATAGGGGAGTTGCGCAACGGCTGGTTATAACCATACAGCCGGGAAAACTGGTCGACAATATTGTTAAAAGATAAAACTGCCAAGCATATAGGACAAGCCCTGCTGAAGAACAACCAGCATGGCTTCTGCAAGGTTAAGCCCTGCAACACGGACTTACATGAATTCTTTGATGGGGTCAACAAGCATATGCATAGGGGTGATCTAGATGACATTTTACACTTAAGGCTTTGGAAAAGCTTTTCACCAAAGACTCCTCCTGGCGCCAAGTGATCTTAGCAGTCATGGGAAAGAGGAAGACGACCCCTGGTGAGATCAGTAACAGGTTGGAAAACAGGAAGCGGAGAGTTGGAATAAATGCGAGTTCTCCCAGTGAAGGATGTGTGTTTCTGAGCACAACTAAAAGTGTTGGTGCTGACCTTTAAAGCCCTAAATGGGCCCTGTATGCCTGAAGGAGCATCTCCACCATAGTTGTCAACCTTTCCCTTTTCTTGCGAGGAATCCTATTCGGAATAAGGGAATTTCCCGCAAAAAAAGGGAAAAGTTGACAGCTATGGTCTCCACCTGCATTGTTCAGCCCAGACACTGAGGTCCTCCTCCAAGGGCCTTCTGGAGGTTCCCCCATTGCAATAGAATAGAATAGAATAGAATAGATTTATTGTCATTGTCCCCTTCAGGAACAACGAAATTGTCCCCTTCGGGAACAACGAAATAAGTGAAGTTACAGGGAACCAGGCAGAGGGCCTTCTCGGTAGTGGCACCCGCCCTGTGGAAAGTCCTCCCATCAGATGTCAAACAGATAAATGACTATCTGACTTTTAGAAGACATCTGAAGGCAGCCCTGTACAGGGAAGTATTTTTTTTTAATTGTGTTTTCAATATTTTGTTGGAAGCCACCCAGAGTGGCTAGGGCAACCCAGTCAGATGGGTGGCCTATAAATAATAATAATAAATTATGTAGAAAGTGAAGTCTCCGAAGGATTGGTACTGGGACCTGTGCTTTTTAACTTGTTGATAATTTAGTTAGGGATGTGGTAGTCAAGCCGGCTGATAGTATCAGATTCATGGTGAAGAGCTCCGAAAAGATCTCTCCAAGCTGAGTGAGTGGGCAGCAAAATGACAAATGCAATTTGATGTAAAGAAGTGATATACATTGGGGCAACAAGTCTAAATTAAACTGAACTGAACTGCCAGTGACTGACCAAGAGCGAGACTTTGGGGTCCTAGCGGAAAGTTCAATGATGTCAATCCAGTATGTGACAGCTGTGAAAAACATGAATTCCATGCTAGGGATCATTGCAAAAAGAAAACTGCCACTATGATGTCATGATATTCCATCGCACTTAGAATACCGTGTACAGTTCTGGACATCCTCGCCTCAAAAAGGATATTGTAGCATTGGGAAAGGCTCAGGAAACGGGAAACCCAAACGATCAAGAGGATGGAGGAAAACTTAACAAAACCTAAGCCTGTTTTAGAGACGAGTAAGAGGAGCCATGATAGAAGGTTGTAAGATTATGCACGGTGCAGAGAAAGTGGCTGGAGAACAGAGTTTCTCCTTCTCACATGATGCCAGAACTCACGGACGTTAAATGCTGATATTGGCAGATTCAGGACAGATGAAAGACACAGTTAACTGATGGATAAATTCATTGCTAAGGCTACTAGCCACTGGCTCCTACCTTTTTCTCCCTGCTCTGTCAGAGGCAGTATGCTGGGAATCTCAGGTGGTGAAGAGTGATATTATGCTCAGGCCCTGATTCTCATAGGCTACTCATAGACGTCTGGGTTGGCTAATCTGAGAACAGGATGCTAGACTAGAGGAGCCACTGGCCTGATTCAGCAGGGCTCTTCTTAAGAATGGACATACACACACGCCCCGCAAAAAACCCCAAAAACACCTACAAATAATAGTGGAAATTTTCTAAATGCCTCTATATTAACCAAGAGTCTGCCCTCTGGAATACCAAAACTCATACAGCAGAAACAAATAATGGATTCAGAATGCAGAATGCAGCACTTACGGGTGATTGAGAAATGCTGACTTGTTTGTGCTTTTCCCTGTATTTGGGGGGACACATCGACAACTGTCCCTTCTCCATCTCATTCAGGATGGCAAAAAAAAAAAAAACGCCAATTGTACAAAGTGTTTAATTAACCTGTAGAATCAACTGCTACAATAGGTCAAAGGTTAGGTTTCCTATCAGACACTCGATTAAATAACAAACATTTTCATAAAGGTTCACCTACAGAAAGGATAAAAGCTAACCACAAAAATTACTTGGATATAGCAAACAGTCTTCTATGGACAGCTAATTCCAAACTTTCCCCCTTTGTGTTACTTTTACAGTTTCGTATCAGGCTACCTCTGTTAGATCTAGATTTGACAGCCCCGCCTCTTTAAAGCGCAGGGCGGATCGCGACATTTGCCTTTCTTCTTGATAGCTAACCATCGCGACTACCCAGTTTAAGGAGCTTCCCTAAATGTCTCAACTTTTGTGTGTTTCGTTTTCCTTTCCTTTTAAAACAGAGGAGGCCCACTTGGTCCATGGATGAGCTGAGATTCAAACAACTTCTTCTCCCACTTGGGTAGGGGGAGGCGGGGAGCACTGGCTGGATCAGAACAGGCGGGGACACCGTTCGGGACATGACAAAATGTGAACATACAGGGAAATCAATGGGGTGGCCACTGCAGCCGCCCTGGACCCCTCCATCTCTGTCCGTCGGGCTGCGATACACTAAAACCAAACAGGAACTGGAATCCATCAACAAACCTGATTTGAGATTTCTCAGGGCTTGAATAAGGATTACAGGTGGCTAGCTCTGTAAGGAAGCAAGACAGCCTTCCCTTTCATTCGGTGTTGCGCTCATACCTTTCAGGGGTCCACTAATCCGAGCACGTTGCGCTACTTTCAGTCCTCTCCTTGTTTAATTTGGTTTCGCAACTTGTGTGTGCATGTACGTGTGTACCTATATAATATATATATATATTTATAAATATAATATATACATACACACGCACAAAAACACACACAGATAAACACACCACCTCCACCTTTTCCAGCCCACTGTGTGAGCCTCCGATGGTGTCTGCTGCCTAGTAGCAGGCCACAACAAACCACGTAGTCTCTTAAAGTGCCACAGCACAAATCTGTCTTCCTGTCGCTATAGGGAAAACGTGGCTCTTCTGTCGCCAGGTGTCCATTTGTCGCAGCCACACTGTGGAGAATGAGCAGCGAAGGGCGGGGGGGGGGACCCCGAGGCCTGGAAAATGTGCCTTGTTACAGAGGCCTCAAGAGAACTTCAAACCTAGTCGAGCTTACCAAAGAGTCAACTGTAAAATGGATCCTCCGTAGAAACCTATGCGGTTCCTACCAACTTTTGGGCCCTCCTGACTTAGCGGACAAAAATACAGTGTGATCCAGCGGCTGGGGGCTACCACCCGAGAAAGTGAAGCCCTGAAGCAAAAGGCTACTGAGGTTAATTTGCGACCAGCATTACCGGTACCTTCCTAAGGGCAGATTCTCCATCACTCAAGAGTCTTTGCATAGAGACTAGGAGTCTTCTCTTCAAAAGGACCTGCGGCCTGGTTTGTGTAGGTAGTTAGAAGAAGCCGCAGAAACGAAAGGTTTCGGCCCAGTGAGCCAAAGCAACAAAACCACCTGAAGGTTCACTCGCAGTTACTGGATATCAAGAAATAGTCCTATAGTGCCTTTAATGAAACTAAAGGGCAGACTTCGCCAACACGCTGCCCTCCAGATGTTTTCGGACAGCTTCCATGCGAGTCGCTCAAAACATATTCCTAAGAACTCACAATATTCCTGTTTGTTGACACTGAACGTTGACGACCCAATACATTTTCTGACAGCCCGACGGAACAGCCGCTAATGCCGGCAGCCGCATAAATCTGCCTGCTTTTCAACGGTTTATATCCCCCAAGCGGGGATGTTTTCAGAAAAGCACAAAATTTATCTGGGATTATCGACGTTCGCACCGGAGCCAACCAGATTTTGAGCGTTCACTGTAGCCTATAATCGCATACCGATCTTACTGAAGACCCTATAGACTAAGGCATTGATATCCAGTACCTGCCACGAGCGGCAAACCTTGCGGCGGTGTTTGAAGTCAGACTGGCGAAATCTTTTAAGACGGCTCCTGCGCTCTTTCTTCAAACAGCAACAAAACCCCGCTAGTTAAGCTTCACGAGGCACCGAGTTTCCTATCTACCCGCTCCGGCTGCGAGAGCAACCCTGTTAAAACAGCGGGATGGGGTAGGCGAACAAGGGGTTCTCTCTGTTGTGGATCTTCTCGTGTCTCTTGTGGTGGGAGCTGTGGCTGAAGCACTTGCCGCAGAAGCGGCAGGCGTAAGGCTTCTCCCCGGTGTGGATGCGGTGGTGCTGCACCAGGGTGGACTTGTCGGTGAAGCAATTCCCACACTCGGAGCACACGTAGGGCTTCTCGCCCGTGTGGATCCGCTGGTGCCGGAAGAGGTTGGAGCTGACGTTGAAGCTCTTCTCGCAGATGTTGCACTTGTAGGGCTTCTCCCCGGTGTGGATGCGCATGTGCTTGATGAGGTCGGCGTTGTGGTTGAAGCTGCGCAGGCACTCGCTGCAGGTGTTCAGCACCTCCGGCTTCGGCCTCGCCCTGGGCTTCTCGCCGGCCGAGTCCGCGCCGTCCGCCTGCGGGGCGCAAGGCTCCTGCTGCTGCTGCTGCTCCTCGCCCGAGTCCCGCAAGTGCTTCTTCTTGTGGGAGCTGCGGCTGTAGCTCTTGCCGCAGTCGATGCACTCGTAGGGCTTCTCGCCCGTGTGGATCCTCTGGTGCTGCGTCAGGTTGGACTTGTCGTTGAAGCGCTTGCCGCAGTCGAGGCAGATGTAGGGCTTCTCCCCCGTGTGGATCCGCTGGTGCCGGTTCAGGCTAGAGCGGACGGCGAAGCTCTTCCCGCATTCGGAGCACTTGTGGGGTTTGTCGTCAGGCTGGACCGGCCAGGGGTCGATCAGGCTCGAGTTCTGGATGAAGACCTTCCCGCACTCGATGCAAATGTCAGGGATCTCCTCGGTCTGGGTGCCCCGGTGCACCAGGAAGACCTTGCGTTTCTTGATGGTATGCACCGGTTTCACTGGCCACGTCACCGAAGGGATTTTCTTCTCCCGCACTTCCGTTCCGCACACCTGGCTGCGCCCGGGACTTAAACTCAGCATCTTAAGGAGCTTACGCTTCGTCACCAGCTGCGACCGAGCCTCCTCGGGGCTGAAGTTCTCCTCCATGTGGCTCATGGCGTCACTCCCTCTCACCTGGCAGAAAACCAAACGTGTTGCTCTTTTAAGGACGGGAGGCAATGCTCACAGTAGCAAAGCGTCAACCCTTTTAATCCCACCCCCCAGTCATTCAAATCTAAACCCAGAGCAGGTGGTTCCAATATACGTTATATGTATCGTTTGCATTAAGGCTTGTTTCCTACATCAGTTCTTAAAATATGCCATAATCAAAGAGTAATGCAGGAACTGACTCTCAACTGCTACTTTGGCCAATTGCTGACTTCAGGGGGGAAGGCGGACCAGGAATTTAGTGAAGCAGATAAACTAGTAAAGGTAAAGGGACCCTGACCATTAGGTCCAGTCGTGACTGACTCTGGGGTTGCTGCGCTCATCTCGCTTTACTGGCAGAGGAAGCCAGCATACAGCTTCCAGGTCATGTGGCCAGCATGACTAAGCCGCTTCTGGCGAACCAGAGCAGCGCACGGAAACACAGTTTACCTTCCCGCCAGAGTTTATCTACTTGCACTTTGACGTGCTTTCGAACTGCTAGGTGGGCAGGAGCTGGGACCAAGCAACAGGAGCTCACCCCGTCGCAGGGATTCGAACCGCCGATCTTCTGATCAGCAAGCCCTAGGCTCTGTGGTTTAACCCACAGCGCCACCTGGGTCCCCTGGCAGATAAACTATAGGACCCCAAAACGGGTGACCCCTATGCCAACTCCTTGTGTACAGCTGCAGGACATCTGCGTGCCACGATTACACAGAAGTACAGAAAAGCAGCAGGTTGTGGCACTGGCTTTGCTGTTCACTTCCTTTGGAATTCTGAATTCCTTTCGAAAGCAAATTTCTAGTCTTTAGGGCCAGGAAGGAGAGGCACGCTAAACTGGAACCCTCAACCTCCAACCCCCAAATCATTTGTGCCACTGAAAAGGCTCAGAAGACTCCTGGAAATGGCACACAAATTGGGGTGCTGTGCATGCCAGCATCACTCGGCACTTCTGACCCAACTGCCTAGCCCAGTGGCAGCACTCCATACAGTGGAATTGACTGCAATGGCACAAAGGACTCAGGCCGCATTTGGGTGCTGCACACTCTGCCTTGCTGATCTCTGAAGACAGCAGGCAGAAGCAGCAGACACTGGAGGCAGCTTGGGGAAAGAGGCAGGGCACAGCTCCCAGGCTGCCAGCTCCTGAATTCGGCTTTAAGCTACCGGTAGGTGCCACACTTCCAGAGCCAGCCTTATTCGTGACATTTTGATTTTGGAATCTTGGATGGCCCCTAATAGGAGAAAAGGCTTGGTCTGCCCTTAGCTCCACAGAGTGATCTTCCAGTACCACCATCATTTGCATTATTCCTCAACCTTTCCCCCAAGCAGTTAATGTCTCGGGAGATGCCGGCAGCCTTCTCCAAGCCCTCTAATCCCAAACACAGGAGGAGAGAAAGAGAGAGAGAGACACAGAGAGAGAGAGGATGGGTTACTCAGGGCCCCTCCATATGCTGCCATCTGTTCTCGGGGAAGGGACTCCTCGGCACAAAATAAACGCAAACAGCATCATTGTTTGTGAAAGTTAAAGCCATTCATAAACACACACGCTGCCCCTCGCACGTGCATGTCATCTTCCAAACTCAAACCGCAGGCAGGCCTGCCACCCCCCGCAACAATTCCACCGTTTGCCTGTATTTTGCGCGCGGCGGAGCAGGGACCGGGGTGTCCCTGGGAACACGACGAGCAATGCGTGGGCGGAAGCGCACTCTGCACATGCTCAGGCCTACTCTCGACTCCCCGCTACCACCGCCACCCCCAGAGATCAGCCCCCACCCCCCCACCCCATGCGAATTCGAGCTGCAGCTCATCGGGGGTGCGCTCACCGTCCGTGCGCTGGTAGCCAGGCCGGAGGCGGCTGCAGGAGAGCGGGCAGTGGGGGGCTGGTTCCTAGCCCGGCGGTCCGGATCAAGCCCTCTGTCCTGCCCGCAGCTGCTGCCGCCCGAGGAGGCGCGAGGCGAGAAGCAGAGCCGAGCGATCCGAGGGGGGCCCCTATACACACCCCGTCGCCCTGCTTTAATTTCTGGGGTGGGGTGGCGGGTTTTGCTCATCCCTACCTTGCGATCAAGGAAGCCAGAGCTCATGCTGGCGGCGGCAGTGGCGGGGGATCGGCAAAGGTGGCGGCGGCGGCGGCGGCGGGACCCCCCACCCCCACCCCCCTGTCCCACGTCGGCCAGAAACGGAGAGGGCGCCTTTTGTGCGGCCAATTCAATGGGCTCCTGGGCTCGGGGCGCGATGGCTGCTGAGAGGTCCTGCTCCAGATCCTGCCCTCGCCGGGCGCGCCTCGCCTCTCCCCGCTTCGCCTAAGGCGCCTGCAGGAGCATCGCGAACGGGGGTCCCACCCGCGCCCCCCCCCCCAGGAGCGGCTGCAGCCGAGCGCGGGCTCCGCGTCCACAATGGAAGAGGCGGAGAGGAGGAGGCGCGGGAGGGAGCAGGAGCAGGAGGAGGCCGCTTCCAGCAGCAGCAGCACCGCCAGCAGCTACCTCTGACCCAGGAAACTCAATGCTGGAAGGCTGACCCGACCAGACAAAGAAAGGAGCCTGGCGCCGGCGATGCCAGAGCCCCCTAGTGGGCGCAGCCTTGGCAGCGATGGTCCGTGGCGCCTTGGTTTGCTCTTCCTCGTAGGGGACGCGGCGGCGGCTGTTGCGCCGCGCTCATTTGCCTGCCTCTTTGCTCCCTGCAGTAGCTGCTGCTTTTGGAAAGGTGAATGCAAGCCTCTCTCTTTGCGCGCAACCGGCATCGCGTGGCCTGAGGAAGAGGGCCAAAGGAGAGCATCCTGAAATACCGGCGTCTGTGTAAGAACATAACGAACAGCCCGGCTGGATCAGGCCAGTGGTCCATCTATAGTCCGGCATCCTGACCTCACAAACCAGATGCCAGCAGGAAACCAACGAGCTGAACGTGAGCTCACGAGCACAGAGGTCCCTCCCGTGGATTCCAGCAACTGGTCTTCAGATGCATGGCAGGTTGCACGGATGCAAAAGCCAGCAGGACTCCTGCACCTCCCACACAACTATTAAGGGTGCAGCCTTCTTTTTCACCTAGTCTCCTTTGCACCAACGATCTCCTTACAGCTCCTTGCATTCCTCCTCTCCTTCTTCCCACCTTCCGTTCAAGATGCCAGAGGCCTCCGGCTCTGGTTGCTTTCATCACTCGTGATGCTATCTGCTCACACATGATAGAAGTTTATAAGATTACACGCGTGGCATGGGGAAAGTGGAGAGAGAAATGTTTCTCTCCCTCTCTCATCACGCTGGAACTCATGAAGGTCCAGTGGCAGGAATCAGGATAGCTCAGCTGGTTAGTGCGTGGTGCTGATAATTCCGAGGTTGCAGGTTCGATCCCCGTAAGGGACAGCTGGGGGCTGGACTAAGATGATCCTCAGGGTCCCTTCCAAGTCTACAAGTCTGTGGTTCTAGAAATGTCTATGGCTGGGAGATAAAACAAAGTACTTATTCACACAGCGCATAGTTAAACTGCGGAACTCATTGCCCCAGGAGGCAGTGATGGCCGCCAATTTGGATGGCTCCAAAAGAGGATTAGAAAAATTAACAGGAAGAGAGAACTATCAATGGTCCATGCTCTGCCTCAAAGGTCAGAGGCAGCAATGGTTCTGAATACCAGTTGCTGGAAAACCACAGGAAGGGAGAGTGTTCTTGTGCTCAGAACCTGCTTGATGGTTCCCCACAGGCATCTGGTTGGCCACTGTGAAAACTGGATGCTGGACTAGATGGGCCCCTGGGTTCTTACACATTTTTGGCATCTGCCACTCAAATGACAAATTAGCGAGAGGTTGACTGATTCTCTCCACAGGCCAAACTGTATGTTACTTGCAGAAACATGTACCAGCAGACAGGGCCGTAGCTAGGGGGTGGTGAGGTGGGCCCCCGCCAGGGGCGCAGGCAGGGGCATCTTACCCATAGAGGCTAGAATTTGTCAACATATTCAGTCACTTCAGCAACTGCAACTGGGATTCCCTGGCACCATGCCTCCTATCAGGAAGTAGCAATACGGTACACATACTTCAGGGTCTTTTCTAGGGAGTCTTCTCTTCTCATGGCCACCTCATCAGAAGAGAAGACTCCCTAGAAAAGACCCTGATGTTGGGAAAGATTGAGGGCACAAGGAGAAGGGGACAGCAGAGGATGAGATGGTTGGACAGTGTTCTCGAAGCTACTAACATGAGTTTGGCCAGTGAAGGATAGGCGTGCCTGGCATGCTCTGGTCCATGGGGTCACGAAGAGTCGGACACGACTGAACGACTGAACAACAACAGCAACACATACTTTGCTGGGTTCCTTTCTATTGTCCCCTCCCCTCTAGTGGTCCCAGCCTTGTCCTCTGGCAACACAACAAGGCACAAGTCTTCTCCATCTTCTGCATATACCAACCCCTTCAGATATTTAAAGACAACTATCAGGTCGGCCCTCAATCTTCTCTTCTCCAAGCTGCACATTCGCAGTTCTTTCCACCCTTCGTCATAGGACTTGGTCTCAAGACCTCTCTCCTAATTCTGGTCAACCTCTTCTGGACCACACTCTAGCTTGCCAAGATCCAGAGTGAAAGATGGAGTTCAACAAGTCGCAAAAAGCATGACAATGACATTCTCCAAGGATCAAAAGATTGTTTATTTTTTAAAATACCTATTCGATTTATGATGAAACCTAAAGCTCCTTACCTTGGTTTCTTAGAAATCTGAGCTAGATTGGAAAATAAACCAGCTCCATTTTTTTACAGTTGTTTTTGTTTTGAAGTTTCCACCTCCTAATAAATAAGCATACTCATGGAGAAAACAGCTCAGAGGAAAATTTGTCCGACGCATAGTGTTGGTTACTGAAAGTAAGGGCCCATTTGCACTATACATTTAAACCAGCCGTCATACCATTTGCAACAGTCATGGTTTCCCCTAAAGTTCCTGGGAGTGCTGGTTTGTTCCGGGTGCTGAGACCCTCACAGCGCTACAATTCCCAGAGGTTTACGGGCCAATCCCCCTTCCTAGGGGAACTTTGGAAACTGCAGCTCTGTGAGGGGAATGGGGGGGTCTCCTTTTTAAAAAACAGTTTCACCCTTCATAATTTTAGA
This sequence comes from Darevskia nairensis, assembly GCA_034642065.1. Taxonomy (NCBI): domain Eukaryota; kingdom Metazoa; phylum Chordata; class Lepidosauria; order Squamata; family Lacertidae; genus Darevskia; species Darevskia nairensis. The sequence goes on from JAWWNI010000897.1 coordinate 403,325, forward strand.
GAAATTATTTCATCGTGTCAAACGGCTGATACATAGCAGTCTCTTAATCTAAAATGTACAGCTAAATTTAAAAACGCCAAAGGGCGGCAGGTGGGTGTTGGTCTTGTCGTTGATTTTTTGACAGCTGGTCTAAAACCCAAAATACATCAGGCCATATTTTTATTTTTGATGCTGCGTGGAGAATTCCACCTGCTTGGTTGCTACATATGGGCACAAGGCATGAACCAAAAAAAGGTCAAAGGTAATTTATTGGAAATTTTATGCCACAGAAGGGTCTCTTTGTATAGAAATTCCTATATGAATGCCTGAGTATAACATATAAGCACTGGCTAATTATGGAGGAAGGCTAAATGGTTAAAGAAAACCATTGAGCAGCCCGGTGGAACAAACCCAAATAAATACATGACTGCCATAGAGTTTACCACTAGCGGAAACTCCATTGAGGAGGAAAAAACAACATAACTGTGGTTTCCCACACAAAAATGGTCAAGCCTCCCTCCACAGCGCCATCTTGTGGTCCCTATGAGTATACCACTAACACCGCCCACTGTTCGTTCACAGCCCTTGTAGTAGTGTTTGCACCCAAGTGCCTATACTCCAGTACATTAAAACAAAAGGTGGGATACAAGTCTTAAGAAAGTAGATTTGTCGACAGGGCAGTAGAATAGTTTAAAAAATATATATATTCAAGTTTAAAGCCTATATAGACAACATTACCCACTTGTCCTCTGGGGGTGCTGAATTGCAAAGCATGGCTGCAGGTGGAGCGTAGGGACTCTGCTTGCCAGAATCCTCCTTGCTGCAATACTTCCAGCAGGGGTGAGGAAGATGTGCCCCCCCCCCCGATGTTGGTGGGCATCACCCTCCATCACCCCTGACACTTGACCATGTTGGCTGGGGCGGATGGGAGTCTAATACTGGGTGTGTCATCCATGACTCCTGCAGCTAAAACTCAGGCTAAAACAGGGGAAATAATCTGCCGTGCATTTTTTCTATTTTCTCACTTTTCACCAAGGCTCACTGTTTCCAGGCTCAGTTCAAAATGCTGGTTTTGACCTCTAAAGCCCATGGACCCCTACATCTAAAGGACCTCCTTCTTTCGATGAACCTGCCCACACCCAGAGATCATAATCTGAGGTCATTCTGCATGTCATTTCCAAGGGAGGTCCAGAGGGTGGCTATGAGAGAAAGGGCCTCTCGGTGCCATCGTTTCAGCAGCAGGGAAGAATCATAGAATCACAGAGTTGGAAGAGACCACAAGGGCCATCCAGTCCAACCCCCTGCCAAGCAGGAACACCATCAAAGCATTCTTGACAGATGGCTGTCAAGCCTCTGCTTAAAGACCTCCAAAGAAGGAGACTCCACCACACTCCTTGGCAGCAAATTCCACTGTCGAACAGCTCTTACTGTCAGGAAGTTCTTCCTAATGTTTAGGTGGAATCTTCTTTCTTGTAGTTTGAATCCATTGCTCCGTGTCCACTTCTCTGGAGCAGCAGAAAACAACCTTTCTCCCTCCTCTATATGAGCATTTTTGTTTTCCCAGACATTTGGGCCACGCCGATGATATCACGATGCTCTATTGTTAAATCTGCTTCTAATTCCATTCTATCATGCGATTTTATCGCGGCACTTTTTACTTGGTTGTAAATCACTTCAGGACCTTTCGTAAGAGGACAGAGACACATAACATTTCGTAAACCTATCACTAAACCAAGTGGCAATGTAGAAACTGGGACCGCCGCTAACTACTGATTGTCTGCTAAGAATCTCGGAGGCCCGACACCGGAAACTTAATCGGCAGCACAAGGGAAGAAGAGCAACATCCAGCTAAACCTATTAATGAGCATCCTCTGTTTTTATGCACATTATGTTAATTGCATGCAAATTAAATACGCAGAGGGACAAAGTTCCTCCAGCCCTATTATACCCTGCTGGCATGTTCACTGGAGCTGAAAAAACTGTCCAACTACGCTTTTGAAGAAAGGGGGAGGCGAAATAACTGAGGTATGGTAAGTGCTTAAGAGGATGAGTGGAGCATATTGGTGGAAAGGACACTAAAGGGAACCAAGGGACAAGATACTACTAACCCGTACACTGCAGCGCTCTGTTCTGTCGAGAGCAAAAGGGTCAGCTTCATCACACCTGATAGCCTTTGAATGACAAACATTTATAAAATATGACTTACAGGAAGGGGTAAATGCAGAGCACACAATGTCCTGATATAGCTAACGATATTCTCCAAAGAACAGGTAGATCAAAACCTTGCCTTTTCAGGGAAGCTTTCCAGAGTACGGTTTCAGTCCTCCTCATCGGCTGAGTAAGTCTTGGATTGGGGGGATCCCTACTTTGAAAACTACGCTGGGAAAAGTGGCAAGAAAAAACGGGCGCAGCCGTTTCAAAGTCTGAAAGGCAGAATAGCAGTCTCTGCGTCACTCTAAGAAGACTTGTTCTTTTTAATGTATATAGCAGGGAGCTTTTGAGCTTAGCCAGACGCAGCAAAGGCTCACTGTAAGAGCTCTGTTTCTTAAGCAAGGCTGTTTCACCGCCAGAACCAGTTCTGGAGGAAAACGCCGAGAGACTCTGCGCTGAGACCAAGAGTTGATCTGTCCAGTAAACTCACGCCAAACAGTTCTTCACAGCCTGGACCACTTCAGATTGCAGGTGGGGGGGAACACATTTTTGCATACCCTCCCGTATTCCTTTGAAACCCTTCCATTTGCACATCAGAGGAAAAGGTTGTCGCTGATACTCTTTGGCTACTAGCCAAAATGCCCAGGCGCTGCCTCCACTCTCAGAGAGGCATTGTGCCTCTGAATACTAGGGGCTGGGGAACCCAGGTTGGGAGAATGGCTGTTACACTCAAGTCCTGCTTGCTCACAGGCACCTGGGCTGGCCACAGGGAGAACAGGATGCTGGACTAGATGCATGGGCGTACCCAGGGGGGGCAGAGGGGGCAGCTGCCCCCCCCCTAGAAGGCAGCTCCCCCCCCAGAAGCAAAAATGATCAGCGTCCGTTCAAAGCAAACCTGAACGACCATGGCTTGTCCCCCTAGTTTTGATCCTGGGTACGCCCCTGACTAGATGGGCCATTGGCCTGATCCAGGAACCTCACCTTGTGTTCCTAATGTGCTTTTTTTAATTTAAAAAAAAAAGGAGCAAGGCATTTGATTAATGTGGAGGTCTTTAAAATATGCAAACCCACTCCCGCTTGCAGTCTGGAGCAGAGCCATTGAGAAAAACCATCGCCATACGCTTTGGCCATTTAGGCCAGAACATCCCCTTTGGGATGGAAGGCTAGACGGATCTAGATCTCAAGAAGCAGAATTGATCCAAAAAACGCCAGCTGGTGTTGCCGGTGAGCTGGCAATCGGTGAGATGTCCAGCGGCTCCCCTCCCCTCCCGTCCCATTCCCATCCCACCAGGCTTTTTTGCCCACTAGGTTCCAAAGGGGCTTATGTGCTTCTGAAAAAGACTCCCCAGCAGAGAACGCCCTTTCCCCCCCTACGACAGAGCTTTCCAAACTTTTCACATTGGTGACACACTATCCAGACAGGCGTCATTTCGTGACACGGTAATTCAGTTTCACTAGCAAACCGGAGGTTAAACGGACCTGATTTCCATCCCCAGGAGAAGAAGAATAAGAAGAGTTTCAATTTGATATCCCGCTTTATCACTACCCTGAGGAGTCTCAAAGCGGCTCACATTCTCCTTTCCCTTCCTCCCCCACAACACTCACTGTGAGGTGAGTGGGGCTGAGAGACTTGAGAGAAGTGTGACTAGCCCAAGGTCACCCAGCAGCTGCATGTGGAGGAGCGGGGAAGCGAACCCGGTTCACCAGATTACGAGACTACCACTTTTTACCACTACACCACGCTGGCTCTCTTATCCACTACACCACTGGGAGGAGCGTGGGGAGTGTTCGCGGCGACACGCCTGGGCACTGCGGCCGACCCACTTAACGTGCCGCGACACACGGTTTGGAAAGCTCTGCCCTACGGCAACCTGCTAGCTCAGCGGGGCGGAGTAGGTCAGTATCGGGTAGTCCGCCTTGTGGATCTTCTCGTGTCTCTTGTGGTGGGAGCTGTGGCTGAAGCTCTTGCCGCAGAAGCGGCAGGCGTAGGGCTTCTCCCCGGTGTGGATCCTCTGGTGCTGCACCAGGGTGGACTTGTCGGTGAACCTCTTCCCGCAGCTGGCGCACACGTAGGGCTTCTCGCCCGTGTGGATCCGCTGGTGCCGGAAGAGGTTGGAGCTGACGCTGAAGCTCTTCTCGCAGACGCTGCACTGGTAGGGCTTCTCCCCGGTGTGGATGCGCATGTGCTTGATGAGGTCGGCGTTCTGGCTGAAGCTCTGCCAGCACTCGGTGCAGGTGTTCAGCACCTCCACCTTCCTCCTGGGCTTGGGCTTGGCGCTGGCCGCGCAGGCGCCGTCCGCCTGGGCGCCGCCGCCCCCTTTGCCCAGCTTCTTCCCCGGTGGGTGGCGCAGGTGGTGCTTCTTGTGGGAGCTGCGGCTGAAGCTCTTGCCGCAGTCGATGCACTTGTAGGGCTTCTCGCCCGTGTGGATGCGCCGGTGCTGCGTCAGGTTGGACTTGTCGTTGAAGCGCTTGCCGCACTCGCCGCACTTGTAGGGCTTCTCCCCCGTGTGGATCCTCTGGTGCCGGTTGAGGCTGGAGCTCACCCCGAAGCTTTTCCCGCAGTCGGGGCATTTGTACGGCTTCTCGTCGGAATGCGTGCGCCGGTGGTTGACCAGGCTCGAGCTCTGGCTGAAGGTCTTCCCGCACTCGATGCAGATGTTGGGCTTCTCCTCCGCCTGAGCGCCCTGCTGGCACACCACAAAGTCCTTGCGTTTGCGGATGCCTCGGACGGCTTTCGCGGCGGGCCGGGTGCGAGGCATCCCCTCTTCCCCTCCTCTAGTTTTGCTGCTGCTCTCGCGGGGCTGGCTGCACTCGGGATTGGGTGTCAACATCTTTCAGAGGAATGGGCTTTGCAAACCGCCTTCCATGGCGCTGTATCCTCCTCTGCGTGGCTCCCTATACCTGCAGAGGCATCATAATAAAACATCAGTCAGAGTCACTTATGATGAATGCTCATGTTATGCATATTGACACAGGTTAGAGACCCTCTCTACGTGTGCCCAGATCGGTCTGGGGGCTGCTCCACCGAGATGTGATCCCCCGCCTCTGCAATGCAGGAAGAAGAAGAGAAGAAGAAGAGTTGGGATTTGATATCCCGCTTTATCACTACCCGAAGGAGTCTCAAAGCGGCTCACATTCTCCTTTCCCTTCCTCCCCCACAACAAACACTCTGTGAGGTGAGTGGGGCTGAGAGACTTCTGAGAAGTGTGACTAGCCCAAGGTCACCCAGCAGCTGCATGTGGAGGAGCGGAGACGCAAACCCGGTTCACCAGATTACGAGTCTACCGCTCTTAACCACTACACCACACTGGCTCTCTGGAAGAGTCAAATTGGGTGGGTTTTCCCATCTGATAAGGATTATTATTAATTAAATTTATATACTGCCCTTTTCCTGAAAGATCTCAGGGTGGTTCACAAGATAAAAATACAAGATAAAAGCATAAAATAAAAACAAAACGGAGGGGGAGGAACCTCCCAAAAACACATTCATTCATTCATTTTTAAAAAACACATTTAAAAGGCTGTAGAATATGAATCAGCCAAAGGCCTGGTTGAAGAGGAATGTTTCCGCCAGGTACCTAAATATCTGCAATGAAGGCACCAGCCAAACCTCCCTGGGAAGAGCATTCCACAAACAGGAAGTCGCTGCAAAAAAGGCACCATCTGGACCTCATGTGGAGGAGGCACATAAAGAAGGTCGTCAGATGATGATCACAGAGTCCAGATCGGTTTATATCACAAAATTGGCCTTGGCCTGCTGGTTGCTTTTATCATCCATATGCTCCCATGGCAGGACATAGCACCACAAGGACACATTCCCCACACTGTGTGACGCATCTATAACACCAAGGACCAAGTAGGGTTGTGTATACACTATACCTTTAAATTACAAATGACATTTCCCCTGCCAATGAATTCTGGGCACTGTAGTTTGTTATGGGTCGCTGAGCATTGTAACTCTGCGAGGGGTAAACTACCGCACCCAGAATTCATTGAGGGAAAGAATATTCCTTACAAGTAGCGTGTGTGTACGCAGCTTCATCGCCAAGTAAATGACACGTGTTTTTAGCTTATTGTTAATTTCAATTTTTAAAAATGTTTTCAATCGTTTGTTTCTAACTGTTTCATACTGGCAATTTTATCGTTTTGTTCTTTCTGCAAACCACGTCGAAGTTTTATTACATTCTGGCGGCGGATAAATAAACGCTCCAATACTAAAACTAAACATACCCAGACTTGCAGCATGAAATGCATACGCAAGTTCACTCATATGAAGCCAGATGCATGACACTTTTCTATTCCAGGTTAACTAAGCCAGAATAACTACTGCTCCCTAGTCCTATTCCAGGAGTTATGCTCACAAATAAGTCAACGGCACAAGCAGCGTGCAGGAGTTACTCTGAGTAGCCGAAGTTCTGAGACCATGCATGCTGTTTAACCCCTCTCTCCCCAGCATCCATGCACACAGCGCAACATCTGCAGGGCTTTGGCACATGCAGATGTTTGCATACTGCGAATACCAGAAGCTGGGGACGCCTTGATGCACACAGCGTCCACGGCAAGGGGGCTATTCTGTACCTACTTGTGAGTATAATGCCTGAACACGGCTCCAGATTCATTTACCAATTTTTCTATCCTTCCTTCCATCCAGTAATAATAATAATAGTTTATTATTTTTACCCCGCCCATCTGGCCAAGTTTCCCCAGCCACTCTGGGAGGCTTACAGTCAAATGTTAAAACAATACAGTAACAATCCCAGGGTGAGTTGCGTATAAAACCACCGAACAATAAAATTCACGAAACAATGTCAGCAAGCGGAAATATCAGTACTGACACAAACGCGCCACTTGCGATTTCAAAATCCGTCTTGAAAGAAACCTGCAGGCAGTATCACAATTTAACAATTCAGCTTATTGTTTCAGTAAGCTCCCCAATGTTCTCAGGTGGGACCAAAATGCAAAGTCAGCCCAATCAGTACCCGAGAGGGGCGGGCCTACAATAAATGGAGGGGGGGCACTCCTCCAGGGAAGGCCACTTGATGCATCTCCTCCCATAATGGGACCAGAAGACTACCCCTGAAGAGGCTGGGGTAGAGAGAGACGCTTCTTCAAGTACTAAACATCAGGAAGAACTTTCTGACAGTGGAGTGCTGGCGGCCTCTTCTTCCTTGGAGGATTTTAAGCAGAGGTTGGATGGTCACCTGTCATGGATGCTTTAGCAGAGTTTCCTGGATGGCAGGGGGGTGCATTAGATGACCCTCGGGGCCCCTTCCAACTCTATAATTCTATGAAGCCATGCCCCAAGGGGCCACTAGGCTTATCTGCGCCACATCTGCCAAGCCTGTGCAGACAAGCAGAGGATCGCGCCCAAGCTACACACCCCATGCACGCTGACCTGGCCGTCGAGTCTCTTCTTTTTAACAGACGACGTGCCCAAAATTGCCCTGCGATGTTAAAAGCAAGAATTACCTGGGCGCGAGGCCCTCGGACGGAGACTGACTTCGGAGCGGACTCCGCTTTCCAAGCTAGCCGCCCTGGCTGCATCGACTTAAGGCAAGTGAGCTCCTCCGGCGTTTGTCCCTCTCCTTCTCCCGCCACCCCCCCCCACCCGCGGAAACCTCCTTTTAACCCACCCGCGCACCCACTGCCGTGGCCGCTAACCTGCCAGTGGGAGATTCTCCCTCCTTGGGTGCCCAAGTCAAAGGGGGTCCGGAGTAGCAGCAACAAACCGCGTCGCCTTCGGGGGTCACACGCGCGAGAGCCCCCTCGGAGGGAGGCTCCCCGGCTTGCCTCCACCGCACGGGGCGGGGGTCACCCCCAGCACCCACCAGGCGCGGCTCGGAGGGTCCCCGGGTGGCTTCTCCGGAGCGCCGCGTGCGCAAAAGGCACCTTCCCTCTCCAAGCCGCGCGCCGACTTCTCCGGGCTCGCAATGGAGGAAGCAGCTGCAGACCCTGACCTAGGAAGCGCAACCCCAGGCCTGAGCCGACGAGGAGAGCCGCCGACGAGCAGCCTCCGCAAGAGCCCTCTGGCGGCCGCAGAGCAAGCAGCCACCTCCGCCCGTCTGTGCGTCCCCGTCGAGCCGCTTCCTCCACCACCTGCACTCCGCCCGTTCCCGGCTTAATTTCTAATACTAGAAGCCTGGAGCTCGGGCTTTTGTAATCCCAGAGGAGAGGGCGCCTAAGGCATGTAGGGGCGGGAAAGGCGCTCTTGGCATGCTCAAGGGAAACGTTTTGCACTTGCAGACCCTCCTAGTGTCCTCCTGTTTTCCAGGGACAGTTCCGGATTTACAGACGCCATCCTGCTTTCTGATTTGATTCTGGAATGTCCCACTTTTCCTCTGGACGTCCCTATTTTCATCGGAGAAATGTAGGAGGGCATGGTAGGGCGTCCCTATTTTCATGGAGAAATGTTGGAGGGTACGCGCTTGTTACGCTGCGGGCTCCTGGCTGGAAGAAAAAGCAGGAGCTGCCACTCAGCCCAGAATCTCATGATAGTCTGGCCTTCGAAGAAAATGACAGAAAATTCTCTTCCCATGACATGTTCACAGATACATTCACGTCTTCCAATATGCTCTTGTGTACTCTCTCCCCACCATGCTGGGGAGAAACACGGAGGATACCCTGTCCCTTCACCTTTGTCCTTTCTCAGTTTTGGCAAAACATTTTTTAAAAAAATCTTTATTGTTCATTTGGTCAATGTTGGTATCCGAACCAAAAACGGATAAATGTTTTGAAAGCCCTGCTTTCAAACGCTTGCACCTGAGAATACAACCATATTCTGGAAAACGAAACAGTACTTTACAAAACAAAAGACAGATCACAAAAAAACGTAGCTGAGAAACTTTGCAGCATTTGAAGCAGCAAGTTGCTGGTGGGGGGGGGCAATAAAAAAAAAAAGAACAATTTGGAATAACCAGATTTCCAAAGTTTTTTCCTTCACCTCTGCTGAAGGCTTCTCTTAAAATGCTGAGCTACAGCGAAATAAGGCGGCATCAACAGAATCTAATCCCCTCTTAAAGGCAGGCGGAAGGGCAAAGGGAGTTGCATTGCTCCAAATCCATCCACCCACTGCAGCTATCTCTTTGCTCAATTTGGACTGTGCGTTTTTAGCAAGAACAGCACATATGAGAGCACTCCTGCCTCTGCTCACCCAAATAAAAACGCAGCATACAAATCAGTCGCACACAAATTTTACCCAGTACTGGGGAGCAAGGAAAAACAGAACAGAAAAAAGGAGGCAAATAACAATGAGAGCACAAATGAATGGATGTTATCTTGAGGTTTAATGTTATGGGGGAGAAGAGTACTTTTCTTGATGAACTTCATCTAGAAAGAAACTGACTGTCTCCCCCTTGGAATAATAAAGATCAGAATCGAAGGATGATAGGTTGGTAGGGACCCCCAGGGTCATCTAGTCCAACTCCCTGCAGAGTCCTCCCCCTATATATTCTTCTGGGTGTTATAACGTACAGGTATCTGCTCTTTTGGCCCACACAGCGCAGAGATGCATTGACCGGGGGGGGGGAGGGGATGAATGGAGGAACCTGCCCAGCGCCCCCCAACTCATGCCATTCTCAGGCTCCGCCAACGCTGCCGGTCCTCCCCCTCGAACCCACAGTCCCGCCCCTCCCTCTCCCTGAGCCTGGAACTTGCGCTTCCCTCTAGCTTGTGGGTGTTGCTTTTGGTAGGCATGGGCGTAGCCAATCAATCAAAATAAATACAAATCAATACAAATTTTGAGGTTCTGCTCCCTCCCCCCAAAAAAACACTGCTCTGAAACAAAACCCCCGGCTACGCCGAGAGGCATAGGAAAGGGGGGGGGGGTTCTTTGAATGGAGAGAGCATACCCCGCCACAGTCACTTATGGACTCACTGTTATGACTGTGTTCATGGAAGACAATCTTACTCGGCTACGAGTGATCGCCAAAGAAGAGGACCTAAAATAGTGTCTCCTCTAATATCAACCATCTCAGACCCTTGATGTCAGTGATGGCCAAACTTGGCCCTCCAGCTGTTTGGGGACTACAACTCCCATCATCCCTAGCTATCAGGACCAGTGGTCAGGGATGATGGGAATTGTAGTCCCAAACCAGCTGGAGGGCCAAGTTTGGCCATGCCTGTTCTAAATGGTAGGGGGAGGCCCTGTTGGTGGTGCTGCCCAGTTTGCACTGATCCATGGCAGAGCCTTCTCTCTGAAATTCACTGGATGAAGACAGTGTGGTGTAGTGGTTAAGAGCGGTAGACTCGTAATCTGGTGAACCGGATTCGCGTCTCCGCTCCTCCACATGCAGCTGCTGGGTGACCTTGGGCTAGTCACACTTCTTTGAGGTATCTCAGCCCCACTCACCTCACAGAGTGTTTGTTGTGGGGGAGGAAGGGAAAGGAGAATGTTAGCCGCTTTGAGACTCCTTCGGGTAGTGATAAAGCCGGATATCAAATCCAAACTCTTCTTCTTCATCATCCACGGTATCACCAAGTTTTTCTTTTTCAGCCAGCCTGCGGAGCTGCATGTGAAGCCTGCAGCTTTGGTTCTCCTGCGCTTGGCCATCTTCACAGAGACTTTAGAGAGCTGGGGCTTCGCTTGATACGAAGGGCCATAGCTCAGCGTCAGTCAGGGTCAACAGTAATGAAGTAGATGGGCCAATGAGTATAACACAACTTCCTATGTTCTTATGTTATCAGAGAAGCCGGCCAGACTTGTGCAAGCTCACTCTGAAGCCGTCTGATGTGAGCCACCATGTCAATTCCATCTTTCCAGGAGCCTGTCACTTTCACATTTTTCGTATCGTGACAGCTCCTCGGAGTTCTCTGGGCTATCACAGACTTGACAGCTCACTCACTTCTAACAAACAGTTAAGGACCTTAATAGATCCTTTCTTCTTCTGTTTTGCGTGCCCCTTAATTAGATATCTCTTTATTCTGCTGCTCAATAGAAATACTCTGCGCGGTCTCTGAAGCAGAATGATGAGAGCGGTAGTCCATTAATATCTGGAGGACTTATCTCCTGATCACCCACCACAGGAACCAAAGGACACAAGTAAAGAAACTCAGCGGACATTAACAAAAAAAAAGCCATTTATTTTGTTTGAACGAAATGTACAAAGGTGCTCAAATTAATGTTTCCCACAACATCAGCCTGGAAAGCCATCCTAGTGCCAAGCATCCAGTGAGAGTGAATGCTTTTCTTGCCATGAAGTCTCATCAAATCTGCTACTTTTTACCAGATTTCTTAATCCCACCTCCAGCTGCAAAAGGAAATATATTACTATCAGACTTAGGAAAGAAAGAGAGTTAACATGTACTGGAAGCAAAATCCAGAAGTCTGTCTCTCATCCTGGACTTACTAAGGGCCACATTGGATAGAATGCTTTTCTCCTCATCCAATGCATATACATAGAAATTGTCATAAGGCAGTCTAAACTCTGAAAAATCAGGTAGCTGTCCAGTATGCATGAACTCCCAGAAGAGATTCTGGGAGCTCTGCAAGGCACTTGTCTCATTTACATTCAATTGAAACCCTATCTGTCTAATCAGGACTTGCCAACTACTCTTCATGTCTTGGAACCACAAGGCTAGACCTCCTCGAGAGGTTCGGAGGGTGGCAACACGAGAATGGGCCGTCTCTGCAGTGGCTCCCCGTCTGTGGAATGCTCTCCCCAGGGAAGTTCCCTTTTTAACCAGGCCTTTGGTTGATTTGATTGACATCCTGTGCCCTTTTAAAATGTGGGGGGTTTCTTTGGGGGGGTATTGGGTTGTTGTTTTTATTTTGATTATATATTTTGTGGTGTTATATTTTGATTTTGTTCTGTGAACCGCCCTGAGACCTCCAGGTATAGGGCAGTACAGTATATAAATTCAACAAATAGCAATAGCAATAATAATAATAATAATAATAATAATAATAATTTATTATTTGTACCCCGCCCATCTGGCTGGGTCTCCCCAGCCACTCTGGGCGGCTTCCAGCAAACATTAAAATACATTAACACACCACAGATTAAAAACTTCCCTAAACAGGGCTGCCTTCAGGTGTTTTCTAAATGTCATGTAATTGTTGATCCTTTTAACCTCTGCTGGGAGGGCGTTCCACAGGGTGGGCGCCACTACCGAGAAGGCCCTCTGCCTGGTTCCCTGTAGCTTTGCTTCTCGTAGTGAGGGAACTGCCAGAAGGCCCTCGGCGCTGGATCTCAGTGTCCGGGCTGAACGGTGGGGGTGGAGACGCTCCTTCAGGTATACAGGACCGAGGCCGTTTAGGGCTTTAAAGGTCAGCACCATAGTATTATTAATAATAGACTACCCCAACACACAGTATATTGGGCAGCCCTTGATGTCTCTCTGGACAGTTCAGTGGCCTGCCTCCATATGCTGGGATGGGTCACTGAGTGTGTTTCAATTAATGCTCCAGCATCTGCGGTTTATTTTAAACTGTTTTTAACACTGTGTTTAAATTACACGACAGCGATGACTAATAACATAGTTATTGTGAAGGGAACGGTATTCTATGGTAGGGGTGGTGTGTGAGAGCAGCAGCTGGGTTTCACCAAGGCTACGATAAATCCACACATTTATTCAACCTCAGCATGATATAAACTATTAGGCACAAGATGGTGAATGGCAGCGAGGCATATTGTATATGTGGTCTTGTCCTTCTGTTTGAACACTACCACAAAATGTGCATTAAAAACATGAGAGGAGCCTGCCGGATGAGGCCAATGGTCTTATCTAGCCCAGCATCCTGTCTTCACGGTAGCCAACCAGTTGCCTCTTGAAGCCCACCAAGCTCAACAGCACTCTCCCAGCCTGCAGTTTCCAGCAACTGGTATTCAGAAGCATTCCTGCCTCCGGTCGTGGAGACAAAGTATAACCAACATCGCTAGCAACCATTTACCTCCATGAATTTGTCTAATCTTATTTTAAAGCTGTCCAATTTGGCGGTCATCACTGGACTGAATCCAGTGCTAGCCCTACTCAATACAGACCTATTGAAATTAATGGATTTGAATAAGTTGTGCCCGTTAATTTCAATGGTTCTACTCCAAGTAGGACTAGCACTGGATGAAACCCATTGTTAATTGCGATATCCAAGACTCGAGTTATGAGGCAAGCTACATGTTATGCTATTTACTATCGACGGCACCGTCAGGGATTTTGGGGTGGAGGGCACGGAAGAGAATGAAATTAAATAGGAAACACTGCAGGTTCCCCAGGCAAGTGTAAGCACAAGTTTCTAAAAGCAGTGAACAACCTACCATGATCTGTTAGACTTGGCACATTAGCCCCATTTCCCTAACCTTGAGCTCCTCCCAGTGTTTGATATCTGCCCATCAGTCAGATCGCTCAAGATAATTCTTCATTTGCATACAGTTTTAGAGAAAGCCACTTACTAAGTGGGCCCTTGCCAGCCGCTTTCGCCTTTAACTCATCCAGTTTCTTCTGCTCCTCCTTCTGTTTTTGCTTGAACGCTTTGTCTTCCTGTTGGGACATTTGTTAGTAGCAGCGTGAAACAGCAACGAACCAGAATTATAAATCCACAATGACAACAGAACGATGTCAAAATGAACTCCGCCTTCTTTCCTTCCGAAAGGGGAGAAGGGCGCTCCTTTCAAAAAGCAGCTGTCGGCACAAAACACACAGTAGCCTAGCCGGCTCATTCTGGAGTGACCACGGATAATGCTATTAGGGATTGGAAGAGCAGTTATGTGGAGCCCACCATACTCATAGTAAGATGCTGCCTCACCAACAATTTCCCCTCCCTGTATTCCCAAATCACAGTTTCTCCACAGCACCACCACCCCTCCTTCACTCTACACCCCCTTACACGTTTCTCACCTCATCCATTTCCTTTGCTTGCTTCTTGGGCTGTTTCAAAGGTTTCTTCTTGCCACCTGTGGGAGAAGAAAGAGAGGGAGAGAGAGGAGGTGATAAGAGACAGACTGCAGGGCAATGGCAGGCGATTAGACGAGAGTCTTGTGGCATCTTAAAAAATCAACCGGTTTCATAACCTATGCCATGCTCCCACTGTTCTTTGCTTGAGACGAGGGGCGTCGTGGGGTTTTGGATATTAGTATTTTGGATATTGCGGATGCCATTGTGGGGTCTCAGGAAAAGCCACAGAGGCCTGTTCTTGTCCTGTTTTGTTTTTTTGTTAGCCTAACTGATGCCATTTTGCTTCTGTAAAAAAAACTGCCTGCTTTAGAATTTAGGAGGAGGAGCCACAAATATGTGAAGACCTGATAACGTTGCTAGGCGATTTTCAGGAAAACCTCCCTCTGCCAGGCAACTCTCCCCTTCAAGATCTCCAGGCAGGGTGTCCTGTTTCGATCAGCACAAGGAACCTCGAAAGGGGGAAAGGGAGGGGGCATGCCTATAAAAAGTATGAACAAAGGCTATTTGGGGAGGCTTCACCATCACACTGGTGAGTGTGGCTCGCCCGCTATGTTTTACTCAGCTGCATAAACAAGTGGTTATGGGACTCTCCTCTGTCTATGGCATTTATTGGCTTTTCAGTGACCAAGGCAGCTTGGGCCCGATTAGTGGACCCCAACACCATCCCCTTGCCGTGTGTGTCCCTCTGCTGCCAGGAGACGTGGCTGCTGTTATTTATGGCTGGGTTGTTCAAGAAGGCGTGCAGTTGGCAGTGGGGCCCGAAGCTGCGGTCCCTCCCAGCTAGACCTTTTCCCTGCTTAACCCAGCAACCTATAAGGCGCCCCCCTCCCACTGCCTTCCCACCAGGTTGGATTTGATTTAAATCAAACTGATTTAAATCACGATTTAAATCACTAGTCAGTAAAGCTCAGGGTGGATAAAAATCAACGATTTATTTGATTTAAATCGGATTTTTTTTATTATTATTTTTTTAAAATCGTTGATTTTTATCCACCCTGAGCCTTACTGACTAGTGATTTAAACCAGTTTGATTTAAATCAAATCCACCCTGCTTCCCACCAACAAATCCCTGCCAACTGCCGCCCGCAGCCTTCCCGCCACCACTGCCCCTTCACCGAGATCCATTACCGTCGCGTCCCGACATGATGCTGCCTCCTCGCTTGCTGGCTTGCTTCTCCCCGACTCTCCGCTCGTTCCGACACTCGAAGGCCCTGACGCCGGGGAGGAAAGGAAAAGGGGCAGCACCAATCAGTCGCCGGTATGACGCAGGCAATCACTTCCGCCCGGCCCGGAACCACCACTTCTGCCATAGAGGCAGAAAGGGCTAGAGAGACCATGGAGATAGAAGGTGAAAGGGCTAGACTAGAACGGTCCGTTCGGAGAGTTGAGCGTGAATAACTGGTTCAGTTTGAAAGATGGAATTCCCCACAGAGAACAGCTCTAGAAGGTTTCGGCCTCCCACACGATCCAGTCGCCTGCTTTCCATACCTTTAACTCTCACCATAGAGATATCAAGGGGGTAGTGGCACCGTTCTGCGTCCTTTAGCGAATCACGGCCTATGACGTCTTTCGGCATGCGTGTCACTCTAACTTTTTTCCTATCTCTACAGACGCAGATCTTCTACGTCTATTTCCAGCGACCCCCATACATTACATCCGCCCGGACTTGGTCATGGTCTTCTAGCTTCTCTATGCCCGGCATTTGCAAGTCCTATGGTAGACTGTGAGTTGGAGTTGGAGGAAGAAGAGGGAAGGGAAGAGAGAGAGTGAGAGGTGCGGGGGGTTGGGGAGCGGGAGCATACAGCAAAAGTGGGGCGAGAATGGAGGGAGGGGGGAGAGGAGGGGAGCAGCGCCCCAAGGAAAAGGCGGGGCAGGAGCAGAGCACTGAACTGCTGGGGGGGCCGGGAATCCGACCATCACCCAAAGGTCCCCTCGCTACTCAAAAGTGGGAACAGGGACGGCCACTTTTTAAAATGCTTTCATTAAATTCCAGGTTTCCAATGTGGCTTACAGCAGTAGACTGTCGAGAGACAATGGAGTGCGCCTCCAGGGTGAAGTCTAACCGCTGACTTAGAAGCACCAAAGTGACTTCCCCGGGGTACAAGCCTGGGCAGTGTGTCTGGAGGTCCTGAGCTGCCCAGATGACAAAACCACTTGGCCCTACCGATGTGGTCCAAAGGAAAGCAGGGCAATATGTTGGGCGACAGCTTGGCTGCAGGAGTTGCCAGTAGGGCAGGGCCATGCCAGGTTTTCAACGTCGCAATCTGGTGATACATCGCAACGTTGAAAGGGAGGAACAAGCTGCCTCGTCCCTGGCCCACGAGCTGTCAGAGACAAGGCAGCTTGTTCCTGCCACAGACTCCATTCACAGGGCTCCCTCTGCCTTCACAGGCGGGGGTGGGGTCATCACCTCTTTCTCCAAAGGGGAAGAGGTAAAGTGCGAGCAGCTCCTTTAAACCGCTGCGCTGAGGGCCACGCGGTTGCCTGTATCTTACCGAAGCAGTTTAATGAACCCCCACAACCAAACTGAACATATAAATAAGATCTAAAATAAAGATACAAAAAATTAATACCAGCAACAAACCCCTCCCCAACAAAACCCTCTAAACCAGTGATGGCTAACCTTGACACTCCAGATGTTTTGGGACTACAACTCCCATCATCCCTGACCACTGATCCTGTTAGCTAGGGATGCTGGGAGTTGTAGTTCCAAAACATCTGGGGTGTCAAGGTTAGCCATCACTGGTCTAAACCAGTGGTCCTCAACCCCTGGTCCGCGGCCCGGTACCGGTCCGTGGATCAAATGGTACCAGGCCGCCCAAGGAACTTTAAATTATTTCAATTTTATTTACTGTGGTGTTAAAATGTTAAATCACTTTATATTCATTTTTGGGTGTAACTGTATTTTATTTTGAAGGCATGTTTAAATACAATTAAATTAAAATTATGACATCAAAACAATCTAAAATATAAACAATCAATGTCCCCCCCTCAGCGGGCCGCGGTAAAATTATCAAACGTTGACCGGTCCGCGACGATAAAAAGGTTGGGGAGCACTGCTCTAAACTATACCCCCACCCAATTTATTCAGCGTTATTTGGCATTATCAACCAGGAATTGAAGTTTAAATCTTTAGGGCAGGGATGGGGAACCTAGTGCCCTCCAGCTGTTGCTGGACTACAATCTGGTCATTCCATTGGCCAGGATGGCTGGGACTGATATGTGTTGGGTGTCCAGTAAACATCTGGAAAACAGCAGGTTCCCCATCCCTTGTTTAGGTGATCCTTTGGACAGTTGCAAAAGAAAAAAAAATATGATGCAAGACTGTTTTTGCTTTGGTACCTTCAAAGCATGCTGTGGATCCATGTATTTCTCTGTGTTCAAGGAAAACATTTGTTCATCCTGGAAGTGAAAGTGACAATTAAATATTGCAAAGTCAATTTAAATACTTACCTAAATGGGCATTCTGCATCGAAGGGACATTGTTTTAAGATGTTTGTTTATGGCTCTGAGTGATTGTTTTTCTTCTTCTTCTTTGCACCTGTATCCTTGCAGATATTTCCCACCATGACTAGAATCTACGGTCAGTTTTGATGACGTGGTCCCTGTTGCCACCCATGAGCCAACAATATGCAACATCACCGTTTGATAGCACTGAGAAATCACAAAATGCGCCTACATATAGTGAGAGCCTACTGCTCTCCGCCTTCCAGGAGGCCTGAAGCCAACACAGCTGTGGAAGTGGCTACAAATGTCCTTTATCGCTTATCAGAAGCTGGGAAAGTTTTGGGAAGAAACGCCGTTCAGAGAATCTCTGCAACCTCCCAGAGCTGGTGGGACAAGTACGAGGAATTTGTTGGACTTAATGAAGTCCGAGAGGCCCAGGGAAACGTGACAGAGGTAATGACAACATCGTTGGTACATATTGGATAAAATGTATCTTAAGGTCTCCTTTCTGCTGTGCAGACTTGCCTGCTGATTTAGATTTAGCATGTTCTCTGAAATACATCTGGCTGGGACTAAGGAAAGGCCCTTCTCAGTACCTGTCCACCCTGCTTTTGCATTCCTTTTCTAGAATAGTCATCTTGCTACCCGCTTAATGGCCTTTTGCCTTCCTTTTTTAGGCTTCTGGTTAAGTTTTTTAATACTTCTAGAAGCTATTTCGGTTGTTTTATTGGGTACCTTTTGATTCCAGTGTTAACCCTGAGAGCCAGTGTGGTGTAGTGGTTAAGAGCGGTAGACTCGTAATCTGGTGAACCGGGTTCGCGTCTCCGCTCCTCCACATGCAGCTGCTGGGTGACCTTGGGCTAGTCACACTTCTTTGAAGTCTCTCAGCCCCACTCACCTCACAGAGTGTTTGTTGTGGGGGAGGAAGGGAAAGGAGATTGTTAGCCACTTGGAGACTCCATTGGGTAGTGATAAAGCAGGATATCAAATCCAAACTCTTCTTCTTCATCATCACCATGGGAGGAGAGCGCAGCTTCCCTCCCAAGCCTCCTCGGGAAGAGAGCAATCCCCGCAGAGGCTTGGGAGTGAAGTTGCGCCCCTCCCAAGCCTTCAGAGAGCCAGTGTGGTGTAGTGGTTAAGAGTGGTAGACTCGTAATCTGGTGAACCGGGTTCGCGTCCCCGCTCCTCCAAATGCAGCTGCTGGGTGACCTTGGACTAGTCACACTTCTCTGACGTCTCTCAGCCCCACTCACCTCACAGAGTGATTGTTGTGGGGGAGGAAGGGAAAGGAGAATGTGAGCCGCTTGGAGACTCCTTCGGGTAGTGATAAAGCGGGATATCAAATCCAAACTCTTCTTCTCTTATTTTTTTCTAGCTTTTTATAAATTCCATTTTTATTCTTATTCTGTTGTTTTGATTCAGGAATGGGGAGCCTGTAGTCCTTGCAAATGTTGTCAGACCACAGCTCCTACTCACCTCAGCCAGCATGACCAGTACTCAAGAATGATGGGAGTTGTAGTCCAGCAATATCTGAGAGGTTCCCCCATCCCTGCTTTCATTGATTGCTGTTAGTTGACTTGACGTATTTAGTGAATACCTCTTTTTACTGCTGTTTAAGCTTACTGCTCTTAATTGTTAAAGTGTTAGCAGACTTTCACAGAAAAGGTGAGAAGAAAATGTTTTGTTTTGGGTTTTTTGAAATTACTCCAAATACATATTCATATATAGAGATTACTCTGGATCTTATTATCAACATTAAGAACTGTATATTATTCCATAATCTATATTTTGTATCAATCCATATTATCCATGGTATTTGTTACATTACAAGTGGGATTAAAATCCTGCTAATGTTTCCCTCTGTTTGCAGTGGTCTCCTAAATAAATTATAAATTTTCCCATTCTTTTAAAAAGTTTTTGTCCTCTTGGTTCCTGAGCTTTCCAGTCAGCTTTGCCATTTTGGCATAGTCTATCAGCTTAGCTTGCCATTTCTCTCTGGTAGGGACTTTGTCTTCTTTCCATCTCTGGGCTAATAGCAGGGTGGATTTGATTTAAATCAAATCAATTTAAATCATGTTTTAAATCACGATTTAAATCACTAGTCAGTAAGGCTTGATTTAAATCATTTCTTTACAGAAAGGTTCAATCTTGCTGCCATCCTCTTAATATTCACAACCAGAGGAAGGTTTCGTTTTTTGGAGTAATAAATTTTCAGAGTAGTTTTTACAGTTACATCAAAAATGACTGATTTGGTTATACTATCAGAAATACATAGGCAGATAATTATGAAATTATTGTTTATATTTGGACATCTTTTCTGCTGTACTTTATTGGAAGGAGAAAAAGAATCATTTCCTTAATAACAATTTAAACAATTTGTTTAACTAAAACAATAACATTATAGCATATGTATCCATGTTTGTTAACCGATGTGATTAAACAATTTTTTATTTTAAAAATCTGATTTAAATTTTAAAAATTCTTTTTTAATTTTTTTTTTTAAATAATTGATTTTTATCCACCCTGGCTAATAGCATCCGAACAGCTGTTTTCCCGGACAGAAAAAGTCTTTTCTGATCTTTTGGGATGTCGGTACCTATAATTCCTAATAATGTTTGAAATAAATAATTTTTATAGCAGTACTTACAAAAAGGGCATCAAGACAAGAAGATAAACCCGAAGGCGGGAAGCTGTTCAAAACATAAAATATAAAATTTTGAAAAAGACTATTATAAGGGTACCAACGACTAATCCTAGTTGGACAGCAAAAGAAAAGAAAAAGTCCAAAGGGCACAAGGAAGAGGAAAAGGGCCAAATAAATTGAGTAATCAGATTTGGCTGGAATGAGGCAGTCCATTGTATAAAGTTTTTTTTAAAAACGGCCACCATGTGGCCAGAAAAAAATTGTGTTTCATCAGAGACCACAGGTTACATACGCTTCAGGTTACAGACTCTGCTAACCCAGAAATATTACCTCGGGTTAAGAACTTTGCTTCAGGGTGAGAAAAGAAATCGAGCAGCAGCGGCGCAGCGGCAGGGGGAGGCCCCATTAGCTAAAGTGGTGCTTCAGGTTAAGAACAGTTTCAGGTTAAGAACGGACCTCCGGAACTAATTAAGTACGTAACCAGAGGTACCACTGTAAACACATTTTAATTAAATAAGAAAGCACGTCCTTCTTTTACCTCATCGACTCTCCTCCTGGAGAGCCAGTGTGGTGTAGTGGTTAAGAGCGGTAGACTTGTAATCTGGTGAACCGGGTTCGCTTCCCCGCTCCTCCACATGCAGCTGCTGGGTGACCTTCTTCTTTCTCTTACACTCTGGCACAGAGTGGATAACAATTGTTTAATGTAAGCACTCCAGCTTCAGCGAGTTAGGCTGCCCAACTTGTAAATGGCATGCTCATCTTTCTCTTGCCCACCCATCCTATTCTAGGCTGAAAAAAGGTTCATGGTAGCTCGCGGGATTGTACGAGAATCCCGGGAAACCTGGGAGACCCAGCAGCTCAAACTGAAGGAAATCCGGGACCGTTTAGACAGAGTCTCGCGTGACAACATTCAGTATCTGGAACTGGCAACTCTGGAGCACAAATTACTGCAGGTAAGAGTGTCTCAGAGTCTGGGAGCAACATGAAATGGGTGGGATTCTGCTTGCTCATTTCATTTATGTATCGAAGGTACTTTTTGCCAGTGTGGTGTAGTGGTTAAGAGCGGTGGACTCGTAATCTGGGGAACCGGATTTGCATCTCTGCTCCTCCACATGCAGCTGCTGGGTGACCTTGGGCTAGTCACACTTCTCTGAAGTCTCTCAGCCCCACTCACCTCACAGAATGTTTGTTGTGGGGGAGGAAGAAAATGTACTGGGAGCCAATGTAGGTCTTTCAGGACCGGTGTTATATGATCTTGGCGGCCGCTCCCAGTCACCAGTCTAGCTGCCTCATTCGTATTGCACTTGCTTACATTAATCAGCCCCGCTGCCATCAAATCACAAACTCTGACAAGTGGTCCAAGCAAAACAAAACCAACTGAAAGCAAATGAAGTTAACTGTGGTGTTGTGGTTAAGAGCGGTAGACTCGAAATCTGGTGAACCGGGTTCGATTCCCCGCTCCTCCACATGCAGCTGCTGGGTGACCTTGGGCTAGTCACACTTCTCTGAAGTCTCTCAGCCCCACTCACCTCACAGAGTGTTTGTCGTGGGGCAGGAAGGGAAAGGAGAATGTTAGCCGCTTGGAGACTCCTCAGGGTAGTGATAAAGCGGGATATCAAATCCAAACTCTTCTTCTTCTTCCTTTTGGAACCTCCTCAGTGCAACTTACAATAAAATGTAAAAGCACTAATGGTTGCTAAAACAGCAGGTGCAACGATGCTGATGGTTGCTGAACTACTTTTTTTGGTTTTTAAAATAAGGGCGCTGGGCCAAAATCATTTTCTGATGGTGCTGTTTTTTGGAAAGCCTTCCAGAGTTTGAGTGATCAGCAAACCACCACAGGCATATTCAAACTCTGCATGCAGAATGACAGGAATCTAACAACAGGATTTTAGAAATATGCCCCGGTGGCGTTATTTTCTTTTATCTGTTCATTTGCAAGGAAGCATGTTTCAGTTGAACAACGTCCCCAGAGCTTATTTGGCAGGGATGCAGGCAGACTCTCCTTCACTGGAGGAATTTAAGTAGAGGCTGGATGGTCATATGTCCATCCAGCAAAACAGAGCCTACACTGAGCAGCGGGTTAGAGTAGGCAACCTTTGTTGTTGTTGCTGTTTAGTCGTTTACTCATGTCCTCCAGGCAGACTCTAGCTCCCTTTAGACCAGACGTCTCCAATCTATGGCCCACGGGCCGGATACGGCCTTCGGGACTTAACTATACGGCCCCCGCCAACCCCCGCTCTTACCGGTGCGGCGCAGCTGCCCACTTCCAGGTCGGCGGAGCACCGGAAATAGCTTGTGCGCATGCATCATTTCCGGTGCACAGCGCATGCGCACAAGCTACTTCTGGTGCTCCGCCGACCCGGAAGTGCGCCGGAAATAGTGTTTGCGCATGCGCAAGCGTCATTTCCGGTGCACTTCCGGGTCTGAGGAGGTCCGTGCGCATGTGCACAAGCTATTTCCGGCGCTCCGCCGACCCGGAAGTGCACTGGAAATGGCGTGTGCCTATGGGCATGCGCTCCCCCGCCCTCTGGCCCGCCGCGGGATCGGCGCTGGAGGAACCGGCCCGAGGCCCGGTAAGTTTGCCAACCCCTGCTTTAGACCCAGCCAGCCTGGCCATTGGTCAAGGATGATGGGACTTGCAGTCCAGCAACACCGGCAGAGTCCCTCATCCCTGCTTCAGCAAACCTTTTGTCATCTAATGATCTGCCTGCTTCCTTGGCTGGTTTCTTGCTTCGGACATATTTAAAATGATTTGTTGTTGGCTTGTCTTAAAAAAGCATATTGCTAAAAACGTGGGTTCCCCCCTCTCCCCTGATTCCTTTGCCTTGCCTTCCTGCCAGCTCGCCAGCCTTCTGCAACAAAACTCTTCTTTTTTTTGGAAGAAACGTTGTCAGTGGGCCTGACATTCCTTCCCTTCCCGGAGTCTGTTTGTTTTAGCTCTGTTGATGTGCAGGCAGAGGGATAGTTTGAACAAGATCTTTTCATCCCTTTGTGCCCTAAAGCAAGGCGAAAAGAATGCAATACTGTTAAAAAATTCCCTTTCTTCTTTTTGTGCTCGCATAATTCCAGAATGAGCCTCTCTTTACATCATAGTTGACGGCTGGCCAGGACTTGCTCCACAGGTTGGGTTACATAACCCTTTTCACTATAAATACACACATGCCATAATAATGATTAGGAAATTTAATCTCTCCCTTCTGAAAGAGGATAAGCAGCGTGTCTCTTTCTGAAACGAAGCCCTGCTGGATCAGACTAAGGGCTCTGTTGAGACCAGAATCCTGTTTCTTGCCATGTCCGGCTGGGTACTTCTGGGACAAGCAAGACATGAAGAAGAGTTTGGATTTGATATCCTGCTTTATCACTACCCGAAGGAGTCTCCAAGCGGCTCACATTCTCCTTTCCCTTCCTCGCCCACAACAAACACTCTGTGAGGTGAGTGGGGCTGAGAGACTTCAGAGAAGTGTGGCTAGCCCAAGGTCACCCAGCAGCTGCATGTGGAGGAGCGGGGACGCGAACCCAGTTCACCAGATTACGAGTCCACCGCTCTTAACCACTACACCACATGAAGGCACCAGAACTCTCCCAGTTTTACCTCTGCCTGCCCCCCACCCCAGCGACTGGTGTGCGGAGAGGTATGCTGCTAATAGATGTAGCAATTCCGCTTGGCCATCCCAGCGAACCCTAACCATCACAAATTGGTCATCGTTCTGAGGTGGCGATCCTCAGTAGGTGTTGAGTCCCTTTGCAGACTGGTCACAGTAGACCCATTGAAAGTAACGGACCTAACTTAGTTACGTTAATGAATCCATTGTGGGCCTCCTCTGAATGCCACCCAGTGTAACTTAACTTCTAGGGAGGAATGGCCTGCCAAGTCAGAACTCTTGGTCCATCTAAGCTCAGCCCTGTGTCCACTGACTAGCAGTGGCTCTCCAGGATTTGGGGCAAATGTCTCTCCCAGTCCTGCCTGGGAATGCTGGAGTTCGAACCTGTGGCCTTTAAAGCATAACCTGTAACACTTAACTGGTGCCCCTCACTAATAAACGTGACCTGGATCTCACAGTTAAAGCTGCCTATAAGCCCATTGGTCATTACCACATCATGTGGCCGTGAGTTCCACAAGCTGGTTCAGAAGAAGTGTTTCTGGACTGTGAAAGGGGAAAACGTTTTCCCCAGGAGCAGCTTTTCTCCTTATTGTTTGCAGCATTCACCTCCTTGGCGATGTGGCTTTCATAGCCTGAGCCAGCGAGCCACCAGGCTACGGGTTTCAGCAAATGGTTTCCTCGTGTCCTGATGTTGCCAGGGAAAACTACAAAGGAAACTGCAAGAGGGCATGGGCCACTGGTCTGCCCAGGACTGCAGCCTGCCTTGCTTCTGTGTCGTTCATGTTTGTGGTGGAGCCGTTCCAACCTTTCCTTCGCTTCCATCTGTGTGTTGAGGTTGCTCTTTAAAAAGCCCAGGGCTGTGCTATGCTCCCTGGGGAGAAGAGTGGTCATGAGAAAAGAGGGAAGAGCTAGGATCCCGATAGTCTAGTTGACTTTTCTTTCTAGTCAAGCGGATGCGAGTTCCTCCCCCAGATGCGCAGATCTATTTTTTGCAGGCATTCTGCATTAGTCCCAAATGCAGGGTCTGAAAGTACCAACATGAAGCTGGTTTGTGAAGCAGTCGTTGCTATAACGGGCTAAACTCTGGGTTGGGGAGTGGATGCACCCATTGTTTGGTAATAATTTATAGCAGAAAAACAGGTTCCTGGGACCTGTCTCTTGGTCACTCTTATGTGTGACCAAGGCATGGGACTACAAGGTGGGGGCTGCGCAGGTAGGGGCAGGTTTCATTGTTGGTGGCTCCCTTTGAACTCTATGGGGCAATGGAACCATTGGGACCTAGTAAGAGGGAGGGCATGACAAAGCCCCCCCCCTTCCTGGTACTATTACAAGGAGTCCCTGAAATCTAGGCAGGTCCTTCCTCTGACCCTGCCATCACCTGTGCCTTTCGTAAAGGTAAAGGGACCCCTGACCATTAGGTCCAGTCGCGGACGACTCTGGGGTTGCGGCACTCATCTCGCATTATTGGCCGAGGGAGCCGGCGTACAGCTTCCGGGTCATGTGGCCAGCATGACTAAGCCACTTCTGGTGAACCAGAGCAGTGCACGGAAACACCGTTTACCTTCCCGCCGGAGCGGTACCTATTTATCTACTTGCACTTTGACGTGCTTTCGAACTGCTAGGTTGGCAGGAGCTGGGACTGAGCAACAGGAGCTCACCCTGTTGCGGGGATTCGAACCGCCGACCTTCTGATCGGCAAGCCCTAGGCTCTGTGGTTTAACCCACAGTGCCACCCGCATCCCTACAGCGCCACCCGCGTCCCTTTCATAGTAGCCACTTACAATACACAGCAGTTTTAGGGTATTTTTCTCAGCTCCGTGCCCTTCCTCCTTCCCTGCCTGAGCTTGCCCTCCGCGTCTTCATCAAGTTGGGGACAGTCTGCGCGTTCTCTCGTTTTTCCCATAACCGTTGAGATTATCGTCAGGTAGGGGGGGATCCGGTTTGACAACTAAAGACCAAGCTCTCCGAAATCAACAGCACAACTATTGAACAATTTGGAACTGGACGATTTTATAATTTTTAAGGCTGCCTTGTACGCTCGGATCGCAAGTCAGAACAGTCGTTTGGCAGGCTGGAAGAAGTGCGGTTGCAATGAGGAGGAAAGCATACAGGGATGACACTCTGTGCCTTTCCATCACAGCCAAGGGTGTGTGTGTGTGTGTGTGTGTGTGTGTGTGTGTGTGTGTGAGAGAGAGAGAGAGAGAGAGAGAGAGAGAGAGAGCACGACAGAAAGAGACAGAGCCAGGAAAAAACGGCTTTGCCACTCCTGACCACCCACCCACCACCACTTCAAGTTGTGTTTTCTACAGATCAGTTACATTTGGTTTGAGACATTGGTGGTATGTGCAGTATAGGGTTGGGAAGAAAATAGGGGGGGGGGACGGAAGAGAGGGGGTGGGGTGGTAAAGCTTATGTAAAGCCAGTGTGGTGTAGTGGTTTAGAGCGGTAGACTCGTAATCTGGGGAACCGGGTTCGATTCCCCGCTCCTCCACCTGCAGCTGCTGGGTGACCTTGGGCTAGTCACATTTCTCTGAAGTCTCTCAGCCCCACTCACCTCACAGAGTGTTTGTTGTGGGGGAGGAAGGGAAAGGAGAATGTGAGCCGCTTTGAGACTCCTTTGGGTAGTGATAAAGCGGGATATCAAATCCAAACTCTTCTTCTTTTACTTAGTGTATGCGTGGGGTCTTTGTGTCAGCGTCACTTGGGTAGGTCCTCTTTCTGCTTGCTTGTTGTGTTTCCTTGGTGGTGAGAGAGGTTGGGGGTGGCCTAGGGTGATTGTCTTTGGTTGGCTGCAGTGGGATTTGTTTGTGGGGGGGGGGTTGTTGGGTTAAGTTAGCCATATTGAATTGTATGCTGTTGGTGGGTTCATGTTGTTGTCTTGTTGGGCTGGGTATGTGGTAAAGGTGTCTTTTTCTATTTCTCCCCATGTCAGTTTCAGTCTATTGGTTAGCTTTTCTAGTAAGGCAGTTTCCTATACTACTTGATACCCGTCTTGCATGTTTATTCCTGACAGGTCTCTCCAGTGTCTGGCTATGATGTTTCTGGCCACTGAGAGTAGGTGGGTTATGAGCTCTTTATAGCGTGAGTGGGCATTGTTATCTTGGAAGATTTTCAGTAGGGCCAGTTCTGGGGTGACCTAGTACCTGTTTAGTTATTTTGCTTTTTTCTTATATGACTGTTGTCCATAAGAGTTGGGTTTTGGGGCATTCCAACCATATGTTGAGGTATGTGTCTATGGAAGTGCAGCCTCTCCAGCATTTTGGTGAGGTTTCTGGGCGTATTAGCACCAGTTTCCACGGTGTTAGGTACCATCTGTAGGTAAATTTCAGAGTGAGTTCCCTTCTTTTGGCTGATATTGACTTAAAGGGAGGTTTAGACCACATTCTAGTCCAGGCATCCCCAAACTAAGGCCCAGGGGCCGGATGCAGCCCGAGGGACTCTTTTATGCACCCGCTGGTGCCCGCTCTTACCAGCGCAGGCATGGTGTAACTGCCCATCTCCGGGTCCGCGCGGCATCGGAAATGGCTTTTGCGCATGCGCAAAACGTCATTTTTTGTGCACTTACGGGTCTGCGGAGGCCGCGCCCATGCGCACAAGCCATTTCCGGTGCCACGCCATGCCAGAAGTGCACCGGAAATGCCGTTTGTGCATGTGCAAATGCTATTTCTGGTTCCGGAAAAAGCGTGTGCGCTCCCCCGCCCTTCGGCCCAGCGTGCGATCCGCGCTGGAGGAAATGGCCTGGGGACCCCTGGTCTAGTCCATTGGGTGGGGTTAATTTCATAGCCTATGTCGTCCTCCCATTGTTTATTGATTGTGTCAGGCGGGTTTGTGGGGCTTTGGAGCAGTATTTTGTATATTGTGAACCCCACATTCTTTTAATAATAGAACCCTAGTTTTGTTCTTCCGTTCGCTTATTTCTTCATTTTGGAGCTTCACTGAAATAAAGGGAAGAAGACTCTCCTCTTCGCCCTGTTTTCGCTAACATCACGCAGTCTAGCTTAGCCTTATCTTGAGAACATTCCCTTCGAGAATGAAGCGGGTGATGCTGAGCCATGTTAATGCTTGTGCAAACAGAGCTGGTGGACTTGAGGATAAAGAGGCAGGGTACAAATGGTGCATTTTGGATGGCGGAGATGTCATATTTCCTTGTAATCCCCCAGTATTCACTAGAGGAGGCTCTTGCTAGCCCCTTTTCTGCCAGAGATTAAAAAAAAAAAAGACTTAAGCCAGCTATTTCCTGTACATGCACATGTGGTTGACCTCCTGTAGCCACAGCTTTGACAGCAGTCTTGATTGGGAGAAATTGACAGGCGGAGCAGTTTGTGGCGTGAAACCAAGAACGCTGCGGCGTTCTTGCGCACATCAAGCTCTTGTTAAAGCCACAGAAGCAGGGATTATGCCACATACGGTCTTCCTTTTATTTTTTTTATTTTGACAAAGTAATAATCATAAATAAATAGGAATAAAAATGTGCGCCCCCCACCGAGACCATTCCATTGTAACTATCCAAAGTGTCAACACCTCTTGCGATGGTTTGACCCCTTTCCATTTTAACAGTACAAATTCTGCAAACACCTTCCATATCTCCTCAAAATCATTTCTCCTGCATATTCCCCGTCTTACCTTAATAAAGGTAAAGGTGAAGGGTCCCCTGACCATTAGGTCCAGTCGTGTCCGACTCTGGGGTTGCGGCGCTCATCTCGCTTTATTGGCCGAGGGAGCCGGCGTACAGCTTCCGGGTCATGTGGCCAGCATGACTAAGCCACTTCTGGCAAACCAGAGCAGTGCACGGAAACGCCATTTACCTTCCCGCCAGAGCGGTTCCTATTTATCTACATGCACTTTGACGTGCTTTCGAACTGCTAGGTGGGCAGGAGCTGGGATCGAGCAACGGGAGCTCACCCTGTCGCAGGGATTTGAACCACCAACCTTCTGATCAGTAAGCTGTAGGCTCTGTGGTTTAACCCACAGCGCCACCTGGGTCCCTTCTTACCTTAATGGCACGTGTTAATTTATCATTAACAGCTGTATCCCACACCTCTTTATACCATTCTTCCATTGCTTGCCCCTTCCACTTCCTAGCTATAATAATTCATGCAGCTGTCAAGAAATTTGTGAGCAAGTCCTTCATAGCCTGCGAACCTTCCACCCCATCGTAAATTGATAATAATGCTACCTCTGGACTTTCAGTCAGCTTTAACCCAATGATTTCTAGTTACAGGTGTGCATGCACACAAAAGCTCATACCAATAACAAACTCAGTTGGTCTCTAAGGTGCTACTGGAAGGAATTTTTTTATTTTTTATTTTGTTCCAATGATTTCTGTTATCTCTTTAAACACCCTTTGCCAACAAAAATTGTACATATTTACACCCCCACCACATGTGAACATAATTCTCTGTTTCCTGGCCTCCCCTCCAGCATAACACTTGAATATTCCTTGCTTATTTGATTTAATCTGACTGGCGTTAAATACCATCTCCAAATTAATTTATAATAATTTTATTTTATTCTTATAGACAACATTTTCAACGTACCTTTCTCCCATATTCCGCCCCCCCCAGCTTTGACTATCTATTTGCCCTGTTGTCTCCTTTCCCCACACCTCTTTTAATTGATCTTCTTGATCCTCCACTTCTAGTAATATTTTATAAATTTCACTGGTTTTCCAAGGTGGTTCTGTCATCTAAATGGCCCTAAACGGCCTCGGCCCAGTATATCTGAAGGAGCATCTCCACCCCCATCGTTCACTGAGGTCCAGCTCCGAGGGCCTTCTGGTGGTTCCCTCACTACGAGAAGCCAAGTTACAGGGAACCAGGCAAAGGGCCTTCTCGGTAGTGGCACCCGCCCTGTGGAACACCCTCCCACCAGATGTCAAAGGGAAAAACAACTACTGTACCAGACTTTTAGAAGCCATCTGAAGGCAGCCCTGTTTAGGGAAGCTTTTAATGTTTGATGGATTCTTGTATTTTAATATTTTGTTGGAAGCCGCCCAGAGTGGCTGGGGAAGCCCAGCCGGATGGGCGGGGGTATAAATAATAATAATAATAATAATAATAATAATTATTATTATTATTATTATTATTATTATTATTAATCATAGAATCATAGAGTTGGAAGAGAGACCACAATGGCCATCCAGTCCAACCCCCTGCCAAGCAGGAAACACCATCAAAGCATTCCTGACAGGTGGCTGTCAAGCCTCTGCTTAAAGACCTCCAAAGAAGGAGACTCCACCACACTCCTTGGCAGCAAATTCCACTGTCGAACAGCTCTTACTGTCAGGAAGTTCTTTCTAATGTTTAGGTGGAATCTTCTTTCTTGTAGTTTGAATCCATTGCTCCGTGTCCGCTTCTCTGGAGCAGCAGAAAACAACCTTTCTCCCTCCTCTATATGACATCCTTTTATATATTTGAACATGGCTATCATATCACCCCTGAACCTTCTCTTCTCCAGGCTAAACATACCCAGCTCCCTAAGCCGTTCCACATAAGGCATCGTTTCCAGGCCTTTGACCATTTTGGTTGCCCTCCTCTGGACACGTTCCAGCTTGTCAGCATCCTTCTTGAACTGTGGTATTGTTGTTGTTGTTCAGTCGTTCAGTCGTGTCCGACTCTTCGTGACCCCATGGACCAAGGCACGCCAGGCACACCTATCCTCCACTGCCTCTCGCAGTTTGGCCAAACTCATGCTAGTAGCTTCGAGAACACTGTCCAACCATCTCGTCCTCTGTCGTCCCCTTCTCCTTGTGCCCTCCATCTTTCCCAACATCAGGGTCTTTTCTAGGGAGTCTTCTCTTCTCATGAGGTGGCCAAAGTACTGGAGTCTCAACTTCAGGATCTGTCCTTCTAGTGAGCACTCAGGGCTGATTTCTTTAAGAATGGATAGGTTTGATCTTCTTGCAGTCCATGGGACTCTCAAGAGTCTCCTCCAGCACCATAATTCAAAAGCATCAATTCTTCGGCGATCAGCCTTCTTTATGGTCCAGCTCTCACTTCCGTACATTACTACTGGGAAAACCATAGCTTTAACTATACGGACCTTTGTTGGCAAGGTGATGTCTTTGCTTTTTAAGATGCTGTCTAGGTTTGTCATTGCTTTTCTCCCAAGAAGCAGGCGTCTTCTAATTTTGTGACTGCTGTCACCATCTACAGTGATCATGGAACCCAAGAAAGTGAAATCTCTCACTGCCTCCATTTCTTCCCCTTCTATTTGCCAGGAGGTGATGGGACCAGTGGCCATGATCTTAGTTTTTTTGATGTTGAGCTTCAGACCATATTTTGCGCTCTCCTCTTTCACCCTCATTAAAAGGTTCTTTAATTCCTCCTCACTTTCTGCCATCAAGGTTGTATCATCAGCATATCTGAGGTTGTTGATATTTCTTCCGGCAATCTTAATTCCAGTTTGGGATTCATCCAGTCCAGCCTTTCGCATGATGAATTCTGCATATAAGTTAAATAAGCAGGGAGACAATATACAGCCTTGTCGTACTCCTTTCCCAATTTTGAACCAATCAGTTATTCCATATCCAGTTCTAACTGTAGCTTCTTGTCCCACATAGAGATTTCTCAGGAGACAGATGAGGTGATCAGGCACTCCCATTTCTTTAAGAACTTGCCATAGTTTGCTGTGGTCAACACAGTCAAAAGCTTTTGCGTAGTCAATGAAGCAGAAGTAAATGTTTTTCTGGAACTCTCTAGCTTTCTCCATAATCCAGCGCATGTTTGCAATTTGGTCTCTGGTTCCTCTGCCCCTTCGAAATCCAGCTTGCACTTCTGGGAGTTCTCGGTCCACATATTGCTTAAGCCTGCCTTGTAGAATTTTAAGCATAACCTTGCTAGCGTGTGAAATGAGCGCAATTGTGCGGTAGTTGGAGCATTCTTTGGCACTGCCCTTCTTTGGGATTGGGATGTAGACTGATCTTCTCCAATCCTCTGGCCACTGCTGAGTTTTCCAAACTTGCTGGCATATTGAGTGTAGCACCTTAACAGCATCATCTTTTAGAATTTTAAATAGTTCTGCTGGAATATCATCACCTCCACTAGCCTTGTTGTTAGCAAGGCTTTCTAAGGCCCATTTGACTTCACTCTCTAGGATGTCTGGCTCAAGGTCAGCAACCACACTACCTGGGGTGTACGAGACCTCCATATCTTTCCGGTATAATTCCTCTGTGTATTCTTGCCACCTCTTCTTGATGTCTTCTGCTTCTGTTAGGTCCTTTCCACTTTTATCCTTAATTGTGGTAATCTTTGTACGAAATGTTCCTTTCATATCTCCAATTTTCTTGAACAGATCTCTGGTTTTTCCCATTCTGTTGTTTTCCTCTATTTCTTTGCATTGCTCGTTTAAAAAGACCCTCTTGTCTCTCCTTATTATTATTATTATTGGTATTATTATTTATTATCTAACATGCTGTTCTTTTAACGAGGTCTGTGTGTTTTCCTTGCAGGAAGAGAAGAGGTACCGGAGCAGCTATCAAACTGCGGAGGAGTCTGAGCGGGAAGCCTTCTCCCTCTTCTCTGCTGCCGTGAGGGAAAGCCACGAGAAAGAGCGGACGAGAGCGGAGAAAACCAAGAACTGGTCTGTCATTGGCTCAGTGCTGGGGGCCATTATTGGGGTCCTGGGTTCTACCTACGTCAACCGAGTTAGGCTGCTGGAGCTGAAAGCCTTAGTTTTTGAGGCCCAAAAGGGACCTATAAATCTCCAGGAAGCGATCAGGGAGCAGGCCTCCAGCTATAACTCCCAGCAGAGGGATCTGAGCGACGTCGTTTCCAGCCTGAAGGACATCCTACAAACGGTGGCCGTGACGTCGCAGGAAGCGGCCGGGGATTCCTCGGCCAAAAGCGAGCCTCTAAAAACAGACCCTCTCTTAGTTTCTGTCGAGGAGCAGCTGAGCTACTCCAAACAGATGAGCTCGTTCCTCGAGGGTTTGCAGCGGCAGCTTAGCAGCCTGGAAAAAAGTTTAGGGCAAATGGCCGCCGAGGCGCAGAACGTGAAAAGGGTACCTCAGCCTGCGCCTGGGAGGGAAGGCCTGCCTGGCCCTTCAACGGAGGGGAGCAGCCAGACCTTTGAGGCGGAAGACGTGGTTCTGGAACTGTGCAACACGGAAAAGAG
The DNA here is from genome assembly GCA_034642065.1 of Darevskia nairensis. Classification (NCBI taxonomy): domain Eukaryota; kingdom Metazoa; phylum Chordata; class Lepidosauria; order Squamata; family Lacertidae; genus Darevskia; species Darevskia nairensis. Next base: position 436,151 of record JAWWNI010000897.1, read on the forward strand.
ATTGGAAGCACAAATGAAGAGGAACTCGATCTACAGCACGGCCTTCACATGTACAGTCTTTGCTGTCACATTCCCCATACTCTACGTCCTGCTCAAGGGGAATTAGCATGCAGCCCAGCACTGAATAATTTGTTGGAGTAATAAAGAGTTCATTCCCCTTCAGTCTTGACAGTTTCTTCTTGATAATGTGTTGTTGTTGTTTTTTGAAGGCAATTTTCTGAAATTGTACCTCTGGCTAGAGCTGTGTGCAAATGTATTGTGTGGTAAAACATACAATCTGTGTCTCTTTCTCTTGTGTGTTTCCGGATGGCTTATGAAGTTTGCAGGTTCCTTTTTGTGGGGAGACAGATGCAGGGTATTACAGCTTCCATATCGTGTTATCCTAATGGATAAGATAAGATAATATTTCTTTATTGTCATTGTACAAGTGCAACGTTGTACAAGTGCAACGAAATTGAATGCCATCCCATAAAAACAAAACAAAAAACAGCACACACACAAAAACCCATTTTCAGCCACACATGCACATACGTACACACCCATCACAACTCTCCAAGGTCATATTATCTAGTTACAGTATTTAAGATGGTTATAGCTCTTGGGTAGAAACTATTATTCCATCTATTTGTTCTTGATCTAATTGTTCTATATCTCTTGCCCGAAGGCAGTGATGCAAAAAGACTATATCCTGGATGAGATGGATCCTGTAAAATATCCTGTAAAATAAAATGATGGGAGAAGCCTTTTTAACGGCTGCTAGCAAAACCTTACTTGATGTACTTTTAAAGAACAAATTAACAAGGATTCGGGTTTTGCAATTACCCAGATTCTGCCTTGCAGTATCTTCTGAAAATTTAACGTGGGTATCTTCTAAAATGAAATGTGCCAGCTGGTTAGTCAGATGTTTTCGGTTTTGCTAGGTGTATGATGCCTCTTTTCTTTCTAATCTTCTCTGCAGACATCTTCTGTTACCTGCCTACACATGCTTCTTAGCTGTGCCGTAAAATACTTTTGCACACCACCCCATTCTCCAAGCGATGCAAGATCCCAGGGGTTGGTTGCAAGCATTTACCCAGGATTCATGTTTCCTTTTGGAAGTGAGGGACAGCAGAAACTGTGGTGTCTTTATGATATATGGTTTATTTACACACATATAGACGGCCTGAGCCTATGATGGAGAGGTTCACAGCATTAACACCCCAAAAGGGTCTTGATTATCCCATAGCAGCAGTCCTGGATTCAAACAAAAATCAAACATTGTTCGAACAGGTTTTCGAACAGTTTGGGGAGTCGAACGGACTCCCGGATCTGATTAAGTTTGATAACCAAGGTACCGGGTACCACTGTACTTGCTTTGGAAGACGAAATGGCCCATTACCCAGGTGATCACCTCAACACAGGAATCTAGCCTGGCTTATATTTTAACACTTGTTGGATCCTGGGGTTAGAAAGATCCAGCATACAGCTTACCTCCCCCCACCCAAACTCATAACTATGCCATTCTGAAGAGTCATTCTGCTGCCATGATGTTGCCTGGGATAAAGATTTTCAGAGGGCACTAACAAGTACACTCGCGCTAGGCTGTAGTCCTGCCCTAGACACTGCTGTGATGTTGGGCAATGTTCAGCCCTACAGCTATGAGCTCTTAAACCCCAGGGACTTTCATTAGGCAGCTCAGCCATTTTCTCCCGCAATGAGCAGAGGGCTGCCTAACACCCCGCCTCCCTTCTACCACCACAAACAGCTGCAGAAGCTTGGGGTTTCCCCCTCGTATAACAAAGACAAAGGGAGACGGGGTTGCTCAGACCATTGGGGTTGCTCAGACCATTATCAGCTCTCGCAGCTAACTGATTTTTCTTGTGGGTCAACAGACCTTCATAGCGGGTGTGCTAAGCTCCTCCTGTGTCTTTTCCAGGAAATGGGGTTGAGTCATCGAGGTGCAGAGAGGGCAGGATGGAGAGAATGAAAGGGCCATTTGCCTGGGTCAGAATGAGCAACCGAGATTCGTAATAGAGGCAGGGAAAGCTTGCGCTGTTCATACCCAGAGATGTGCTGGGATTGAAAGCCCCTTCGGAAAGGACTTCCGGAATGGATTAAGTTTGAGAACCAAGTGCTTTGTAACAACTACTGTTTTCATTTCTGCAACTCTGCAAATAAATCTATTGTAGTTTAATTGCTTTTTAACTATTATAGTTTACACGTTTTTAGCTTTATCCATTTTACCTGTACTGCTTTATGTGTGTAAGCCGCTTTGAGACACGATCTGGGGAAAAGGTGGGATAATAATAGTTAATAGTAATAATTAGGTGTTCTGAGAGGGAATTCGAAGGGGAAACGGGCAGCCTCTTTGCCTCATGGTGGAGCCAGTCCTACACGGAAGTCCCTGTAATAGTCTACAGCAGCAGGAAAAGCTTTGGCCATGTTCTCTCCTGAAAGGCCATCCTTCCTCTTCTCTTATGATCCAAAGTAAGCAGGATTCATTCATTCATTCCGCTGCTGCAATAGGCAAGAGGGCAAGGTGACTGGACAGACCAAGGGGAGGAATGGGGCAATAGCCATAACAGAAGATACAAGTGTGCAGGCACACGAAAGCTCATACGAAGAACAAACTTAGTTGGTCTCTAAAGTGCTGGAGGAGACTCTTGAGAGTCCCATGGACTGCAAGAAGATCAAACCTATCCATTCTGAATAAATCAGTCCTGAGTGCTCACTGGAAGGACAGATCCTGAAGCTGAGGCTCCAATACTTTGGCCACCTCATGAGAAGAGAAGACTCCCTGGAAAAGACCCTGATGTTGGGAAAGATGGAGGGCACAAGGAGAAGGGGACGACAGAGGACGAGATGGTTGGACAGCGTTCTCGAAGCTACCAACATGAGTCTGACCAAACTGCGGGAGGCAGTGGAAGACAGGAGGCGCCTGGCGTGCTTTGGTCCATGGGGTCACGAAGAGTCGGACACGACTGAACGACTAAACAGCAACAAAGGTGCTACTGGAAGGAATTTTTTTATTTAGAAGATACAACAGTCAAGGATGCCCTGCGGCACTTTAAAAGGCTTTAACACATTTATGGCGGCCTAAGCTTCCATGAATTCAAGTCCACTTTGTCAGATACATGAAGTGAAATCTTAGTTGGCAGGCATGTAAAGGAGGAAATTGCAAGGTGGGAGTTGAATGGCAATGAATGCAAAACATTACAGTTGGTCATCACTGAGGGGAGAGCGGTAGCTCAATGGCAGAGCATTTGCCATCCGCACAGAAGGTCCCTGGTGTCTCCAGGTAGCGCTGAGAAATACTCTCTGCCACAGTCCCTATGGAGCTGCTGTCAGTTAGTGTGGACAATACTAATCTAGATGGAGCAATGCGCCTGACTCTGTATGCGGCAGCTTCCTGTGTTCCTAATCCGAGCTTAAATGTACTAATTTATTTTATGAGATTTCTGTCCATCTACCCTTCCTCCCAAAGGAGCGCAGAGCTGCAAAGAATAATCCCATTTTAAAACAACAACACACAATATTAAAAGCATTTCAAAACAGCCAAGTATTCCTACAGGTAACCAGTTAATGGTTACCAGGATCAATGGGTTGCATCCAGTGTGGCGCCAAGTTAAATTCGCTTAAGTGGGATACTTGAAATTTTCTGTGCCAGCTGCAGACCGTTGCTTCACAAGGCAGTGCATTAAGCAGGTTGCTAGTAACTTTCATAGAATTGTGGAATGGGAAGGGACACCAGGGGTCATCTAGTCCAACCCCCTGCAATGCAGGAACCACAGCTAAAGAATCCCCGACCGTTGGCCATCCAACCTCTGTTTAAAAACCTCCAATGAAGGTTTTTTTTAAACACATTGATTGTGCAAGGAGTTTTATGCTAGTGCAGCTATTACATCAGATTCCTCTTGGTTGCCCAGCGTTAAATCTCAACCACCCATTAACTCAAGAGCCCTTGAAAGCTGGACCCAGTATATTTCGTGTTTTAAAATTCCTCCTGAATGATTCAAGGAAATCATAGGAAGCTGCCTGACACCAAGTCAGGCCATTGGTCTAGCTAGCTTATTATTGTCTACACTGACCAGCAGGAGACTCCCCCCCCCCACCAGCCCTCTGAGCTACGGCTCTTCTATACTCCATATAGACGTACCGCCTATTGTGGAGCTGGGAGCCATTCAGGAGGAACAGTTACTGATAGCACTGACATCCTGGCTTTGGTAAGCTAATGTGCAGCGTCATTAAAATATTGATTACATTGTTTACCCTTAATAAATCTTTATTACGTGTAGTGCAATAACAATATTTTTAATCTCAGTTTAATTTAAAAATGTTGGGACTGAACTGCTTGGCACAGGACTCTGTGAGGACAGATTCATGCCACCCTGAGCGTTCATATAAATCAAACTGACTTTTGCTTCTGTGCTCACGTTTAATTTCTTTTCTTTTCAGGGTTGATACTGTTTTTTCTATCTTAGCAGGGCTCCTGGCAGCTTGAACCGCAATATGACAGGCAGACATTCACAAAATGAAGCTTTCCACCAGCCTTGCATTGACATGCCAGGAAAAGCTGCTCCTGGTGAATTTTCAGCCTGCCATTTACCTTCACCTCTCTCTTTTTTAAAAAAAAAATCCCTTGACCAGCTTGCTGTTCCCTTTTAATTATTCTATTTTTTGGTCACCCACAAACCTTTCAAACTATCTCTCCAAAGGTTGTTTTTGGGAAACCCCTCGGTCATAACCATGGAGAAACTCGGATGACAAAGGACCTATTTAGAAACGCAAGGCCGCTATTACAAAGCAGGCAGGCCCACAAAGGTTTTTTAAGGGTTTGGCTTTACTAGAGCTCTGTATGCCAATTTCCTGAACGCTTCCTAGAAAGAAATTTTGACATCCCCCTCAAGGGCTCTAATTATTAATTTAATGGCGGCTTTCTTTCGACGCTTGCGACACTTTGGTCTCGGAGGAAGCTGGAAACAATCCCCTGTAAAACTCGGCCGGAATTGTGGGGGTTTATTTATAAGCTCTTTTTGGGGGGGTTACTGAGCTGTTTCTTTTAGGCTAGCAAAGGTCATAATTGCCTTGTGACTGAGACCGGCGTTGGCCAAGCCAAAAGAATGCCCTGCTTGTTAGCGCTCGGCTCTGCAATCGGGTCGCACTCTGGCCTCATTCTGGCCTTCCAGCAGAAACCAAAGGCCCAAAAAGAATCCCCCATCGAGCTGTGGGAGAGGGCTGTGGACTCGCCTCTTATTCAGCACAGCAGCGGCTTTGCGGGGAGAAAAAAGAAACTATAGAAACAATGAAAGCCCTCTCTAGTTCCCAGGTGCCTGTAATGAGGGAACTGACTAATTTCCATGTTTAATTTGAGAGAGGGCAAGCTGGGGGAGGTTTTTGTGGCTGCTGGAAGGCTGCCTGGAAGATATTCAGCCATCCTTCTCTTCACCCCCTGATAGAAACCAATCTTCCCTGGGCTCGCCAAGAGTTCCCGCTACCAGACCACATTCATCTTGCAAACCAGCAGGGGGAAGAAATCTCCAGCACAAAAAACAAGTTCTGAAATGAAGGTACTCATTCCCCTTCCCCCAACCTCACTCCCCAATAGAAGTGGGTCTGCAATTCTAATATCTATCTTGTGAGCAAGCAGATACTCAACAGGCAAAGTTTTTTACAATATGTGGGGGGGGGGTGACTTAGCATGGGTGCTAGGTTGTGGGGAGGGGGGTGTAGAGCCTCAGATTTGTATTGATTTTTCCTGATTTTTGGGGGGGAATACCCCCCTTCCCCCTGGCTACGCCTATGTCACCTAGGGTTTTAAAATATAATAATAATAATAATTAATAATAATAATAATAATAATTTATACCCTGCCCATGTGGCTGGGTTTCCCCAGCCACTCTGGGCGGCTTCCAACAAAACATTAAAATACAATAATCAATCTAACATTAAAAGCTTCCCTAAACAGGGCTGCCTTCAGATGTCTTCTAAAAGTCTGGTAGTTGTTTTTCTCTTTGACATCTGGTGGGAGGGCGTTCCACAGGGCGGGTGCCACTACCGAGAAGACCCTCTGCCTGGTTCCCTGTAACTTGGCTTCTCGCAGTGAGGGAACCGCCAGAAGGCCCTCAGCGCTGGACCTCAGTGTCCGGGTAGATCGATGGGGGTGGAGACGCTCCTTCAGGTATACTGGGCCGAGGCTGTTTAGGTCTTTAAAGGTCAGCACCAACACTTTGAATTGTGCTCGGAAACGTACTGGGAGCCAATGTAGGTCTTTCAAGACCGGTGTTATGTGGTCTCGGCGGCTGCTCCCAGTCACCAGTCTAGCTGCCGCATTCTGGATTAATTGTAGTTTCCAGGTCACCTACAAAGGTAGCCCCACATAGAGCGCATTGCAGTAATCCAAACGAGAGATAACCAGAGCATGCACCACTCTGGTGAGACAGAGACAGATGTAATCTGTAACCCAGCTGCTATAGACATAGGAGTCCAGGGACACATCTGCACCATCCCTTTAAAGCAGTTTTAAGCCCACTTTAAACAGTCAAGGCTTCCCCCAAAGAATTATGGGAGCTGTGGTTTGTTACGGGTGCTGAGAGTTGTTAGGAGACACCGCACCCTCCAATTCACAATATCCAGAGTTGAGCCCTCTTTGTAGCTCAGTGAGTGAGGATAGGTGCCTCCTGACAACTCTTAGCAACCTTTACCAACTACATTTCCCAGGTGCCTTTGAGGGAAACCATGATTGTCGAAAGTGGTGTGTCACAGTCTTTTAAACGTATGGTGCGGACGTGATGGAAGTGTGTGCGCGTTTGTGTTGTGGCGGCAACAATTGCAATCGTAATTGGTACATCATATCTGGAAGTCATGGCATCTGGCTTAGAAGAGAGGGGTGCCCCTTTCGCTTTCTGGCAACAGCTTCATCTCTTGAATTCCCATGTCATAGGGCTGCCATACAGGCATTAGTGCAGGGGTAGGCAACCTAAGGCCTGTAGGCCAGATGTGGCCCAATTGCCTTCTCAATCCGGCCCACGGACGGTCCGGGAATCAGCGTGTTTTCACATGAGTAGAATGTGTCCTTTTATTTAAAATGCATCTCTGGGTTATTTGTGGGGCATAGGAATTCATTCATTCCCCCCCCCTCCAAAATATATTCCAGCCAACCACATGGTCTGAGGGATGGTGGACCAGCCCACGGCTGAAAAAGGTTGCTGACCCCTGCATTAGTGGGATTTCAAAGGCGGAATTGGCGCCCAATGCTTTGGCAGGTCAATCAAAAAATTGTGGGGCTTTGGGGAGTTTTGGTCTTTAAAAAAACCCAAAAACTTTTGGTGGGTTTTTTTAGGTGGTCTTCCTAAAAAAAAGCTCCACAACTTTTGGTGGTTTTAGCAACCCTACCATGTCAGGGAAAGCTGCACCTGGTGAACCCAGGTTGCTACATGCACACAGACAGCTTTTAATTTATATTTCTTATTACATTTGCATTCCACCTTTCCTTCACGAGTGCAAGGTGACTCCCCACAGAGACAGTTTTAGGGTGACTGGACGCTGCGCCGAGGGGGTGCCACAACGATGCCGCAGAACAGTGTGTGAGAGGTGGGGGGCTGCCGGATTTTAGCCACGCACAGGGCGCCACAGAAGTGTGAGAGCCCGGCGTGGGCCGCTGCTCCCCCACACCTCCATTTTGCCCTCACGACGGCCATGCGAGGTAGGCTCAGGCCTAGCGGGAGCGGCAGGCACCAGACCACCCAGGGAGCTTGAAGGGCCGAGTGCGAATCTGAAGACACCACACCGAACCCTTCCCATTCTCCTTTTGGCAGTTCTTCCACACGCGCAAAGCAACACCCCGTGGCCCACCCTCCATTTTCGGCCTCTCTCTTCTCCCCTGCTTTCCCCACTTGGGCTCCTTTTCTCAGCCTCTCGTGGCCGTCTCCTGAGTTAAGCTGTATTCTGAGCCCGGGCCTGGCAGGCCGTGAATGGCATGCAGTGTTTGGGAATGAATGCCCTGAGCTGTGACAGACAGGCACTCGCTCTCAGTGAAAGCCCTGTCTTTACGCTGCTCCAAAGACACAGAACATACAAACACAGTTCTCCACTCCAGACTGAGATCGGGACAGGAAGAAAAGACTACTTTTTTCCAACCTTTCCTTTTTAATGTTCTCTCTCCCTCCCTTCTCCCCCTCTTTCCCTGCCCCTCCCTTCCCTTCCCCGTCCTTTAAATGAAGCTTGCAAGAAAACTCTGTACCCAGCTGAATGGGCTGCAGGCAAGGATTGGCTTCGGAGGAGAGGTACAAAGGGGATTAGTGTTTAAAAGTCATGAATGGATCGTAGCAAGGCAAAAGTGTGTTTTTGGCTCCCGTCTCCTAGTTACCAGTTTGGGATTTGGGTGGGAGAAGGAAGGGGAAAGGGGGAAAAATAAATAAAAACCCTGCTTGAGTTTTAGAGTGTCTGGGGAGCAGAGAAAATGTTTGCGTGACCGGCGGGCAGGCCCAAAGGCCTTTGCTGTGAGATCAGTATGTATAACTTGGAAGCCTTTGGGCTTATGAGAGGATGGAAAGCAAGCGAAGAAAAAGGGCTTGCCTTTCTCCTGACTTGTTTCGCTGGCATCCCGAGTCGGACACTTCTGAATTAGCAGCCTCTCTGACACAAAACAAAATAAAAAATAAAAAAATTCCTTCCAGTAGCACCTTAAAGGTAAAGGGACCCCTGACCATTAGGTCCAGTCGTGACCGACTCTGGGGTTGCACGCTCATCTCACTATATTGGCCGAGGGAGCCGGCGTACAGCTTCCGGGTCATGTGGCCAGCATGACTAAGCCACTTCTGGCGAACCAGAGCAGCGCACGGAAACGCCGTTTACCTTCCTGCCAGAGCGGAACCTATTTATCTACTTGCACTTTGACGTGCTTTCTAACTGCTAGGTTGGCAGGAGCAGGGACCAAGCAACGGGAGCTCACCCCGTCGCGGGGATTCGAACCACTGACCTTCTGATTGGCAAGCCCTAGTGTCAGGCCCCACAGGGCCCCTTTTCAGCTGGGCATTCAAAAAGACTCCGAGCCATTGAGCTATCAAAGCTTTAATCTAAACTAATTGGTTTACAACTCCGAGCACATCGTAAATGCGTCAATCTCCATCACTTTCAGTTTCCTCAACTGCCAGATGCCTGTTCTCCCGCCAACCACCAAGGCATCTCGGGAGACGGAAGCACCTTCTGCGCTTTCTCTTTCTTTCCCCTGGCACGTTGCGATGGCTCTGTGATGCTGACGGAAGCCCTCTCACTGCTTTCCTTTCCTCGGAGCTTCCTCCAGACGTTCTGCTGGAATCTGTCTCCAAGATAGCTGGCGGCTCACGGTATTCACTCAGAGCCGGGCTGGAAGGACAAGGGGAGGGCAGTCCCCTGACACCTAGGCTTTGTGGTTTAACCCACAGCGCCACCCGCGTCCCTAGTAGCACCTTAGAGACCAACTAAGTTTGTTTTTGGTATGAGCTTTCGTGTGCATGCACACTTCTTCAGATACACTGAAATACGTTTCTGAAAGAGAAATATATCTGAAACAGATACGTTTCAGTGTATCTGAAGAAGTGTGCATGCACACGAAAGCTCATACCAAAAACAAACGTACCGTCTTTCCCCCTTTTTAAGACACCGTCTTATAATTTTTTTTCCTCAAAAAAACACAGGGTGGCTTATTTTCGGGGGGATGTCTTATTTTTATTACGTCAGTATGGTATGGTACAGCCTTCCCCTGTGGCGGCACCACGGCTTACTTTTGGGGTACGGCTTACTTCTCACAAAGGTAAAAAAACCCTGCCATGGCTTACTTTATGACTACGTATTAAAAAAGGGGAAACAGGGTAGTTGGTGTCTAAGGTGCTACTCGAAGGAACTTTTTTATTTTTTATTTTGTTTTGACTTCGGCAGACCAACACGGCTACCTAGCTGTAACTCTCTGACACACACTGCAAACGTGAGATGTGTCTGTATTCAAAATCAAGCCGTGTCTGCTGTGTCTTGGCCGCACACACAAAATACATCTGAAGCAAACCTCCGCCCCAATCCCACCTCCACAATTCTACAATTCCCAGCACCCAAACTACAGTTCCCAGGATTCCCAGGGGTGGGTGGGAATGTGTAGTAAATTTATGGTGTGTATGCGGCAACCACTCTGCAAATTCCTGTTCTGCTCCCATATTTTCAAGGAGGACAGTCTTAGGCCTGAGGTTTTCAAACCCTCCACCTTCAGGGAACCCTTTCCACACACATTTACTGCTAGTGGCCCCAGGAATCTTTTCAGCCACAAAAATGGTATACTGAGGTTACAGGGACCTGCAGGTGTTACTGGACTACAACTCCCATCACCCCCGACCACGTTGGCTGATGGGAATTGTAGTCCAACAATGTCTATAGGGCCAAAGGGGCCCCACCCCACAAGTTAGGTAATTTTATACTCCTGACAATGTCTTGCTCCCTCCCCCTTTTAGATAATAGCATGCATTACTTCTCTTACTTCAAAATGTGAGGTAAGCCAGCCCTACTTATTGTTCTGAGGTGTGGAAACCTGGACTTCTGTTGCAAAGTCATGCCTTCACACCACCACTGAGCAGCTGCCATCTGCCTCAGAATCTTCCTGGGAAGAGGGATTGGCTGTTAAATCACTCTGGGAATTATAGTTCCCTTAACAAACTACTGTTCCCGATATTATTGGGTTGGGGAGCCATGACTGTCATAGCGCTTCAAAGTGTATAATATGGATGTGGTCGGAGTCTGCAAACTGCAGCTTTAGGCAATTGTGTCCCAAAGGACTGAGAAGCATATCCTCAGGTTACTGAGCCACCACAAAAGACCACTTCTTTCCTGTCCTGATAGAATCGGCTGCTGTGATGGCGGTAGTGATTCGATTGCAAAGAGGGAACATGGTACTTCCTATGCCCTTGTTGCACTGCTTATGAACACGGTGTTAAGCACCCAGTTTCTTTAAGATAGGAGCTTTGGCACATAAAGGGGCCGAGAGAAGAATGGAACTCCACAAAATGGGATGTTTTTGCTCTCCAAAATGCCAGCAATGTGTGTGGGAACAAGTTCCTGGCTCGAGACGTTTTATTTTATCCTCACAATGCCCTCAGCATGCCACCAGCATTCCTGTGTGTCAGCAGGGCATGGCCAGTCACACCAGACTGTGAGGAAGATGCCAGACAGCGTTACGTTCCCACATTACGTTTGGCTTGGTCCACAGAAGAAGGAGAGGAAGTAGACTTGCCTAGCCTGACAAGAAAGGAGATGACAACTAAACATCAGGAATAACTTTCTGAGGGTAAGGACTGTTGGACAGTGGAAGGGACACCCTCTGGAGGTGGTGGTGGACTCTCCTTCCTTGGGAGTTTTTAAGCAGAGGTTGGATGGCCATCTGTCATGGATGCTTTTGTTGAGATTCCTGCATTGCAGGGGGTTGGACTAGATGACCCTTGGGGTCCCTTCCAACTCTACAATTCTTTGAAATGTGTATATTTGAGGTAAAAATTGCAGTGAAATGCTGGTGAATTTTCGTGAGGAACTTTTAAAAAAAAAAAAGTTATAAATCAATGTGAAAATGTGGAGAACTAAACTTTGGAAGAGTGAAAAAGAAAAGGTGGAAGGAGCACACATTTTTGCAAACCATGGCTTCTAAGGTGCCAAGGCACCTTATTAAAATGATTAAAATTAAAATTATTAAAATATTAAAATGATGTCTTTATTTATCCTTTTTTTTTGTTACCCGTATGAAGCATATGGCAGTGGCATTGTGCAAATGTCTCTCTCACGCACCTTGATGCAAGACTTCTGAGTTTTGTTACACGCAGTTACCTGTAATGCCTGAACCAGTAAACTGTGGCTTCAGTTCTGAACTACAAACCCGGCTCGCAAACCAGGATCAAACTGGTTGCTGCCCCAAGGGCATGATTATGTCACACAGGAATATTTCTGGATTCTGAAAGACTTTAATATGACAAAGGGGCCAATTAAAACAAGACAAATTCAAACTGGAAATAGGAGCCCACTGTTTATTAAAGAGGATGAACTAGGACCGTCTGCCAGGAGAGTGATGGATTTTCCAAAGCCTTGCGGCCTTGGAATCAAGGTTGGACATTTTAGCCAAACACAATGTAAATGGGCTTGATAGAGTAAGGAGGAAACAGCAAATGTCTCACATAAGACAGAAGGTCAGGCTCAAAGCTCTTGTGTTGTTTCATTTTCAAAGAGGTATGAAGTAGGGTAAAAACCATATCTTTTATTCGATCAACTTACAGTAGATAGCAGGGCTGGTTTCTAGGTAACTCCCATCTACTAAGCTATTAACAAAGAAGCAGCTAATCCTTATTTGATCCTTTCAAATAAAAAGATCAGGGGGCCAGATCAGATGAGGCGCAACTGACGCAGTTAGCTCCAATGGCAGCTTTTCTCCCCAATGCAAATAGAAGGAGCAAGTGGGTGGGAAACAATCCGGATTGGGATCGCAGGGGCAGGGAAAGGTTTAAAGTCCCCTTACCTGTCATGCCAGTAGGGGTTTGTTATTCCCTCTTGGCTTCAGGGAATTCTGGAAACTGTCAGGGTAGAGCCAGGATTTAGACAGTGGCACTTAAATCCAGACCTGGACACAATCTCCAATGAAGGTGAATGAAGCAGAATGCGCTGCTCTGCAGTGATGTAGAGGAGCAGGGGAAGGCAGCACTTGGTCACATGTCACCGAAGGGATGGCGACGTCATCTCCTGGGGTGCTATTGGCCTCAGTGGCGTTGCAATGGGGAGCGGGCGGCGGTTCGCCCTGGGTGCCATGTCTGGGAGGGGTGACAAGAAGGCACCCTGCGGGGGCTCGCGGCAGCATGAGCAGCCATTGCACCGCTGTAGCCGCATGTGGAGGATCCTCCGTTCGTGGCTGCAGCCAGGAGCAGAGGATCCCGTCACCAGTGGCAAACCGCTATGTATGGCGCATGTGCAGCTTCACTATGTACGGCGCATGCCCTGTATGTAGCACTGTCGCACATGTGCTGTACATAGCGGTTTGCCGCCGGTGGCGCTCGAGCACCGTATGTACGGTGGTGGGATCCCTCCGTCGCCGCTATAGCCATGAGCAGAGGATCCTGGCACCGTCCGTACGGTGCTGGGGCGGCGGCAGCAAACCGCTATGTACAGTGCATGTGCAGCGCATGCCCTGTATGTAGCGAAGCCGCACAAGCGCCGTACATAACGGTTTGCCGCCCCGGGTGTCATGACGCCTTCATTCGCCCCTGATTGGCCTATCCTCTGTATGCTGTATTTATCTATCGATCACAGTTGGTTAGAGCGTGGTGCTGATGACATTAAGGTTGCAGGTTCGATCCCCGTATGGGACAGCTGCATATTCCTTCATTGGGCATTTTCATAACCTACAACATTTCTTTGATGAAAATAGGGATGTCCTATTCTAACAGCAGCAGCAGCAGCAGCAGCATTTATATCCTGCTCATCTGACTTGGTTGCCCCAGCAACTCTGGGTGGCTTCCAACATATGCAAAAGCATAGTAAAACATTAAACATTAAAACACTTCCTTCTACAGGGCTGCCTTCAGATGTCTTCTAAAGGTTGTACAGTGGGACCTCAACTTACGAAGATAATGCGTTCCGACACGATCTTCGGAAGTTGAAAAAACTCGTAAGTCGAGTCCCCATAGGAATGCATTGGGAGCAATGCATTCGTATGTCGAAGAAAGCCCTATCTAATCCTCGTAAGTCGAGGAAACCGCATCAAAGCGGCCTTGACTTCCTTTCGGAAGTCGAAGAAATTCGCTAGCGCGCGACCGTTTTTTTTACTCGTAACTCGAAAACAACGTAACTTGAGTTACTGGTAAGTCGAGGTCCCACTGTATAGTTACATATCTCCTTGGCTCAGAGGATCACATAACTCCATACCCTCCAACATTTCTCCTATGAAAATAGGGGCATCCTAAGGAAATGAGGGACATTCCAGGATCAAATCAGAAACCGGGAAGGTTTTCTCTAAATCCGGAACTGTCCCTGGAAAACAGGGACACTTGGAGGGTCTGCAATCTTCCTCAATTGTAGTGCCTTTCAGATTTTTTTAGACTACAACTCCCAGAGTGGCTGGGGAAGCCCAGCCAGATGGGCGGGGTATAAATAATATATTATTATTATTATTATTATTATTATTATTATCATCATCATCATCATCATCATCATCATCAGCCCCAGTTAGCATGGGATGGGGATGATGGGAGTTGTAGTCCACCAGTGCCTGGAGGCCATCAGATTGGGGAAAGCTGGGTTACAGCTCGAGAACAGATAATTCTTAGCACTCCCCAAATTTCTGGGAAGCCGCAAAAGGTAAACTCGAGTGCTCGTAGTGTAGATGCTAAAACATACCTTTCCTTGATAGTGTGGTAAACCAGGAAGAAATAAGGAAACCAATTAGGTTGTGGCAAAGCAATAACATCAATATCCTAGAGAGGCCAGGAGGGGATCCTGAATGGGGTATGGACTGGTATGATTTTTATGCTGTGGACTGGCTGATAAGTGAGGACAGTTACCATGGATACTCTCAGCTGGGACCAGGAGGGGACAGGCCTTGCTGCTGCGTCCCTGTGTGACAGCAGCTTGCAAATATGCTCATATAAGACGTAAGTGCCTGAATCATTTGTCGTAATCCCTATGTCTTTGAATGATTTGTCATCTTAATAAAAAAAAGTGTTTGCTTTACGATTATTGCTAGTTATATGGATGGCTGTGCTGTATTGTACTTGGATTTTTCTTCTTAAGTTGCTGAGATGGTTTATGTATTTATATATTTTGATGCAAACTGTTTGAGATCTACTGACAATAAATGCCTTGGGATGCATCCGGACTGTTAGTATTTTGTGGGAGGGATACAGGGACATACCAGAACTTAAGGTTTGTGCCTTTTGTGTGCATTTTAAGTGCTTTGTCGTCCCCAACACAACAAATAATAGAATCATTGAGTTGGAAGGGATCCCAAGGGTAATCTAGTCCAACCCCCTGCAATGCAGGAATCTCAACTTAACCAACTTAAAAAAACAACAACCACAACACACTGATTTTTTAAATGGTTTGGAAAGTGTTAGGGAAATGCTTTGAAAAGTGTAGGTTGAACAAATGATTAACAGATGTGTAAGCAAATCAGGATGAATGCTCATTGTCATCTAAGGTAAAGGTCCAGTCGTGTCCGACTCTGGGGTTGCGGCGCTCATCTCGCTTTATTGGTCAAGGGAGCCGGCGTACAGCTTCCGGGTCATGTGGCCAGCATGACTAAGCCACTTCTGGCGAACCAGAGCAGCGCACGGAAACGCCGTTTACCTTCCCGCCAGAGCGGTTCCTATTTATCTACTTGCACTTTGACGTGCTTTCAAACTGCTAGGTGGGCAGGAGCTGGGACCGAGCAACGGGAGCTCACCCCGTCGCAGGGATTTGAACCGCCAACCTTCTGATCGGTTTAACCCACAGTGCCACCTGGGTCCCTTTCATTGTCATCTAGGTATCCTCTAAACCAGGCATGGCCAAACTTGGCCCTCCAGCTGTTTTGGGACTACAACTCCTATCACCCCTAGCTAACAGGACCAGTGGTCAGGGATGGTGGGAGTTGTAGTCCCCAAACATCTGGAGGGCCAAGTTTGGCCATGCCTGCTCTAAACAGATCAGAACAACAAATCCTCAATAAAGGTTGAATTAACTAGCTGTCCAGAGAAATCCCCCACCATGACAAATGTGTGCCTGAGCTATAACACATCAGATGACAGATGGGGGCACATGTGACTGAACTTTCCTTTGAGTAAAAAAACAAAAACAAAAAACAATCCTTGCCCAAGGAAAATTAGCATGTCTGGGACATGCCTAGGCATGCCTTGTTCCTGATAGGTTAGCTTTTTGTGTACAGGGAATTCTCTTTTGAGGAGCGCTCAGTCAGCTGTCCTCCCACCCTCCATCTGAAGTGGAATAGATGGGAAACAGAATCACCACCAGGTGGGCTACCTGCAAGAATTAGGCCTTGAATGTATTTGGAACCAATGACAAGTACATCTACATCTAACTCTGCCACTCTGGAAGAAGGACTGCCAGCATTTTATTTCAAATATATTTCCTTTCAGATGGAACCAGGAAGTAGAATTTTTGAGTTAGGGTGGAATATGGAAGAATCTGGGAAGGAGCGGGAGCTACCACAGCAGAGGTCAAGTCAGGTTGAAAGATGGTGCTGACCTTTAAAGCCCTAAACAGCCTCGGTCCTGTATACCTGAAGGAGCGTCTCCACCCCAACAATTCAGCCCGGACACTGAGATCCAGCGCCGAGGGCCTTCTGGCGGTTCCCTTACTACGAGAAGCAAAGCTACAGGGAACCAGGCAGAGGGCCTTCTTGGTAGTGGCGCCTGCCCTGTGGCACGCCCTTCCATCAGAGGTCAAAGCAATAAACAACTACATGACCTTTAGAAAATACTTGAAGGCAGACCTGTTTAGGGAAGTTTTTAATCTGTGATATTTTTATGTATTTTGATATTTGTTGGAGGCCGCCCAGAGTGGCTGGGGAGACCCAGCCAGATGGGCGGGGTACAAATAATAAATTATTATTATTATTATTATTATTATTATTAAAGAATGTGTTGCATTGTGGGTAAAAAAAAAGTTTACTGGATTTTCAGACCCCAATACAATACCAGCTCTGGGATTTTATGGGGCTATGGGCAGGGCCTACTAACAGTAGCATGGCTACTTACACATTGCCAAAAGTAAGAAAATGCATGACTGGAAAAGAGGGCATATTGTATATGTGCATAATGCTTGCATGTGCTGGTCTATATGCACAGCCAGATGCAAGTTTGCAGATATTTACTGTCACCCAAGTGTAGGAGGCTGTGACCAGGCGGCTTGTATGCGCTACCTCAGTGCGCTTTGCCCAGATGTTCCCTGTTGATGGGCAGCATCAAGGCTCTCCCTCCTTTAAACCAGACTTGGGCCGGAGAGGCCTTCACAGAGAGAGGACTCCTTCAAACACAGGACCGTCCTTTTTTGGCTATCCAATCTTCGAGCGCCTCTGATCTTGAGCATTCTCTGCAAAGTGTAGGGCAGTGGTTAGTGTGTCGGACAAGGCCCTGGGAAACCAGGGTTCGAATCCCCTACTCGGCCACGGAGCTCGCTGGGTGACCTTGGGCCAGTCACTGCCTCTCAAACTGACAGGGATTGTTGTGTGTGGATAAAATGTGCTTGTGGTGGTGGCGGGGGACGGTGGGGGACGGGACGGGACAGCTATGTATGCCACTATGAGCTCCTTGGAAGAGAGATGGGATAGAAATGTAATAAATAAAAGTGAAAAATGGCATAATTTATTGGTGTGGTGGGCCCTTTGCCAATCTTGAAGCCCTGACCTATCTCCACTACTGTCAGAAAAAATGTTGGCAGCCCTGACTTGGAACCTTAATCTGTTTTCTGACTCTCCGGCAAAGATGCGGCGTTCGTTTCTTTTCGCCTTGAGTTCTAGGCCTACATTTGCCAAGGCTGGGGGAGCTGCCTTTGATCTCCATACTCTGAGAGGAGCCAGCTTTGCACTTCAACCAGCCGACTGAGAACAAGCAGAGGGGGTGGGGCACCAGTGTATCCCCCTCTAAGTCTGTGGGATAGTCGTAAAGGAGGGAGGAGAAGAGGGGTTGTTTCCTGATTGAAAAAATTCCACATAAGGAGTGTCAAAATGCACACGAAAGGACTGCAGGGGCTGCTGGCCTTTCCTACCAGGAAGCCGTTGGGGTCTTCTTGGTATGCAGAGAGTGACCATTCCCCTTTTTGTGTGTGATGCCTTCTGGCCACAGCCTTCGGCAGAAACGTTTGCGCTGCACACTGGAAGCTGGTACCGATATGATTCCATATTGGTGGCTCGGTTTGGAGGGAGTCTGTGTACTGCCGCCGCTGGCTGCCGGTTGCCTAAATCCTTGCAAACTCCTTCATAATAACAATAATAATAATAATAATGATAATAATAATTTATTATTTGTACCCCGCCCATCTGGTCGGGTCCTCCCAGCCACTCTGGGCGGCTTCCAACAAGCATTAAAATACATCAAATGTCACAGATTAAAAACTTCCATAAACAGGGCTGCCTTCAGGTATTTTCTAAATGTCATGTAGGTAGTTGTTTATATAAGTAGGGAAGAGCTGGCAAGTTTTGGTGGCTGTTTGGTTCAAACTAATGTGAGGGTGTGCAAGGCACAGATCCTGGCGGAAGGCAGCCTCTCCAGCTTGTGTGTTTCTGTCACCATCTCAGAAAGTCCTTCGTACATTTGTCAGCACGAAATGGGGAAGCACGGATTACACAACTGTAATTATTCACTGCAAGGCTGACAGTAAGCAGTATTGCACGTGTGCCAGGGTCCGGCTGATAGCAGCCATGTTTCAGTAATTAATTCTAAGACTAAAACTGCATTTCCCAGCTATGCAGAAAACACATATCTGCGGTACATGATAGGAAAACCTATAATTTATTTATTTAGAAAACTTAAACTCTTCTGGTAAAAATAAATACACTTCCAGGTGGTGTGCAGTAAAAACATGACCAAAATCATCAAGCAATTAAAAGCATGTAAAACATGACCAAAATCATCAAGCAATTAAAAGCAGAGGCATGGTAAAAGGTAAAGGTAAAGGGACCCCTGACTGTTAAGTCCAGTCACGGACGACTCTGGGGTTGCGGCACTCATTTCACTTTACTGGTTGAGGGAGCTGGCGTTTGTCCGCAGACAGCTTCCAGGTCATGTGGCCAGCAGGACTAAGCTGCTTGCAACGCACGGAAATGCCGTTTACCTTCCCGCCGGAGCGGTACCTACTTGCACTTTGATGTGCTTTTGAACTGCTAGGTTGGCAGGAGCAGGGACCGAGCAACGGAAGCTCACCCCATCGCGGGGATTCGAACCGCCAACCTTCTGATCGGCGAGCCTTAGACTCTGTGGTTTAGACCACAGCGCCACCCGCATCCTCTCTAGAGTGGGTTATCAGGCACCACCATTGCAGTCCTTCTAACACCTAAGTGTTAGAAGCCAGTGTGGTGTAGTGTTTAAGAGCGGCAGACTTGTAATCTGGTGAACCGGGTTCGCGTCTCCGCTCCTCCACATGCAGCTGCTGGGTGACCTTGGGCTAGTCACACTTCTCTGAAGTCTCTCAGCCCCACTCACCTCACAGAGTGTTTGTTGTGGGGAAGGAAGGGAAAGGAGATTGTTAGCCGCTTGGAGACTCCTTCGGGTAGTGATAAAGCGGGATATCAAATCCAAACTAAGTGAAAATGTTTTTGTTCATACAGTCCAGAGACTATTGTAGTCTGAATCTTCCCTCTCCTCTGTATTGCTGTGAAATATGAATAGAGATATCTAGGAACAATATGAGTGGCTCTGCCCACATTCATGTACATTCATAACACACTGTGCTAGTGTGCTATGTCCTTTTTTGGTGTTAGTCTTTATTATTATTATTATTATTATTGTTGTTGTTGTTGTTATTAATCCAGGACGGCTGAGCTTTGGTTCAAATCTGGCCCCGCATCTTAAATCAATGAACAACGCAAAACATCATGTTCTAGGCAGGGCCAGTTTCAATTTCAGGGTTGCTTTTGGACAGTGTTGGGGAGGGAAAATAAAGATAAGCGCAATAAAAACTTAGCAGGGCCTATTCTTAGCAATCAGGCGCAGCCTGTTTTCTGTCTTGGGAGCTGCCAGGCCTCCTCTGGAGATAGCACATTCATATCTCTGACAGAATCAAGTATGTCATATGCAGGGCAAGCCATTTAGATTCTGGCGCCAACTTCCCATGCCTAAGTAGATTTTGTTTCAACAGTCATTAATGTGTTCTGTTTGGGGGGGGGTTTAACTCGTAAAAATGCAAAACCATCTGTAATCATAAGCCAGGGCTAGTTTAAAAAGCAAATAAAGCTTGCGATAATGGAATACGTATACCTACTTTGGGCCAATCCAGACTGATGGGTTTTTCTTTTGCGGTGTGTGGGTGTTTTCTACGACTAAGGCGACTAAACAACAAAAATTCTGCAACATGTCCCTGATGCAATGACAGTGCATTAGTGGTGGGTTTATAGGGGGATGTCTGCTTTATTAGTTGTCCTGTGATGAAACCGCCAATGTTACTACATTATCATTGTCTGGAAATGCACTCTTGCACCTTAGTGCGACAAAAGCGGGAGTCACACCGCACCCCGAAACATTTGTGGAATGAAAAGTTAAAGGATTTCGGGAGGAAGCTGTGGGACACGCACTGGTTGGAAACGAATCAGTGTTTCTGTCCCGAACCTTTTGCAGGTGCAAACTCCTGAAAACAGGATCGCCTGCCCAATATCATAACCAGCAAAATTCATAATGAATGGACAATAAAAAGGACATCAGGCTCGACTAGAAATCGCAAAATCCTGGGAGTCAGCAGTCAGCTTAACTTTGAAGCTTACTTTTTTACTTACGTAAAAATTGATGTTCAGTATAAAATTGGCCAAAGGAAAGGCAAAACCTTTGACTTTTTGCTACCTGGAGCGCACACAGGGAATACATTAAGGACATATACGAGGGTCTTCCTTATGTCCCTCCTCCTCCACACCACGTTGGATACAGTCCTTTTACTCTGAGCCTCAAATTCTCTCTCTCTCTCTCTGCATAGCTGTCAACTTTCGGATTTGAAAATAAGGGATTTTTCCAAACTTTCGGATTTGAAAATAAGGGATGCCGCGAGGGCGGTGCAATGGCACCAAGTAGCCTCGCCACCCTGCGCTCCAGAGGCTGCGCGCGAATGGGTGAGCGAAAGAGCGAGCGCATAGACGGCAGGCAGGCTGTCTGTCTGGTTGGGCGTGAGGGTCTGGCTGCACAAGACATGCAAGCTCCGCCCCCAGTCGGTCTCAGACTCCTTATTGGCAGCCAAGCAACGCAGCCGAGGAGCCTCCCTGGCCGGCAGGGAGGGAGAGGAGCTGCTTCCTTTGAAATCCAGGAAAATTAAGGGATATCAACAATCCGGGATAGCAGCGGGAAACGGCACTGGAATAAGGGAGTTTCCCGCAAAAAAAGGGTGGGTTGACAACTATGATGTAATGGAGTATCAGTGGAAACATGTGTGTGTGTGTGTGTAAGTAATAAAGCATGTCCGTTCTACTTCTTTCACAGATCACTGCTGCAAAATAATATGCAGCCTGAAGTGATTCGCCAGCTCACCTGCCATTTGTAGGGATGAGAGCACAGCAGCGTAGGAAACTACTTTGTTTTTGTTTTTGCTTATTTGATTTTACAACTCCATTCACACTCATAATCACAAATAATACAAATAACACAATATTCTTTCGAATCTGCAGACTTCCCTCCTCCCCTCCATGGGTTCTTTTTTTTAATCTGCATATTATAATTTCATCCAAGTTCATTCATTTACAGTCCCCCATTATATACGAAGTCTGTGTATCATTGCAAGAGTTACCGGTATTTAAAACCTGCCAAAGAGCTCAAGTGTTTACAGTGGTCTTTCAAATATACCCTATATACTCGAGTATAAGCCTAGTTTTTCAGCACATTTTTTGTGCTGAAAAAGCCGCCCTCGGCTTATACTCGAGTGAGGCAGGCAGTGGCTCCTATGAAGCTTTCCCAGGTTTTTTGTGGTAAAATTGGGTGCCTCGGCTTATATTCGGGTCGGCTTATACTCGAGTATATAGGGTAATATAAATTTGTCCCAATCTTTATTGAAGTTTTGATCCTCCTGGTTTCTTATCTTCCCAGTTAGTCTTGCCATCTCTGCATAGTCCAATAGTTTCATCTCCCAGTCCACCCTGGTAAGGGTTTTCTCATTTTTGCAACTCAGGGCAAGAAGCATCGTTGCAGCTGTTGTAGCATACAGAAACAGTCTTTTCAGTTCCTTCGGAATCTCTGCACCTACAAATCCTAAGGAAAAGGCTTCTGGTTTTTAAACAAAAGTTATTTTGCACATGTTTTTTTCAATTCATTGTATATCATTTCCCAGAATTCCCTAGGAAGCTACCTCGGTCCATCCATCTCAGTATTAATCTACAGTGGTACCTTGGTTCCCAAACTTAATCCGTTCCGGAAGTTTGTTCCAAAACCAAAGCGTTCCAAAACCAAGGCGTGCTTTCCCATAGAAAGTAATGCAAAATGGATTAATCCATTCCAGACTTTTAAAAACAACCACTAAAACAGCAATTTAACATGAATTTTACTATGTAACGAGACCATTGATCCATAAAATGAAAGCAATAATCAATGTACTGTACTATAAAATAAATAAGACAGTATTGTAGATGATAAAAATAAAAATAAAAAGTTTCTTACGTGCACTGATAATAGTCATTGTTTGGATGGGAGGCTTTTATCCATTTCCGCAGTCATGCAATCAATCAATCAGTAGTTGAACTGGGTTCCACACAGTCACAAAAACAAGTCACAAAAATGAAGTCACAAGCCACAGTCACAAAAACAAAGTCACAAGCCACAGTCACAGTAAAAAAAAAAAGTGAAAAAGCCACACAAACAAAAATGCAAAAATATAGCAAAAACAAAAGCTCCAAATATCACCTTTGTGTTGCATGGGTGCTCGGGACTCAACAGCCAACAGACTCAACAGGAAGCCTCTGATTTGCAGCGGGGGATTCAATTCACAAACAGAACACACTCAACAGGAAGCGGAACAGGTTCAGCTTCCAAGGCAGCGTTCACAAACCAGAACACCTACTTCCGGTTTTGCAGCGTTCTGTTTCCAAGTTGTTCATAAACTAAGCTGTTCTAAAACCAAGGTGCCACTGTACTCTGATTGACAGCAGCATTCCAGACAGGGGTCTCTCCCCTCTCTACCTGGAGATGCTAGGTATCGAACCTGCGCATAGCTGTCAACCCTCCCTTTTTTTGCGGGAAACTCCCTTATTCCAATGCCGTTTCCCGCTGCTATCCCGGATTGTTGATAGCCCTTAAATTTCCCGGATTTCAAAGGAAGCAGCTCCTCTCCCTCCCTGCCGGCCAGGGAGGCTCCTCAGCTGCGTTGCTTGGCTGCCAATAAGGAGTCTGAGACCGACTGGGGGCGGAGCTTGCATGCCTTGTGCAGCCAGACCCTCACGTCCAACCAGACAGACAGCCGGCCTGCCGTCTATGCGCTTGCTCTTTCGCTCACCCGTTCGTGCGCAGCCTCTGGAGCGCAGGGTCGCGAGGCTACTTGGTGCCATTGCACCGCCCTCGCGGCATGCCGGCATCCCTTATTTTCAAATCCGAAAGTTTGGAAAAATCCCTTATTTTCAAATCCGAAAGTTGACAGCTATGAACCTGCGACTTTCCGTGTGCAAACCAGATCCTCTACCCGCTTTGCCCTTCCCAGGACATAGTGTTCTCCTCCGCTGTCTCTTCTTTGAATGCACTTTTCCCCCCACCACCCCAATGTTAATAATTGAAATGCCGGGGCGTTCCAAATGCAACTGAATGATTGATGCATCTGGCAGGGTAAATCTTCTCTACTTTTCCAGTCTGTTCCCCAACTGGCCCACCATATGGTAGATAGTAAAAGGCAATGCTTTTTGGTTGTTGTTTTTTTTTAAAGAAAAGAGGGAGAAGATTGCCCCACCTCGGATCTTGCAGTCAAAAGCCACATGTTTTATGCAGGGAGGGAGGCTGCTGCTCAAGGACTGTTCTCTGGGCTCTGATGTTCCTGCCCGCATTCGGAATGAGCACATTCTGTCATTTTAAAGGCGTGATTTACCAGCGCGAAGTCATGGCAAGGGCACTCCTCCTGAGGCCGTTGGAACAGGTGCTCCTGCTGTCTACTAGCGCAACCAGAGATTTGCTTGAACTGCGGGAAGCTGGAGGATGCTTAGCTCACAGTGGAGGGGGCCGAGATATAGTGCTTGGAGCAGCTCTGCCTTGCCAGGAGGACCCCAGTGCCAGACTGCAGAAGCCTTCTGGGCAAAGACTTCCATGGTCTGCAATCCATACATTATCTAGCACAGGGGTAGGCAACCTAAGGCCCGTGGGCCGGATGTGGCCCAATCGCCTTCTCAATCCGGCCCACGGACGGTCCAGGAATCAGCGTGTTTTTACATGAGTAGAATGTGTCCTTTTATTTAAAATGCATCTCTGGGTTATTTGTAGGGCCTGCCTGGTGTTTTTACATGAGTAGAATCTGTGCTTTTACTGTATTTAAAATGCATCTCTGGGTTATTTGTGGGGCCTGCCTGGTGTTTTTACATGAGTAGAATGTGTGTTTTTATTTAAAATGCATCTCTGGGTTATTTGTGGGGCATAGGGATTCGTTCATTCCCCCCCCCCCAAAAAAATAGTCCGGCCCACCACATGGTCTGAGGGACAGTGGACTGGCCCACGGCTGAAAAAGGTTGCTAACCCCTGATCTAGCAGTTTCTCAACAGCAAACAGCGCTGAGCTGAAAGTGGGTGGGTATTTCACGAACACTGTTTGCTGCATCGAGAAGCAAGTCTCCTTTCAAAGAAGAGTTTTCCTCATCCTTTTAACGGGTTGCTTCCAGGCGACCTGTTAACTGAGCATTCACAAAGTGAGCAGGGAGTTTAGACCCCGGCTGTTTATTATTTGTTTGTGGGGAGGTTACACGACATTGTGTCAAGCAAGCGTCATCCCACACTTTCCAGTGCATTTTCCAAGTCCAATTAGGAGGGGCGGGTGAGGATGCAGGGAAGTGAATTTGTTGCACACGAGTTCCAAATCGAGTTTGATAATGCAGCCTGAATTTGCTGGTATGTGATTAAATTCTGCCTCAAAATATCAGCAGTCTGAAATGCCCACGGATAGGAATCCTTTTGATGTCATGGGATTACAACTCCCACCATCCCTCTTGGCATTAGGCAGTGCCGTCACTACACTTTTCTAGATACCTGCTGAAAACTTTTCAGTTTTCAGACGGGCCTATCCACTGAGCTTTGGGCTTGTTGATCAGAAGGTCGGCGGTTCGAATCCTCGCGATGGGGTGAGCTCCCGTTGCTCGGTCACAGCTCCTGCCAACCTAGCAGTTCGAAAGCACCCCAAAAAAGTGCAGGTAGATAAATAGGTACCACTCCGGCGTTTCCGTGCGCTGCTCTGGTTTCGCCAGAAGCGGCTTAGTCATGCTGGCCACATGACCCGGAAAAACTGTCTGCGGACAAATGCCGGCTCCCTCAGCCAGTAAAGCGAGATGAGCGCCGCAACCCCAGAGTTGTTCGCAACTGGACTTAACTGTCAGGGTTCCTTTACCTTTTCCTTTTTTATCCAAACACAAAATCTGGTTATTTCTGTTTTTCGATTTCGTTTTAAATGTTTTGTTGTGCTTTAATTGCTTTTAGATGTTTTTATATGTCTTCAACATGTTTTTATATTATTTTTATTTGCCTTTTCTAATCACAGAAGTGTTTGCCGCCGTGGGCACCCTTGAGAGGAAGGGTGGGATATAAATTTAAAATAAATCTAATAAATAAATTCTTGACCATTTGGCCATGGTGGCTGGAGCCCCTGGAGTCCAACATCTGGAGGGCCACAGGTCCCCAATCTCTGTTTTGAATTTGAAGTATCCATGTAAGGGCAGATGTTGGGGAAGAGGGGACAGTAATTTGTCCCGTTTGCCAAGACAAAAGGGCTAATGTTATCTTATCTTCCCAACGACTCTCAGCACCTTGAACAAACTACAATTCCCAGGATCCTTTGGGGGCGGTGGCACAATTGTTTAAAGTGGTATAATAGTGTTCTAAACGTACAATGAGATGTGGCCATTGACAACAAGTCTGGCTTGAGAAATTCCGCTTTGGATTTAAACCATGCCAATATTTTCTGTGTGGTATAGTGGTTAAGAACGGTAGACTCGTAATCTGGTGAACCGGGTTCGCGTCTCCGCTCCTCCACATGCAGCTGCTGGGTGACCTTGGGCTAGTCACACTTCTCTGAAGTATCTCAGCCCCACTCACCTCACAGAGTGTTTGTTGTGAGGGAGGAAGGGAAAGGAGAATGTTAGCCGCTTGGAGACTCCTCAGGGTAGTGATAAAGCGGGATATCAAATCCAAACTCTTCTTCATCATCTCGTGCTATGTGAGCATGACTGGAGCAAAGGACCCTATTAGACAAAATGCTCATCGAAAAATAAAAAACGAGGGGCTGAGGTCTTTTGATTCTTTGATGTCTGCAGTCAAAAATTCAAATGTGGAAATCTGAGGGTGAATTTCCACTTGTAGATTTGAGATTTGGGGGGGGGGGGGAGACACCCATTGATTTCAGCATCAACTAGATGTGGAAGAGCTGTTTGTGATGGCAGACCTGTACCCTGTTACTTGGGAGTAAGCCCTCTTGAACTCAATGGGACTTATTCTGAGCCGACCTATTTAAGGTTGCACCGTAACAATGTAATTCTATATGGCAGGTTTGGGGGCACCTGTGGCCTCCAGGTGCTGCTGCGTTAAAATTCCCATTATCCCTGACCATTGGCCATGCTGACTGGGGCTGAAGGAAGCTGGGAAATCCAACCCCCTCCGGAGGGCCACAGCCTCCCCACCTCCACTGCGCACACCTAGACCTGGGAGTGGGTCCCATTAGACACAGTCTAGAATCGCACTTCACGTGCGGTTAGCTCAAAGTCAGAATTTAATTAAAAAGGAGACCAGCTGCTGGGATCATGCATGATTCCACTTCCTTTTCCCTCAAACATGTGAAGAGAATTAGGTTAATAAAGCGATTGACATAGCAATGGCTAATACGATTAAAAGTACTAGAATAATTCTTCTGCGGCTGCGGGCCGGCCAGTAAATTAACTCGTTAGATTCCCACTTTCCCCCATTTCCAGGACAGGTAGCTGTGTCGCAGCAAAGGCGACACAGAGACCTTTAATGACTAACGAGTTTATTACGGGGCATAAGCTTTTGCAGTCTAAAGTCAGGCCATCAGATGCATGCCTTGTAATCCTTAGTTGCATATCCATTTAATAGGATATAAAAGGGAGCCTACAGTTCTTCCTTCATGACAGACAATTTCCTCCTTGACCCATTTTTATTAGATTCCTGGTTTCGCCTTTCAGGAGGCATATTGATATTTTTAAACTCAGCAGATTAGGCATCATAACTCCTATATCTCTCTCTATTGTCCCTGAATCTTGCATTATGACCATAATAATCTTGATTTTTAATTTTTTTCTAATGGTAGATTTATTTGTGGCAGGGTGGATTTGATTTAAATCAAACTGATTTAAATCACGATTTAAATCACTAGTCAGTAAGGCTCAGGGTGGATAAGAATCAACGATTTAAAAAAATAAATTAAAAAAAATCCGATTTAAATAAAAAAAATCTGATTTTGATTTTTTTTTTAATTGTTGATTTTTATCCACCCTGAGCCTTACTGACTAGTGATTTAAATCAGTTTGATTTAAATCAAATCCACCCTGATTGTGGTCAACCAGTGGGAAACACCCCCCCCCCCCCGGTCTGCCCTCTCTTTGCCTTTAGCTCTTATTATGGTTTGTAACCGGCACTAATTATTAATATTAATATCAATACTGCATTTCCTTGGGACAGGGCTGCTGAAATGTAACTTACCTCTGAGTAGACTTTCACAGGCCTGGCTGCGAAAGTCTTTTGGCAAAGCCGTTTTAATGCTGTGCGATACGCTGCTTAAGGAAAAGTTCAGCGCGGTGTGTGACCTTGGATGGCACAGATGGTTAATAAATTGTTATGTACCGGAGCCTAGCGTTGAAGTTCTGGACCTGTCAGAATTTGACAGATTGCCTCCCCGCCTCCTCCCCGCACCCGCCTGCTTTCCCGTCTTCCTTTGGGAAGCTCTCGGCCCTGCGCTGACATCTATCCTTGATTAATAGGAGAGCATCAAAATGCTAGGAAAAGACACTCTTTCAGAGAGGACGGTTCGAGAGGGTGTGCTTTTTTATGCTAAGGAGGAAATCTGTTAATTACCTTGATCAATGCTTAACATGACAGCAATAATAATAAACTATTAACTGGACTGCTGTAAGGGAGCCGGCTTGAAAAAGTCTCCAGAAAACTCAGTTGCTACCCAAAAAGGAGAAAAAGATGCCACCAGAGTTTTGACTAGGTGTAGTGGTTAAGAGCGGTAGACTTGTAATCTGGTGAACCGGGTTCGATTCCCTGCTCCTCCACATGCAGCTGCTGGGTGACCTTGGGCTAGTCACACTTCTCTGAAGTCTCTCAGCCCCACTCACCTCACAGAGTGTTTGTTGTGGGGAAGGAAGGGAAAGGAGAATGTGAGCCGCTTTGAGACTCCTTTGGGTAGTGATAAAGCGGGATATCAAATACAAACTCTTCTTCTACCCTGCATTGCAGGGGGTTGGACTAGATCAGTGTTTCCCAACCTTGGATTTCCAGCTGTTTTTGGACTACAACTCCCATGATCCCTAGCTAGCAAGATCGGTGGTCAGGGATGATGGGAATTGTAGTCTGAAAACAGCTGGAGACCAAAGGTTGGGAAACACTAGATGACCCTTGGGGGTCCCTTCCAACAAGTAAATTACAATATTGAAAACTTACATTTGTATTAAAACACTGCATTCTTATCTAATGCTGTATTTATAAACCTCTAACTCATTAACAGCACCAGCGAAATAATGAAAACATCATAAAACCATACGATACGGAAGAAGTGGCTGACATACATGATTTGCATGGGTTGCCGGTTTGTTTGCAGGGCCAAAACTTAAGCCAGTGTGGTGCATTTGTTTGGGTGTCAGGCTAGGAGGAGGGAGGCCTGAGTTCAAATGCCCACCTCCCGCAAATTCATTAAGGCCAGTCACCGTCTCTCAACCTGATCTACCTCTCACAAGGTTGTGAGAATGAGGAGGAGATAAGTGAGGAGAAAAAGGGAGGAGATTCACGTGTGGTGCCTTGTGGTCCTTGGAGGAAGGGTGGAATAAATAAGGAGCAAATACATAAATGAAAGTAAGGTGCTGGGCCTGCTCTGAGTCTCTCCACTGGCTGAAATTCTTCAGGTGGCTAGGCAGGGCCTTTTGAATGGTGGCACCTCCAAGGAGGCTCCATCACTGTTGGTTTTTTAGCACTTGGTTCAAACATGGCAGCTTTTGCTAGTGGGTAGCTACTGCCCTTTTATTTTTAGGCTCCTGGCATACCTGAAGGAGCGTCTCCACCCCCATTGTTCAGCCCGGACACTGAGATCCAGCGCTGAGGGCCTTCTGGCGGTTCCCTCACTGCGAGAAGCAAAGCTACAGGGAACCAGGCAGAGGGCCTTCTCGGTAGTGGCGCCCACCCTGTGGAACACCCTTCCATCAGATCTCAAGGAAATAAGCAGCTATCCTATTTTTAAGAGACACCTGAAGGCAACCCTGTTTAGGGAAGTTTTTAATATTTGTATTGTTTTACATTCGATTGGGAGCCACCCAGAGTGGCTGGGGAAACTCAGCCAGATGGGCAGGGTACAAATAATAAATTATTATTATTATTATTATTATTTATTTATTTATTTATTTATTTATTTATTTATTTATTTATTTATTTTCAGCTAAGGAGGTTAGGTTTGCAGACACTTATTCAACTTTATTTGTTCTAACAAAGAGTTTCCATTTTGTTTTTTCCCAGCTCTGTGTTCTGCTGGCACCTCTGGGTTTTGCTGCTGCTATTTGGAAGCAGATATAGATTTTATTGGGGGACTCGGGTGGCGCTGTGGGTTAAACCACAGAGCCTAGGGCTTGCTGATCAGAAGGTCGGCGGTTCGAATCCCCGCGACGGGGTGAGCTCCCTTTGCTCGGTCCCTGCTCCTGCCCACCTAGCAGTTCGAAAGCACATCAAAGTGCAAGTAGATAAATAGGTACCGCTCCGGCGGGAAGGTAAACGGTGTTTCCTTGCACTGCTCTGGTTCGCCAGAAGCGGCTTAGTCATGCTGGCCACATGACCCGGAAGCTGTACGCCGGCTCCCTCGGCCAATAATGCGAGATGAGTGCCACAACCCCAGAGTCGGTCACGACTGGACCTAATGGTCAGGGGTCCCTTTACCTTTACTATAGATTTTATTTATTTTTAAATTAAGCATAAATAAGGAAGGGCTGCTCTGCCCTTTTTGTGGGAAAACGCAGAGAAAACAGGCAGGACTGCCTCCGCTCTCCTTAGGGTCCAGAGGTTGTGTGGCTGCTTTGAATTCCAACTGAGCCGACTGCACTTTGTGCTTAGTGACTGGCTGGCTGATTGACAGTGATAGATTGACTGCTCTCTCTCTCCCCATCCCCACCAGATCCTCCTTTGGCCTCTCTGACTGTGGAAGCTGAAGTGGAGCTATTAATGTGTACATAGATCAAGATTTGCCAACCGCAGGGAGACAGCGATGCTCTCCTTGGCATAGCTGTTAACTTTCCAGGTCAGCCTTTTTTCCCCTCCCCGGCATGCTCCTGAGAATCTTCCCTCCTTGCAAAAATAAAACAAAAAACCGATGTGGTGGCAGCAATGGGGAAGAGATGAAGGAAAGGTTGGATCTCTCCGGGCTTGCATGACTACCAGCCAGCTTAATTGCTTTTGTGTGCGGGCGAAATAAAAACTCCTTCCTCAAATGTCATGTAAAAGGTCGCCTTTGTCTCTGCCTTAAAAATCGATACCTGCCTAACCCTAAAGTGTGCTTGGCTCCCACGAATGTTTTCTAACATGGCAGGAATGCTTTGAAACACCTGGAGGAAGGTTTGCCCGCGACCAAGGGGCGTGTGGGAAGGGCAGGTATGTGCTGCTGCTGCGGAGAGAAACTTTCAGAATTCTTATAAGCAAATCTCTTTTCCCTCTCCCCCTTTCCTGCAGAGGATCCCTCCTGCCCATGCCCACTCGCATCCCAAGTCTGCCTCCTGCTCCCGCCCTCCCATTGAGAGAAGAGATTGCTGCCAACGCGGTTGGGGAAAGAGGCAATCATGCAGTTGTCTCGCGCAGCCGTGCATAAAACTGGGCCGTCTATTTCTCAGGCAAGGGAGCAGATGGGCAGCTGGCAAGGCAGAACTTTTCCCTCGCCTTGGACAGGACTTGCCCTGTTCCCTGTGGAGGAGAAGGGGATGCAACGAATCGCCCATCATTTCTCGGTTTGGGAAGCAAGAAGGTCAAAGGGCCACATATCTGCCGCCCTGAATAAGCGTCCCAAAAATAGCGGCAGGTTTTTTTGGGGGAAAAGTTTCCGTAGAACTGGTTAAAGGAACCCGACAACCTGAAGTACCACTGGTGCTTTGCACAAGATTGTGCACTCTGCACAACAGCAAGCCAGCCAGTGTTTTGACTCAGGAACAAAGATAAAGAATAAGAGAAGATAGATAAGATAATCTTTATTGTCATTGTCCCCTTGCGGGAACAACGGAATTACTCGATTGCTCTGTCCACTCAGATGAGGCACTCTACATCAATTTAAAATAACTACAAAACACTAATTAAAACAGTACAATACGATACAATATAACAAGTAAAATAAGATGACTTCAAAGTCCAGACTTTGCATTTAAGGTCGAAATTGCTCTAGAGAAGAAACTGTTCTTGAGACGGCTCGTTCTCGCCTTCATTGTTCTGTATCTCCGTCCCGATGGCAGGAGCTCGAAGAAACGGTGACCAGGATGCGATGGATCTCTTGATATGTCTAGTGCTTTTCTGTGGCACCTGGTGATATAGATTTGTTCTAAAGTGGAGAGTGAGCAGCCAATAATGCTCTCTGCTGTTTTAATAATTCTGCACAACCCTATCCTATCCTGAGAAGTACAGCTTCCGTACCACACACATAAACCTTAAGTGAGCACGCTATCAATGGCACAGTGATATTATGTTATGAATGTTATGAATAATGTTATGAAGGGGGTGTATGTGTCATTCTGGATAAAACCCTGGATTCCAGACCTGCGATCCTGTGTCTGTGAAGGTAGAATGTAATCGGGGAAGCTTGCAGTTTCTTTGTCAAGGTGATGGCTTTGGCTGGCTAGCAAGCACCATGATTTAGCATATCCAAAGAAGTTGCTCTGTGCCATAGACAGAGGCGTAGCCAGCCCAGGTGGTACCCAGGGCGGATTTTTTTTGTCACCCCCCCCACTTTGCCAGGGCACTGGCAGAGCTGCATCCAGTGGCATAGCAAGTCACCCCACCCCCCAAAAATGATGGTGCCACTTTGTGAGGTGTGGGGGGTTTTGTGTGTGTGTCTATTATCTCTTTTTTTTCAATAAAGTTAAAATTTAATTAACAAAAAAATAAAATAAAAAAAATAAAGAAGTGTCACCCCCCCCCTCTGATGGTGCCACTTTGTGAGGTGTGGGGGGTTGTGTGTGTGTGTGTGTGTGTGTGTGTGTGTGTGTGTGTCTATTATCTCTTTTTTCCAATAAAGTTTAAAAAAAACCTAAAATTTTTTATTTTTTTAAAAAAGTGTCACCCCCCTCTGGGGTGGAACCCAGGGCAGCCCACCCCCATCGTCCCCCTTGCTACCCCCCTGGCCATAGAAGCAAGCGGGGTTGGCCTTGCCCCACTCCCATATGTGTAGGACAGGGGTCAGCAACCTTTTTCAGCTGTGGGCTGGTCCACTGTCCCTCAGCCCTCAGACTATCTTTTGAAAAAAATAATGAACGAATTCCTATACCCCACAAATAACCCAGAGATGCATTTTAAATAAAAGGACACATTCTACTAATGTAAAAACACGGTGATTCCCGGACCATGGGCCGGATTTAGAAGGTGATTGGGCCACATCCGGCCCACAGGCCTTAGGATGCCTACCCCTGATATAGGAGAACAATAGCCCGAGTTGGGTGTAAATGACCTGGAAACGGGAGGTGGAAGGCTGGAAGCTGCAGATAATCAGACACGTCTTGCTCTATGCTGGGATTTGGGGCTGCCCTGGAAACCTAATGGAGAGGCAAGATCTGTTGGGGCGTTAATGTCGTGAGCCCCTCCACCCTATGCTCGGGTTGTAAATATGTACAAATAAAACCATATATATCCTTAAGACACTACAATCTTTGCTGGCCTTCGTTCCAAGATAACCAAACCTGGATAAGCACAGGAACTCTGTGAGCCTTTCGCTGCTCTGAGATTGGGGTGGGGCACTGCAATATCATCGTGCCCCCTAGGCTGGTTAGTGTTTGCAATGGGGAACAAGGATTAGTAACTGCCAACCTCCTGTGCGGAAGCAAACAGGTCTGCAGTTTAAATGGGAAGCCATGTGCATTTGGGGCTCCTCCAGACATTCATTTTATTGTGCATTCATGATGGAATCGGATCAATTATACACAATCCTGTCTTCAATACAGTTTGCATTTGCAAAAGTTTAGGGGGCAGTCATACTGCTTCATTTCCAAAAGAACATAATAGAGGGGTTGCTGAATCAGGCCAGCGGCCCATCTAGTCCAGCAACCTGTTGTCACAGTGGCCAACCAGAAGCCAACAAAATTTTCAGTTTCTTTATTTATTCTTGTTCCACTTTTGGCAGGCTATAGTGCAAGAGTGTCCCTCCGGATGTAGCAGCTCAGAACTGTGGGCTATGTCAGTCAATTCAACATTCCATGAGATGACTAACTGCCATCTGTGAATGTGTCAGTTAGGTCTGTTGGACAGTTAGGCTGCAGCTGCTGCTGGTTGTAGATGCTTTGATGGAGTCTCTCAGGACTCACTAATGTAATATATAGTTTATATCTTTTGTTCAGTAACCGAAGGGGGACAATTTTATATATATATATATATATATATATATATATATATTCAGTAAATTAGTTTATTTTGGTTGTTAATCAGATTCATGTGTATCTTTATTTTAAGAGGGATAAAAGGGATTGACAATCAAGAAGGGACGAAGGACTCAAACGAGTCAGCAATCTGTTTGCCGCTGTGCAGGTTTAAATAAGGAAACGTTTAACTCTGCAACCATATTATATAAACATTCCT
Organism: Darevskia nairensis; assembly: GCA_034642065.1. NCBI lineage: Eukaryota > Metazoa > Chordata > Lepidosauria > Squamata > Lacertidae > Darevskia > Darevskia nairensis. The sequence goes on from JAWWNI010000897.1 coordinate 470,013, forward strand.
ACATTCTCGGAACAACTAATACAGTGGCGTGATGTGTGGATGGTCCAGGATAAATCTGCCACCAATGCACTATTACTGTGCCAACAATGTGGTGCAGAACACAGCCGTTAAAAAAACAAGTTGGGGAAAAGGGCATAAACCTCTCCTCTCACCGTGGGACGCGGGTGGCGCTGTGGGTTAAACCACTGAGCCTAGGGCTTGCCGATCAGACGGTCGGCGGTTCGAATCCCTGCGACGGGGTGAGCTCCCGTTGCTCGGTCCCTGCTCCTGCCAACCTAGTAGTTCGAAAGCACGTCAAAGTGCAAGTACCGGTAGATAAATAGGGAAGGTAAACGGTGTTTCCGTGTGTTGCTATGGTTCACCAGAAGCAGCTTAGTCATGCTGGCCACATGATATGGAAGCTGTACGCCGGCTCCCTCGGCCAATAATGCAAGATGAGCGCTGCAACCCCAGAGTTGGTCACGACTGGACCTAATGGTCAGGGGTCCTTTTACCTTTACTCTCCTCTCACCACCCCCAGAACACAATGAATGTGTGGCAGAAACCTGTGGTTTCTCCATTTCAGGAGCAAAAAACAAAAACAAAAAACACCTTTGCAGCTGTGAATAAATGTCCTGAACATAGCAAGAGGTTTTCGAAAAAAAGCAATGACTCCTTGCCTAGGATGTTGTGCGATCAGCACAGCACCAACCCAGCTTGTGTTCTGACTAAGGGGCAAAGTTCAGGAATACAGTGGTCCCTCGACTTATGAGCGACCCGACTTACGTGTTTTTCGACTTCCGAGTGACTTCCGGAAGAAAAAAAATGGCCGCCGCAACCGAATATTTCCACTTCCGAAAGGAAGTCGCGGCCGCTTTGAATAGGATTTTTTCGACTTACGATTTTTTTTTCGCTCAATGCATTCCTATGGGGACTCAACTTACGAGTGTTTTCGACTACCGAGGATCGCGTCGGAACGCATTATCCTTGTAAGTCGAGGTCCCACTGTATCACGTATTAATGCAGTTAAGTCGCTCCTTTTCCCACCCCTTGGAAGCATAGATAAGATGTTTGTCCTTTTTAAAGGAATGGGGAAGCAAGCAATGAGCACTAACAGTAGAATCCGAAATGGCCTGCTGTATGAAATAGCGTGCAATCGAGGGCAAGCAAGCTGGCATAGCGAGTCAAAACCCTGCAGGACGGGAAGTTGCCCAGTCAAATAACAACCTTCGGATCTCTGCTTCCACTCCTCCTCCTGATCTCCCTTTTTGAGAAAAGTGGCAGGTTCTGAAGTGGTTTTTAAGCAGTATGCTTAAGGTAATCAGCGGTTTGGTTCTCAGCAAAGCGCAATGTACAATGTGAAAAGATTAAAGTTAGTATAAGAAAGATAAGATTGTTCTTTGTTGGGGTGCGGGGGCCAAACAAGACTTGATGCCATCCTTGATGCAATTAGCAATGGTACGAAAGGCCTTTTTAAGAGTACATTGCAGGAGTAGGGGCGAGTTCATAGAATCATAGAGTTGGAAGAGACCGCAAGGGCCACCCAGTCCAACCCCCTGCCAAGCAGGAAACAGCATCAAAGCATTCCTGACAGGTGGCTGTCAAGCCTCTGCTTAAAGACCTCCAAAGAAGGAGATTCCACCACACTCCTTGGCAGCAAATTCCACTGTCGAACAGCTCTTACTGTCAGGAAGTTCTTCCTAATGTTTAGGTGGAATCTTCTTTCTTGTAGTTTGAATCCATTGCTCTGTGTCCGCTTCTCAGGAGCAGAAGAAAACAACTTTTCTCCCTCCTCTATATGACATCCTTTTATATATTTGAACATGGCTATCATATCACACCTGAACCTTCTCTTCTCCAGGCTAAACATACCCAGCTCCCTAAGCCGTTCCTCATAAGGCATCGTTTCCAGGCCTTTGACCATTTTGGTTGACTTGGATCATGGCCATTTTCCTTACATTGATTCAGAGGCCAGCAGCGGAGCATATGCCCGCGCTGCCCAGGGTGGGGCGCATTCCTGAGGGGGACTGGGTGCGCTCCCAAACGGGGCGGGGTGCGAAGGGTACCCTCCCAGGTGCGGGATAGCCGCTCGGGTGCCCGCAGCCGCGCGTGCGCCCAGTGGCCGGGGCGGAGCGAGCCGGCAATGGCGGACATTCTGCGCACCGCCTGCCCGCGGCTCCCAAGCCTCCCCCAAGCTGTCAAAACGAAGGGGAAATGAGGGAATGCCGCCGGCAAAGCGGCACAGCTCCCTCTGTCCCCCGACGGCTTGGGGTAGGCTTGGGAGTCACAGGTGGGCGGGGCGCCAAATGGCACCCCCCTCAGCGAAGACACCCGGGGCAGTCTGCCCCCACCACACACCCCTTCCTTCGCTCCTGCCGGAGACCCCCCAATCTGCATCAGTCCCCTTCCATTTCCCTTAGTGGAATGAATTAGAGCTCCCCCACCCCCAGTGCAAATGGCTGGAGCCTGAAGAGGAGTCTCTGCTGGTGGTCCCCCATGACTCAGATCAGGGGTAGGCAACCTAAGGCCCGTGGGCCAGATGTGGCCCAATCGCCTTCTAAATCTGGCCTGTGGACGGTCCGGGAATCAGCGTCCTTTTATTTAAAATGCATCTCTGGGTTATTTGTGGGGCATAGGAATTTGTTCATTTATTTTTTTCCAAAATATAGTCCGGCCCACCACATGGTCTGAGGGACAGTAGACCCCTGGCTCAGATCTTACAAGAAGCCAAGCATTCAGTGACATGGACCTAGGCCTGTGCAACCCCCCAAGGGTGTAGCCAGGATTTATATTGGGGCGGGGCAGGACCGAGCTACCTGCAACGCAATTGGTCAGTTCATGGAAGCCATGCCTATCACTCAGCTGGGTTGCCAGTTGCGTCACTAGAATGTGCCACAACATCACTGAAGTGACCTCAGTGAGCATTTCAATTGAAAATATTCTGATTGTTTATACTTTTATTTAAGTATTTTTATTTATTTTTAAGTATTTTTTTTTATTTATTTTTTAAAGTATTTATTATTTATTTACTTGATTTAAGGGGGCAGTTGCCCCCCCACCCATGCCCATGCAACTCCCCTCTGCCCCCTGACTTAGACAGGTAGACAGGCACTCTCCTTATTGAACTTCAGATGCATGACAAATTTCAGCAAGCATTTTAATGTAATATATGATTTTATTGTGATTCTTTTTTTGGTAAGGTTCATTTATACCAGGGGTGGCGAACTTCCAAGAGACTGCGATCTACTCACAGAGTTAAAAACTGGCAGTGATCTACCCCCTTTTTGGGGGGTTCAGGTCCAAGTTGTTGAGCTTTTTTGGGGTTCACATAAAAGTTGTTGAGCTTCTTTAGAAAGGAGGAAAGCGACATTGAGCTTTTTTTAGGAAGGAAAGCCCTGTTTTTGGTGGTTCAGGTTATTTTAGGGGTGCAGGGCAAAGGTGTTGAGTTTTTTTTAGGGGAGCCAAAGTTTTTTAGCTTCTTTGGGGGGGGGAGTCATTGATCTACCGGTGATCTACCACAGACGTCCAGTGATCTACTGGTAGATCACGATCTACCTGTTGGACATGCCTGATTTATACCATGGGTAGGCAACCTAAGGCCCGGGGGCCGGATCCGGCCCAATTGCCTTCTAAATCCGGCCTGCGGATGGTCCGGCAACCAGCGTGTTTTTACATGAGTAGAATGTGTCCTTTTATTTATAATGCATCTATGGGTTATTTGTGGGGCACAGGAATTCATTTCCCCATCCCAATAAAAATATAGTCCGGCCCCCCACAAGGTCTGAGGGCCCAGCCCCCTGCTGAACCAGCCCCCTGCTGAAAAAGTTTGCTGACCCCTGATTTATACACACCCACACCCATACACCCCTTAGACATGTCCATGGTTAAGCAGTATATAAATCCCTTAAATAATTCCCCACACCAGCAACACTTCAAACTTTTAGGCTTTCAATATATGATCTTTTATATACACAAGGATGGAAACATATACCATTACCTACAATGGACGAATGTTTGCTGAAATTACTATTTAATTAGAGAAACATCGTTGATCTTTATTAATGATGGGAAAATCCTTATGAACTTCTTGCGTGAAAAAGGTATCTGGGTTTGAAAGACTGGAGAAAATGCTGGTTTATAGAACGTAGAATTGTTGGGTGTTACCTTGGAGCGAATGTTCTGAATATTTTTTAATATATTGCTGACATAAGAATTGTAAGCCCTCCCTTTTTCCTCTCTCCTTTACCCTCTTTTCCTTTTCCTCTTTCCTTCATTTTTGTTTATATTCTGATTCCTTTTTTATCTTTTTGTATTATAAAAATATATTTTGTAGTTGATATCAATCTTTGTATTATCTTCTTTTAAGCTTTAATAAAATCTATTTTTTTTATTTAAAAAGCCCATTTCAAACTTAGAGATAAAGGATGGTTGTGCAAGAAAGTGATGTAGGTGTCTGTTTAGTTAGTGCAGTAGCTCTTCAGATTACAGGTGTGGGTGGCTCCACATTTGAACACATGTTGAGGCCATGTGCCAGTTCATGTGCTCATCCATCTCCCAAGACTTTAGCAGGGCAGAGTGGGCCCATGACTCCCCTGCAACACACACACACACACACACACACACACACACACACACACACACACACACACACACAAAAGAGCCAGTGAGAGCCTTCACACTTCTCTGAAGTCTCTCAGCCCCACTCACCTCACAGAGTGTTTGTTGTGGGGAAGGAAGGGAAAGGAGAATGTTAGCCGCTTTGAGACTCCTTCGGGTAGTGATAAAGCAGGATATCAAATCCAAACTCTTCTTCTTCCTCTTCTTTTTGTGGGAAATGTTAGCTGTGTACTTCCCACAGGAAAGCTCACGGTACATTTTCTTTTAATGCCTTGACATATTAAACCACGCATTGCCTATTTGCTAGCCCACTCTTCCTTTTTCGATTCATCTTTCCTTTTATGGAAAACTAGTTGAAGTTAGCCCGTTGACTAACGGGCTCTAGAGGAAGAGGAGGCAGGAGGTGGCAGAGCGGCTCGCGGGGCCCTGGCGCGCCCTGCTCCCGGCCCCCGCTTCGAGCACGCTCCAGCCGCTCCTGCCTCACCGCCCCTCCGAGCGGCTCGTGGGGCCCCGGCGCGCCCTGCTCCCCCCCCCGCTTCGAGAGCGCTCCGCGGCGCCCGCCAGCACCCACCTCGCCGCCCCTCCGCAGGAGCAGCGGCGGGGCTGTGAGGGAGGCGGGCGGGCAGCCGTCACTTCCTGTCCGCTGGCCAATCCCTGCGTCCCCGTGTGACATGCGCAGAACGCACTTCCGTGACACACGGAAAAGCAGGGACACTTCAAGATTATTATATAGGATGACAACACCTGTCACCATAATGGTATGGATTTCAGGTGGGGTGGGGGCTGTAGCAAATAATAATAATAAAGAGTTTTGCGGCACCTTAAAAGACTAGCCCGTTTATTATGGCCTAAACCTTCGTGGACTCAAAGCCCACTTCGTCAGATGCATTAAGTGAAATCTTAATTGGCAAATGTATGAAGGAGCAAATTGCAAAATGCGGGGTGGATGGCAACGAGATGCAAATAACTGCAGCCAGTGATCATTAGAGCATTATGCTAAATGGGCACACCTTTTACAATAGCAAAATGGTGATAATTTACTCAGCGTTGCTGAGATGATTGTGGTTAATGATGTAAGTCTACATATCTATATGCAGTATTCTATATGCAACATTATGCGTTGTAGAAGTGTTCGTTTCTCCACAGCACCTTGCATAGGAGACTGGGCAGGCCACCGATGTGTACCTAGTATGAATTCAAGGGCTGAGGGGAGCATGGCACACAGTGGGCGCCACCAGGGTAGTTTTTTGGGGGGCAGACATCCAGGTCCCAAGAATGCAGCTGGGCTGGCTTACCACATTTCAAAGCACGTTTAATAATACACATGCACACACGTAACTTGCAACTTATGCCCATTTAACATATTCACCTTTATATGCCTGGCATTTTTTTTAAGGGGGCGGAAAGGAGCCGTCCATGGGGGGGGGGGGGGAGAGACTTTGGTAACCCCACCCGCCATTGAACCCAATGTGTTTTGGCTATATGCGAGGTTGGTGCTTTCCCCAGAAGGTAACCCCGTGTAAAATGAGAGTCGCCTGCGCGTCCAGTTAAGTCCGCATGATTTGCATCCAGCACTTGAGAAGGGGGGGGCCACCTGACCCGATCCTATCCATTGAACGAGGGCCTCATCTTGGGTGGCGACGGGCCCCCTCTTAAACTTACCGACGAACAAAACTCCTAAGCCTGGCTTGGCTGGAGAGAGGGGGGCGAACGCATGGCGCCCCATGCGCTCCTGTCTCACCCTTTCTACGGGCCGCGGATTAATAAAGTCCCAGGCAGCGCGGTGGTCTCCTGGGTCCGCCTTATGTTGCCAAAGGGATCTCCCCACTTGGGCTGAGCACTGTGTACCATTCCAGGCGGGGCGTTGCGGAGTTGTGGGGGTTAGAGAGAGAAGGCGCAGATCTGGGGGCTTGGCTTGGCTTTTGTCCGCCCCTCATTCACTCTCACTCCTTTTTTTTTTTTTTTTTGCAGTAGCCGCTCGCTCTCAGCAGGGGCTCCCTCGCCTTGCCTCCTTGTTTGCTTAGCGGCGGGCCGGCCGCAGAACTACTTTTGCGCACACAGCAGCAGCAGCAACAGCCGAGCGTCGCCCTCCCGGGTTTTTGTGCGCGCGTGTGAGTGTGCGCGCCTCGCTCTCTTTCCAAGGAAACCCGACGGATTGATTGGGGCGCCCCGCGGCAACGTGCCTGGAGGAGCCGTGCCTTTTCCGCGCAGCCCGATCGCCCGAGGAAGAGGAGGGATAACCGTGGGAGCTTGTTGACACAGGCACGATCCCGGGAGTTGGAATCTCTCCCCCCCCCCCAACATACGCACCACACACACACACACACACACACAGCGCGAAGGTGACGAGGGACCCTGGCTGCTGCAGCTGGTGCATAAGAGTGCTGTGCGCGGAAGAGGCTCTGCTACTTAAACTGCTTTAACGTCCCTTATTATTGTCCTGGAGCAAGAAGGGAGAAGAGGACTTGATCCAGCGCCCCTGCTCTCTTCCGCCTCCTCCCCGGTGCAGTTTCGCCGGAGATGGCATTTTGGGTGAGTTGCTCGCTTGCTTCCCCCCCCCACCCCCGGCTAAATTTGTGTTCTCTCTTTTGTTTGCACGCTCCCTCCAAGACCTGGTGGCTTCTTCTGCCCGGGCTGGGAGAAGCAGCAGCAGCAAAAAAGAAAAGAAAAGAAGGGAAAGTGGGCTTTTGTGGCATGTGTGCTTAATATTTTTTGCATTGAGAATGGTGGAGAGGGGGATCGCGCAGAGCCATTCCCCCCCCCGGTCTTCTCCCCCCCCCCCCCGCTTCTCATTTTCTGCACCTCGTCTTCCCAAGTTTTCCCCTCCGGCGCTCATTCATTCCCTCTACCCTCCCTTCCCTTCCCTTCCCCGGCGCAATCGAGGCGGCGCACGCGGCTTTTGAATGGAACTTTTCTACGCCGCGCAAAAGGGCATCGGGTTTGGGCGGCTTCTTTGGCCGGGTCCCTAGGAACTTATTTGGGAGGCCGCCGATCTGGTTTGGGCGTGGGGGGGTGGGATGGGGGCCCGGCATCGCCTCCCTCGCCGGGCACTGAGGAGCGCTTGTCTACACATCTGTGTGTCTGTGTGTGAGTTGGCCGGCCGCTGCGTCCCCGGGAGAGCGAGGTGTGTTTACAAGGAGAGCCTCCGGCCTTCCAGAATGACCCTTTTATTCTTGCCTGCCCTCTCGCCTCCCCCATTTCGCTCGCAGCCCCACCCCGGCAGCCTAGCGAGAGGGGTGGGGTGGGGATAAGGGCGCATTTCTGCCACTTTTAAGCCTTGCCAAGGGAAGATGGGTTTGGCTGGACTTTTCCCTCCAAAGAGACCAGCAGTGTTCCTTGGGAACCTCTCCGTTTCAGCCATCATAGCCCTCTAGAGTGGCCCCCATCTTCCTGTCCCATTTGTCTGGAGGAGGAGGGTGGGGGGGAAGGAGAGCCATCCAGCAGTGGCAGCAGCAGCAGAGACCCTTCCCCTCCGAGCACTGGAGGGCTGGACTTGGTCCCACCCCCCTCTGCCTCCTTTGTTCAGATGGAGGTGCTTGTTTGTCCCAGTGGGAGCTCAGGAAGAAACATGAAACCTGCTTACCAGAAGGAGGGAGAAGTGGGGTGGATGCGGGGAGAGCCCCATGCTCCTCTCTGAAACCTGCCTATATTATGGGGAGTTGGGGGGCGCGCAATGGGGGGAGCAACAGAATAGCTGATGTACTTTTTTGCCCATGTGCATGCTTAGGGGGAGAGGCTGGAGGACTTTGGAGAGGGAAAGTCCTCGCTGAAGGGGAGAATGAAGATAGCCCTGCAAAGGTTCCAGCGATTTTTGCTCTGTGTTTTGAACAGGGAGTGTCCCTCTCTGTGTACATTATTACACACATGCACACCCTTCTTGTGATCTGTTAGCAACGAGATTCTCGGAGATGTTCAGTACAAGTGAAGAAGATCTCAGTTTGCACTCTCATCTTCAACTTTTAGGCTAAGCATGCCCAGATTTGATGGTGTGCAAGAACTTTGTCTGCAGAGTTGGCAGTTTCTGAGTTAAAAAAACCCCAACAATTGCTTGCTTAAAATCGCTTAATTGTTCCCCATTTGACCATCCTTTTGTGCTCATCCCAATCAAAGAGGCGAATGGGATGATTCACCCTCTCTCCCCCTCTGTGCATGTTAATGAGGCAGTAAAAAATTTATGTACAGTATCCTGGGCAAACGGTAGTTATTACATGGCAATTAATTCAGAATCAAGCCTGTGTGTGCTTTGCGAGCATGCTAGAAGTTGTTCATTTAAGACTGATTCATTTAACAAGAGTTTATAATTCACACACAGCAGCTCCCCTTCTGGGTTGCTTTTTTTGGGGGGGTGGTCAGGATTGTGGCTTGGGTTAAACCCCTGTCTCCTGCAGGCTTGTGGTCCCAGTCCGGATCAGGTCCCCCCAGAGGCAGATGTTTATGGATAAAAAAAACGGGAAGGACACTTGCAGTGCCAAGCTGAGGGTTAGCATCATGTGTAGTTTGGTCCATGCAAAGCTCAAGCCATAAGATCACAAGACGAGCCCTGTTGATTCAGTGGCCCATCTAGTCCAGCATCCTGTTCTCACAGTGGCCAGCCAGATGCCTGTGGGAAACCTCCAATCAGGACATGAGCACAACAGCACTGTAGTGGTTAAGAGTGGTGGACTCGTAATCTGGTGAACCGGGTTCGATTCCCCGCTCCTCCACATGCAGCTGCTGGGTGACCTTGGGCTAGTCACACTTCTCTGAAGTCTCTCAGCCCCACTCACCTCACATAGTGTTTGTTGTGGGGGAGGAAGGGAAAGGAGAAAGTTAGCCGCTTTGAGACTCCTTTGGGTAGTGATAAAGCAGGATATCAAATCCAAACTCACCTGAGATTCCTAGCAACTGGAATTCTGTGCCAGGCAGCCTCTGGCAGTGGAGGCAGAGCATAGCCTTTGTGTTCATTCATCAGATGTCAGAATAAGAATATGGCTTTCTTTTTTAATTTGTTGTTGTAGTATTTGTTAGTGTTTGTTACACTTGCAGAAAACCCAACAAAAATTTTTTTTTAAAAGAAGAATAAGAAAGTGGCAAAAACAGGCAAGGTCCTACTTTTCCCTGACCCCGGTTGGGCCACAACTGAGGCTGCAATCCAAGCGCCACTAACCTGGGAGTAAACCCCATTGGAACATAGGAAGCTGCCTTCTGCTGAGTCCCGGTTTAGCTCAGTGTTGTCTACAACAAATGGCAGTAGCTCTCCAGCATTTTGGATGCTGGACAATCCCACTCTGGGGATTGAACCTGTGAGTTCCTGGAGGCTGAACCTGGGACTTTCTGCTGACAGTGCAGATGCTCTGCCACTCAGCAACAGCCCTTCCTCCGGTCTGAACCCAGCAGAACTTCTGGGCTAGATGTGGTTGGGATTTCCCTGTAAAGGAGTCATTATTACCATTAGCGCACCCAGTGGGCATGTAATCTATCAATACAACATTTCGTTTGGGAACGCTTTCCTTTCAGTTTGGAATAACTGGGCTTGTTTTCAGTGGCGGCGGCGGCGGGTTGTTAAGAAAACCAAGTATCCCCTTGCTGGGAGAAACAAAATAAAAAAATTCCTTCCAGTAGCACCTTAGAGACCAACTAAGTTTGTTCTTGGTATGAGCTTTCGTGTGCGTGAACACTTCTTCAGATACCACAGAGCCTAGGGCTTGCTGATCAGAAGGTTGGCGGTTCGAATCCCTGCGACGGGGTGAGCTCCCGTTGCTCGGTCCCAGCTCCTGCCCACCTAGCAGTTCGAAAGTACGTCAAAAGTGCAAGTAGATAAATAGGAACCGCTCTGGCGGGAAGGTAAACGGCGTTTCCGCGTGCTGCTCTGGTTCGCCAGAAGTGACTTAGTCATGCTGGCCACATGACCCGGAAGCTGTACGCCAGCTCTCGGCCAATAAAGCGAGATGAGCGCTGCAACCCCAGAGTCGGACACGACTGGACCTAATGGTCAGGGGTCCCTTTACCTTTACCTTTTTAAGGTGCTACTGGAAGGAATTTTTTTATTTTGTTTCGACTACGGCAGACCAACACGGCTACCTACCTGTAACTTGCCGGGAGAGTTAGTGAGAACAGCTAGTGGCATTTTGCCTTTCCCACCGGCTCTCTAGCTACTGAATATTACAGAAAACCTGAGATGTGAAACCCTCCCCTCTTTTTTTTTTTTTTTTAAAAAAAACACAATTCTCCCCCCCCCCCAAAGGACCAGTCCTCCTCCTGTAGCAGTGTAGACGTGGGAATCTATCCTGACAATAAATATTACTAGTTGTGGACTCATAGTACAAAATAATTGCGTTTGTTTGGAAAAGTTGCCAAACTTTGCTGTGGCTGACCTAGAGAGAGGGAATTTGTGCTGTGGGAAGGACAGCATTATTAGCCCAAGCCTGCACTGTGGGTGGGTTGCCAGGAGATTTCCTTTGCAAGTGTGTCAGATGCAAATCAAAAGAGGGGGGGTGGGAGCATCAAAACTCTCTTCACTAACAGCTGTGGCAGACGGCCACTTTCATCACCTTGGGCTGCCTGCAGAGGAGCAAATGTAACACATTGTGGTGTGACCGTTTGCCAGCAGATGTCACCCCCTGCACTGGAGAAAAATGGGAAGAGTCCCTGAAGATTTGGGGAGGGGGGGGGGTGGCTCTCGCTTCCTCTCCTCCGGGCAGAGGCTGGGCTTGGTGCAGAGGGCTTTGTTAAGCCGCTGCCTTTTCTTTTAGGCCAAATCCTATTGTCGCCCCATCGTCTGTTGAGGTCTTTGGGGCATCTGCGCCCCAAGCCACTTAACTGCATTTCCAATTGCTGCTGGGTCAAAAGTCCAGAAATAATGGACCACTTCCATGGGACGCCGTGCCGGGTTGACTTGGGGGAGAGGAAGGAACATTCCTTTAAATGAAGGACATCTGGCAACTCTGCTGCTGGTTGATGGCTCTTTGATTTACTGGGGTCAAGTGGGTGGTGCCGAGATCTCGTTTCATTCGTTCAGCAGAGGCTAAGTCACCGGGTGCGTGGGTGTGAGAAGAAGAGGCAAGGAGCCCCAATATAACCATGTGTACAAATGAATGCTTTGGAACACTATATTTGGTGCTGTGGTCTCCCTGCGTATGTTTGCAGTCACAGAGGGTTGCCATGTTAGTCTCTTGCAGCAAGAAGCAAGGCCTCCGTAAGACTAAGACCAGGTTTTTTCTAAGCAAGAGCCTTCATAATCTGATGTGCAACATGGACATTGAAGGTTATGGATGCCCCATGCATCCATCTGTCCAGCTTCTCAACGGTCCTTTACTGTGACGCTGTGGTCTAAACTACTGAGCCTCTTGGGCTTGCTCATCAGAAAGTCGGCGGTTCGAATCCCTGCGATGGGGTGAGCTTCTGTTGTCCTTTCCCAGCTCCTGCCAACCTAGCAGTTCGAAAGCACGCCAGTGCAAGTAGATAAACAGGTACCATTATGGAGGGAACTGAGGACCTTCTCGGTAGTGGTGCCCGCCCTGTGGAATGCCTTCCCATCAGATGTCAAGGAAATAAACAACTATCTGACTTTTAGAAGACATCTGAAGGCAACCCTGTTTAGGGAGGTTTTTAATGTTTGGTGTTTTATTGTGCTTTTAATTCTGTTTGGAGCCACCCAGAGTGGCTGGGAAAACCCAGCCAGATGGGCAGGGTATAAATAGTAAATTATTATTATTATTATCCATCACTTTGTCCCTTTTGCGCTAGAAGTGGTTTAGTCATGCTGGCCACATGACCGGAAAGCTATCCTTGGACAAACGCCGGCTCCCTCGGCCTGAAAAGCGAGATGAGCGCCACAACCCCAGAGTCGCTTTTGACTGGACTTAACTGTCCAGGGGTCCTTTACCTTACCTTTTACTTTCTAGTGTGATCAGGGAACACCTGATTGTTGGCTTATGCGTGCTTGTGATTTATTCATTTATTTAAACAATTTATATGCCACTTAACTACCGTAGTCTCTAAAGCAGTTTACAACGACACAATACAAAAAATATATATCAAAAAATCAGTTAAAACGCCTGCTGGAATAATAATTAAAGAAAAAGGGCGTTGGAAGTTCAGTAGGGAGGGAACCTGTCTGATCTCAGCTGGAAAGAGTTCCGTAAAATTGGGCCCACAATACTGAGAGCACGACTGGTGCATCTAAGCAATGGGGGACCGCTAATAGTGTTACTCCCTTGAAGACTTCAGTGATCAGGGCAGGGATATAAGGGATCAGGCAGTCCTTGAGGTATCCCGGGCCAAATTTTTAAGAGCCTTGTAAATTGACCCAAGTACCTTGAACCTGGCCCAGTAACATATGGGCAGCCAGTGCAAACTTTTGAGCACATGGTGGTCCAGCTTCTGCTTGAAGATCTCTCCAGCAAGGGAGAACGCTTTCCCCTCTATTGGTTCCATTGTCAGCCTGTTCTTACTGACAGATGGAGAGGGAGACTGTGCATGTTGCTGGACTACAATTCTCATCATGCCTGACCATTGGCCATGCTGACTGGGGCTGATGGGAGTTGGAGTCCAGCGACAACAGGCGGGTCATGAGGTGTGGGGTATACAATGCATCCATAGTAGAGAGAAGAATTGTTTTCAAAGTTGAGGTTAAAAAGGTGAAAGCAGGAAGACACGTGCATGATGAGCCCGCGTGGGTGTTTTACTAGAGCATGAATCCACAAAAGTTTATTCCACCATAAATTTGTTCCTCTTTAAGATGCTGCAGGGGTCTTAGTTTAAACGTTTTGGGATACTTGGAAAAAAGGATAGCTGAGAGACTGGAGGTATTGGTGTGTGCATTCAAGGCCGACATCTCTGCTTGTCATCCTAAAAAGAAAATTACATAACATCTTTTTTAAAAAGCATGGACATTAAAGATTCATGTAACTTCTGGAGCTCTGACACTGGAAGCAGCAAAGCCTTGTTTGTGCCGGAGAACTTTCACCTTCTATAGGAAACCCAGCCCAGTTTCCCTTTGCATCGTTGGGTGGCCTTAAATGTGTTAAGGTACTGTACTGTAAAGGTAAAGGGACCCCTGACCATTAGGTCCAGTCGCGGACGACTCTGGGGTTGCGGTGCTCATCTCGCTTTACTGGCCGAGGGAGCCGGCGTACAGCTTCTGGGTCATGTGGCCAGCATGACTAAGCCGCTTCTGGCAAACCAGAGCAGCCCACGGAAACGGTGTTTACCTTCCTGCCGGAGTGGTACCTATTGATCTACTTGCACTTTGATGTGCTTTCGAACTGCTAGGTGGGCAGGAGCAGGGACCGAGCAACGGGAGCTCACCCCGTCGCGGGGATTTGAACCGCCGACCTTCTGATCAGCAAGCCCTAGGCTCTGTGGTTTAACCCACAGCGCCACCCGCGTCCCTTTGGAATGTGTTAGATGCTCTCAATGTTTGTAAAATAGGCCGCAGGCTGCCCAAACACACGGCAGGTACTTCTTGCAGCAGCTATCTGTACTGTTAAAAGTTCTGCATTGCTTTCAACGTGTACAAAGGGCCTTGCAGAAAAATAAAGCACACGGCAAGTTTGTGCGGGAAGGTTTGCCGTAGTTCTCAAAGGGTGTGGCAAGTGTCGCGGAAAGATTCATGGACAATCAAAGAAACATTTAAACATGTCTGTGCATTGTAATAGAGTACCAGCATAGCATAGTATCAAAATAATTTTTTGGGGGGGAGGGATATACAACCAGAAACAGTATCTGTGCCTCTCTCCAAGAATATTGGCTATTTTGCTATGGTTCTCCGCAACATATTGTTGTGAACAGGGATTTTAAACAAATACGAAAGATCAGAAAAGAGAAAGGCTTCTTTGTGTGAGAAGATGAGAGTTTGTTTGTCTCAAATTAGACCTCACCCAGCAAGAACAAGCACACACCTCTCATGGAGTTTTTATACATGCTTCATATTTAAGAGGCTCATTTATAATTATATTTTGGGAATGATTCATGTTCTCATGTAGCTGTGTTGTTTTATACTTTTCTGGGTTTCCCATGATAATAATACAATGTAGTTGTGTTCTGTGTTGTAGATCAAGCATGGCTAGGAGTTGCTTCTTTGTGTTTTCCAATGTAAAAGGTACTGCAGCGGTACCTATTTACCGGTATCTACTTGCACTTTGACTTGCTTTTGAACTGCTAGGTTGGCAGGATCAGGGGATTCAAAATGCTGACGTTCTGATTGGCAAGCCCTAGGCTCTGTGGCTTAACCCACAGCGCCACCCATGTCCGATGAGAAGGTCGGTGGTTTGAATCCCCAAGATGGGGTGAGCTCCCGTTGTTTGGTCCCAGCTCCTGCCAACCTAGCAGTTCGAAAGCATGTCAAAATGCAAGTAGATAAATAGGTACCACTCCGGCGGGAAGGTAAACGGCGTTTCCATGCGCTGCTCTGGTTTCCAGAAGCGCTTAGTCATGCTGGCCACATGACCTGGAAGCTGTATGCCAGCTCCCTCGGCCAATAATGCGAGATGAGCGCTGCAACCCCAGAGTCGGTCACGACTGGACCTAATGGTCAGGGGTCCCTTTACCTTTTTAATTCATGGGAGCATAAAAATAGATAGGGTGTGCTCCCAACCAATGCTCTGGGATAGCTCAATCAGTAGAGGATGGGACTCTTAATCTCAGGGTTGTGAGTTCGAGCCCCATGTTGGGGAAAAGATTCCTGCATTGCAGAGGGTTGGACCAGATGGTCCTCGTGGTCTCTTCCAATTCTATGATTCTATGAAAAGTCCAAGATACAAGGTACTGTGATATCTTGGGGAGGAGCTTTACATACTTTGCCTGGGGAAGGCGAGTGTTGGAGACCCTGGAGAGCCACTGCCAATCAGTGTGGACAAAGCCAACCAAGATGGACCAAGCATCTGAAACTGACAGGTTCCTGTGTTCATTCTGGTGCTTTTTAGGAAAGACAGACAATGGGACTTCTGCCCATCTCCCACCTGAAAATCACAAGTTGATCTCATTATGGCCGAAATAGCTCTCTGACAGCCAGCAACGTTTCTGATTGAATGCCACTGGTATGACATTCACATATGCCAATAATCCTCACACTGAGGGTGAAGGATTTCCAGTGGCAAGCAAGGAAGTACCTGCATGTGCAGATATTAAGGCTTGCTTAAGTTTCTGATGTGCCCCAATCACAGGACAGGGAACGGAATCACAGAAGGCAGCAGATGGAAAGCACCTGCCAGTCTGCAGTAGCCAGAGACGTGATGGGAGGCGTCTGTTGCACAGTTTGTAATATCTTTGCTAAATTCATCACTCTTATCCTGTTGCTATCATCCTTTATCCCCTTAAGCCTCGGCGCTGGCTCCCTCTCATTTTTCTATATCAGCCACAAGCTCCTGGCACCAGTGACAAAATGAATCACAGTAAGGTGTTTGTGGAGCTGCTAGTTCCAGGTGAAGGAAGCCTGTCAAAGAAGCCAAATATTTTATATTTGATCTCCAGTACAGATAATGCATGCAGGAGATCTGTCAATGTTTCCTCTTTCTCAGCTACTGAATGCTCGCAAGGGGTCTCCCAGGTGACTTTAAGATGAAAGTGTGTTATCTGCATTTGCAGTAATTCCTTGTTGCCAGCGTGGACTTAATCAGTAAAATAAAAAATAAAAAAATTCCTTCCAGTAGCACCTTAGAGACCAACTAAGTTTGTTCTTGGTATGAGCTTTCGTGTGCATGCACACTTCTTCAGAACGAAGAATTTTTACTTTGTTTTGACTACGGCAGACCAACACGGCTACCTACCTGTAACTTAATCAGTAAAGTTACCGGTAGTTTTGTGTTTTGCGATAAATCTGTGTTAAGTTGTTCTGCACTGCTGCACAAACATACGCGCTCTCTCTCTCAATCTGTAAATTAGCCAAACAGGTTAATAATTTACCAGTCCCCCTCTTCCTTCCCTCTACATCTGTTGTAGTTTTGTAAAATCTCATTTGGGAAACAGCTTTGTTAAAGATCGCCCTCCCCTTTTCCCCACAGCACACTGTTAATCTCCTGGGAGAATGTGCTGGCATGGAAATCTTTGCAGGCTCCTTTCTGCTGCTCCTTTTGGCTCTGACTGGAGTCCCTCCTTCTTTCCCTCTTATTTTTCTAACAATGCCCGGGGTGCCATATTCTGGAGCCAGACTAGGAGAAAGATGGAGCACAGAAAGTCCAGGTTGGAAAGATGGATGGAAAGTTTAGGTAGCCCCTGTCGGGGGGCAGGTAGGAACTAGACTGAAAAGGCAAATGAAGCAGGCATAAAAATTATTCATTATCTTAGGAAGCTGCCTTATACCGTCTTTCCCCCTTTTTAAGACACCGTCTTATAATTTTTTTTCCTCAAAAAAACACAGCGTGGCTTATTTTCGGGGGCTGTCTTATTTTTATTATGTCAGTATGGTACGGTACAGCCTCTCCCCCAGCGCGCTGAGCAGGCGGAGCAGAACTCTGCAAGAGGCGCGTTCCCCCCCCGTGCCTCTCACTGGTTCGCTGGCTCCCTGCGCACGCAGTAGGGGCTGAGGAGGCGATGGGAACAATGGCGGGACCATGGCTTACTTTTGGGGTATGTCTTACTTCTCACAAAGGTAAAAAACCCCTGCCATGGCTTACTTTATGACTACGTATTAAAAAAGGGGAAACAGGGTACCTAGTCCAACTTGTTGGCATCTGTCTGTCTCAGAAAACAATGGATGAGTGTACCATTGGAGGGTTACAGTGCATGCTGTGGTTGTAAAGACTGATACGGGAGAGACATACAGTGGTACCTCGGGTTACAAACATCTCGGGTTACAGACTCCGCTAACCCGGAAGTAGTACCTCGGGTTAAGAACTTTGCTTCAGGATGAGAACAGAAATTGCGCGGCAGCAGCGGGAGGCAAGTGGTACCTCAGGTTAAGAACGGTTTCAGGTTAAGAACAGACCTCCGGAACGAATTAAGTTCATAACCCGAGGTACCACTGTATTGTCCCTCACAAATCCTCGCATTTCCCCAACTTCCTTTTGGCAAGGAATAACAACAAGACTTTAATGGTGGTTTACGTTTGTGATGTTAAGTCTGCATTGAACAACAATGAGCATATGATGTTTCCTTTGGGCCTTCCAGAATAGTACTGCTATCCGAGAGCCTTGCGGGTGGCTACCCTTTGACCCGGGGCCGTTTTAACCATAGGCGGCAGGGGTGCGGGGCACCCGGGTTCCTGGCTCTCAGGGGCACCAGGCTGAGAGTCCAGGGCTCGAGAGTTGGAGTCTGTGGAAGAGCCCGCCTGTCAGTTGGAGCGCCATGGCGGGCTCTTCTGCTGTGGTTGGCTCTGCGTCGCGAGTTTGGGGGTGAGTATTTTGGGGTACGGTTATTTTATTTGTTTTATTGTGTTGTATTGCATTTTTATATATATAGATATAATCCACCCTGGTACCTTACAGTCAAGGGTGGGTAACAAATATAATAATAATAATAATAATAATAATAATAATAATCCTAACCCACAGCGCACACTTGGTAACAAGACACAGATTGACAGATGTTCCCCCAGCTCTCCTTTCCTTGATGGGCTTGTGTACTTAGAATTGTGTGACTTGAAAAGTTCAAGGTGCCTTTCATGCCAGAGCTGAAAGATGTGCTGCTAATGAGACAATTAAAAGAATAAAACACAAACTCAAGGTCAGATAAAACGTGCATTCATATTCCAGTTTTAAATGTCTTGTAGAGGGGAATGCTCTCATGGATTTTACAGCTAGCCTAGCCTAGCTAAAGCAAAGTACTTACGCAGCACAACCCTGTGCGTGTTTACTCAAAAGTAAGTCCCATCTCTTGTTTGGCATCTGGGTAAAGGCCAGCTGAACCTCATGGGCACCAGAAGACCCCATCAATTTGGGTTTTATGATCCCAGGTCATTTAGAGCTTTATCGGTGAGACCTGCAGCAAAATGCAGCATGGAGTCCCCCTGTTTAAGCCAGCCACGCCCTTTTGCAGGACACTCCATTCCATTTCCCCGCTTTTGCCCCTATCCTTTTGCGAAGCTTGGGGTTCCTCAGCCGTGCTAATTCCTTCCTCTTGTGCCATTATGCTGCATAAGGGACCAGCGCTCAGAGAACGATTTTGCCATTATACATGCAGCAGGTCAAAATGAGCTCTTTGAATTGTGACTAGAAAACAAACTGGAAGCCAGTCAAGGACTTTTAACGCTGTTGAAAAATGTTCAGAATGGCAGGGCCCAGTTAACAACCTGGCTGCTGTTCCGAAGCAGTTGTAGTTTCCAAGTAGTCTTCAAAGAGGCTCAAGTGATTCACAAGTGTTTTCTTGTAAACCTGCCCACTTCCCCAGGCTCTGGTGGGTGAATACATATTTCGAAAGACGTAAAAGCAGCACCTTGAAATGCAATAAAACAGATTTTAAAATGCAGTGCTAAAAGCAGCCCTCGACACCAAAGGGCAGCCCGTCGAAGTGCCCTAAGTTGCTTCTGCGAAAGGCTTGGGCCTTGGAAAGACTCCTGAGGAAGATCCCTCATACTTGTTGCATAGGGCCATCAAACCCAGCACTCTGCCTCTGATAGCAACCAGCCTGAAACGCGCCCCCCCCCCATATTTTGCTCTCAGCATCTGGTGCTCCAGGGATGGGGAACCTGTGGCTCTCCAAATGTTGTTGGACTACAACTCCCATCATCCTTGACCATTGGCCATGGTGGCTGGGGTTGATGGGAGCTCTGGTCCAACTACATCAGTATAGCCGTTTCTTGAGTGGATATGTTTATTTCTATTTTATTTATTTAGTATATTTATTTCTCTTCACCAAAAGATCTCACAAGATAAAAGCACAAATAAATACAGTGGTGCCTCGGTTTTCGAGTGTCTCGGAAGCCGAATGTTTCGGTTTTCGAACGCCGCAAACCCGGAAGTAATTGCTTCCGTTCTTTAACGCGCCTCAGAAGTCGAACGGCTTCCGCTGCGTGTTTTCCAAATTTTTCCAATTGTACTTGCAGCCAGCCCTTTGCGCCTTGATTTTTGAACATTTCGAAAGTCGAACGGTCTTCCAGAAAGGATTACGTTCAAGAACCGAGGTACCACTGTAGTTAAAACAAAATCAGCGCAGCAATAACCCCCTCTGCCACAAACACATTTAAAAGGCTGTAGAATATTAATCAGCCAAAGGCCTGGTTGCAGAGGAACGGGGTTTTTTGCCTGGTGCCTAAATACTGTATATGTAAGGAAGGCGTCAGACGAACCTCCCTGTTCACACTTAAACTAAGAGACATTGGTAGTACTGTCTTCCCTAAGGCCACATTCACAGCAAACATTTAAACATTTGATTTTGACCTGTTTTTAGGAGGTAATTTAATTATTATTTGATTTTATACTAATGTTATATATTTGATGTTAGCTGCCCTGAGCCCAACTTTGGCCAGGGAGGGCGGGATTTAAATAAAAGTTTATCGTTGTTGTTGTTGTTGTTGTTGTTTTGTTGTTGTTGTTAAAGTGCTGTGATATCACTTTAAGCAATCGTGGCTTCTTATTAGAGAATTCTGGGAAGTGTAGTTTGTTTAGGATGCTGATTGTTGTTCGGAAGCCTCTTATTCCCCTGGCAGAACTACAATTCCCAGAGTTCCCTGTGAAGAGGACTTGACGGTTCAGTCACTGGGAACTGTAGCTCTGTGAGGGGTCTCCTAACAACTCCAAGCACCCTTAACAAACTGCAGCTGAACTGAAGCCACAAATTTTTGAAAATAGCTTCAAACTATGGCATGAGTGTGGCCTTAATCTGAACTGTCCTCGTGGAGCATGCTTGTGTGCCTGCATTTCATTTTCCTTTAAAGCCAAATAGGAACACTTATCGCTTCTGCGCCCCACGCTCAATAGCAGGCAGAAATTATGCTCGTGAGGAGGGAAAGAGGACACAGAACATAGTTTTCCCACCTGCCAGGAGCACCGGCTGGTCATCTGATCCCGGCAATTGGAGGCATTTACAGCTACGGCCTAGTCGCTTTGGCACATGCACCCATGTTAATGTGAGAGGAGAGGTTGCTGGGGCGGAAAGCAAAATAACGCTGGATGCATCATGCGGGAAATTGGTGCCTTGGGGGCCTGGAGGAGAAAAGCTGAAGCAGAATAATTCCAGGGGATGGTTTGAGGGTACTGATGCTGCTACCTTGTTAAAGCTGAGCAAGTTTTAGCTCGACCTGGATGGGAGATGGCAGCGGAGAGCCCCAGGTAAGCTTCTGTGGGCTTACGGAGTGCCGCAAAATATAAGTGTAACCGAGTAGTTTAAAAACAAAAAATGAAACTTATTACTGGGATTCTGAAATTGGGCAATCAGCCTCTAATCAGTCGTAGTTATCTGCTGCTAGTAGTAATGCAGTTTCGTAACCACTAGTAGAATTTGGCCTTTTTAAAAAACATTTATGGCATATATTACCCACCCTTCCTCCAAGGAGTTTGTGGTAGCATGCATAGTTCTTCCCTGCCTTGTTTGGCCTCACGGTAACCCTGCAATATAGGCTATGCCTAGTTAGCTTGATAGCTGAGCAGCATTTTTGAACCCTAGACATCCTGTGTAAGCCCTGCTCTTGACTGTAAGTTGGTTGTGTTTGGTCGTCATCTGCATGTGGGCAGGGTTGTGATGGGAATAAACCTATTTGGCTGGCGACTCCCCTCTCTGCTGCAAAGGGAACATTGGAAGCTGTTCTATGTTTTTCAGATAAATCACCGCTCACGGTGCTGTCCGAACCCTACGCTGTGGTTAATCTACACTGTGCTTTGCTGGACATGAGCCAGCTTCAAACTAACTATCTATCTATCTATCTATCTATCTATCTATCTATCTATCTATCTATCTATCTATCAAATTGTTCAAGTTGATGTTTGTTAACGATCGCCTTTCTCCGTAACCCCTTGATCGATTCCGTTCAAATTTGGACACAACATTCCATGCCCATATGGGAGTGATCATATGTACTTACATTGCACAAATGCCACACCTTTCCCAGATAAAAATGTGATTTTTGTGCCCAAAATATAGTGCCCTCCAGTGGACGTTAAAACAGCACAGCACACCTGTTTCTGACCCCTCCTCCTCCTTTCCCAACATCACTACCACCATCCACTCATAGACTAAAATAGTAGTAATAAACAGTTGTAGAAACGAAGACAAAAATGGGAGGGGCAAACGGAGAACACATAGACTGAACTTCAACGAGATAAGGTGTAAGTAAACATACACTTTCTCTTTCATACTGTATCTTACTTTTGCATTTCACCAAATCAGCCACAGTAAGGCGTGGCTGGGTCAGCTAGTGGGTTATAAAGTTTGCTCGATTCAACCAACTCCAGTTAAGATTAACTGGGGTTTGGGGTACTAAACTGCTGTTGGCATCCATCTGTCTCAAGAGACAATGGAGTACGTCTCTGGAGGTGAAGTCAGACCTCTGCGTTAGCAGCACCGAAGTGACCTCCCTGGGGCTAAAGCCTGGGCAGTGTGTCTGGAGGTCCTGGGCTGCCCAGATGACAAGACACACACACTTCTCAGCCTCGCTGATGTGGTCCAAGCAGAGCAATATGTTTGACACCAGCTTGAGAGCCAGTGTGGTGTAGTGGTTAAGAGTGGTAGACTCGTAATCTGGTGAACCGGGTTCGCATCTCCGCTCCTCCACATGCAGCTGCTGGGTGACCTTGGGCTAGTCACACTTCTTTGAAGTCTCTCAGCCCCACTCACCTCACAGAGTGTTTGTTGTGGGGGAGGAAGGGAAAGGAGATTGTTAGCCGCTTTGAGACTCCTTCGGGTAGTGATAAAGCGGGATATCAAATCCAAACTCCTCTTCTTCTTCTTCTTCTTCTTCGCTGCAGGAATTGCTGGAAGGAGGCATCTAAGGTGTCTTAGGGACTCCACTCCGGATTCATGTAGGGTTTACTCATTAGCCTTTTCTCCTCCCAAAGATATTCCTCAAGGCAGCATAGGATAAGAGTTTTCATTTTTCTAGATGGGCTACTTTCCCAGGTTGGCAAGCCCCATCTGCCCCTTACTTCCCCCCTGCAGCACGTGCAGAAAACGCCTTCTTGACTGTTGGACCCACGATTGCTCTTGTCCACTTAATCCACCGGTGTCTGTCTTTGCATACAGGGGAAGTCCACTCATCAAGGGTTTGAGACCCATTGGCTACCCTCACCGGTCGAAGCCATTCCTGGGGTGCGGCTGCTGTCACATGCTGACAGCATCTAGGAGCCACAGGGGAGAGCTGAGTGCAGGATGGGGACCAAAGGTGGACAACCCACCCCAGAAGGAGCACAACGTGTCTCCCCCACCAGAGGTACTAAACGGGCTTAGTGAAGTGCTTGGCAAAAGAAAAGGCTATGTATGAAAAAGAAGCAAAACAGCAAGAAGATAAGATTTGAGAAAATGAAAGCTGAAGATACTGAAAATCATGCAATTAAAGAGAGGTATATGCCGGCACTTCTGAGGCTGGAAAGGAAGCCTTAATGCATAAAATGGGCCGACACTCCCGCGATTGTGGCGATTGGAAACACCTGCCTCACCCACTGCTTGTGGCAGTGATGGCTAACCTTGACACTCCAGATGTTTTGAGACTACAACTCCCATCATCCCTGACCTGGTCCTGTTAGCTAGGGATGATGGGAGTTGTAGTTCCAAAACATCTGGAGTGTCAAGGTTAGCCATCACTGGCTTGTGGAGATGTGCTAGCAGCAAGACCTGCTGCTGTTGCTGTGCGTAGTGTAAAAATCTATGGTCAGGAGGGATACCTGTGAGAACAGATGATCTGCCAAGGGCCACCCGGCCAGTGCAGAGCTGCTGCTGCTATCTCCTGCATATGGCCCAGAGTATAATAAAAAAATAGCTAAAGAACAATCAAAAACATAAAAAGTGGCAGAAAGTGAATTTAAGAATAAAGCAAAGTGACCACCCATGCAAAGCTTTTGTGACCAATCCTCATTTGTGACTGATCGCAAATGCAGATCATCTTGGGTATATACATATGCACTGTGTTTGTGATTCTTAAAGCTCCCGTAGCTATTCTTTTTAATCCCTCCTCCTTTCTTGGCTTTGCCTTTAATGTGTGCCCGTACTTGTCCAATCCTCCCTCCCTCTTCCTCTCTGTCTTCTTAATAAAGAATTTTGATGTTAAGAAACTCGGGGCACAGAATTCTAAACAGCCCTCAAGTTTACAGCTGCAGATCCGACTGGCAGATTGCTGAGGCTTTTTCATTTTCATAATATCTACAAATACCTTCATTGTCACTAACATGGGATTTGTTTATTTTTAAAAAATATGCTCCTTTACGTAGCTGTCTTTTTAAATAGAAAGTCGGGAAAAGAAAAATAAGGTGCTTTGGGTGGTGGTTGTTTTTTAAAAAATGATGGTGGTGGTGGTTTTAAAGTGATACTTGGCCACTGCTGAGCTGGCTTTGGTGGCGTTGCTGCTTTTAATTTGGTTCTGGGTTGTTGTTTCTTTAATGAACGGAAGCTTCCCAGGGGGTGCAAAGATCCCCTCGCAATATAAGCACAACGTGCTGTTGAACATGTTCTTGCCGTAACTGCCCTGCCCTTTGCGCATTGCCCCATGCTAGGCTGCGGCCTGAGACAGGTGGGGCCTGGGTAATTAAATGCCACGGCATCCTAAGGAACCTCCTTACACAGTCCTGTCTCCCGCCTTTCTCAAAAGGTTTTACGTAAACAGGGCACAACCCTGCTATTAGCGGGGCTTGTTCTGAGTTGTTCCCGAGGGATGGGTAAGGCACAGGTTTGGGGACAGGGGGCGGCTTCTGCGGAAAGATGCTGATTGGAGCCAAAACGGAGCATTATTATTATTATTATTATTATTATTATTATTATTCCACTCGCCGGAAGAAGGGATCTGATCTCCCTGGTGGGGAAAGATGGGGGAGTTTTCAGCGCAGCTGGCCCTGGGTGGGAGTTTGGCTTGCGTTCCCTGCAGTTCTCTCCCTCTCTGGCCTGGGTGCCAGGGAGTGACAGTTTGCAGGCAGGCAGCCAAGCCCTGAATGGAGGAATGTGTGAGGCCTTCAGCTTTCACATGCTTTTATCAAGAGCGCAAAGAATAGCCTCGGACTCAAGCTGCACCGCTCAGGTCAGAAGGAGAGAGGAATGTTCGCGTTAACCCACGAGGTGCCGGCCAGGAAGTGGCCAGCCCAGGCCCTTGGGAGCTGTGGGGGCTGGAGGGTAGGTGGGGGGCACCTTGGGCCTAAGGAGTTTGCCAGTGAGGGGCGTGCGTCTCTGATGTGGCGTTCTGCATTACAGTGGCAGCCAAATACTGTAATGAAATTCAAGGCCCCCTGACCACCACAGCGCTATAATACCTATTGAACAGTCATGGCTTCTTCCTCCCCCCCAAAGAATCCTGGGAAATGTAGTTTTTCTCCCCAAGGGCGCTGAGAGCAGTTAAGACAGGCACAGGCAACCTTGGCTCTCCAGATGTTTTGGGACTATAATTCCCATCATCCCTGACCACTGGCCCTGTTAGCTAGGGATCATGGGAGTTGTAGTTCCAAAACATCTGGAGAGCCAAAGTTGCCTATGCCTGAGTTAAGAGAACCCTATTCCCCTCAGAGCTGCTCAGATGGGTGCTTGCTTCCCTCCTCTCCGCCCCCCCCTTTTTGTTGCATGGTGAACCATGTTTTGTAACTCTCCCCGCAAGAACTTGCATGTGTTTTTATTTTCTGTGTGGCTGTTTGCTCACCTTAAGTGCATGGCAAAAGTTTTTATAAGACAGATCATTGCAAGTACCTGCAGTCCATTAGGGTAGCTTGTGGCCTATTTTTACAAAGATCCACAAGACCACCCAACGATGCTTGCCTCCCAGCAAAAGGAAACTGCCCGTGTCACCTGGATTTCCTAGTGAAGGTGAAAGTTCTCCAGCACAAACAAAACTTTGCTGCTTCCACTGCCAGGGCTTTGACTTGCCACATATCTCCAGCAGTGCTATGAATCTTTAATATCCATGCACATATATATATATTTTGGTAAAAGATGTTATATAATTTTCTTTTTAGGACAAGAAACAGAGATGTTGGCCGGCCTCAAACGCACACAGCATTACCTCCGGTCTCTCAGTTATCCTCTTTTTCAAATACCCTAAAATGTTTAACTAAGACCCATGTGGCACCTTAAAGAGGAAGAAAGTTGTGTTGGAAGGAACTTTTGAGGTTTGAGGCCACAACTCATATATTTTTAATATATGTGCAGCACTTACCAAGTTTTAGGCGCTTGTGTCAGTGTTAAATAACAGCAGCAGCATAGGAACTTTCAGAGCATTCATGTGCCAATTAATTCTGCTCCCCCAGCCATAAATTTACCCCCAACATGCAAAAATGAGAAAGGCAACTTTGCCCTCTTTTATATCCAAGCCCCTTCCTCGGTTTGACCCAAACTCTTGGATTTTTTTAATGCTTACTGCAGCACAAACAAAACAAGACATGGCAACAGCAGCAGCGGCACAATATCCCATGGAGAAAAATGTTACGTTGTGTGTGTGGATAAGATGATAGACCTCAGAAAATAACAGGTGCAAGTCACGCGATGTGGGAAGGGGGAAAAATGACAGAATGGTGGAGAATTGATTGGGAGCACGGGATGACATTATATCCCTTTTTCCAAGGAACTCATCTCCGTTCCCCCCTCCCACAACAACAACCCTGTGAAGTAGGTTAGGCTGAGAGACAGTGACTGGCCCAACACTCTATCCACTTTATAGTAGATGCACAGTTCAAACAGTAAGAAGATCACCAAATTCCCGCTGCACAATTGAACCTGATTTGAAGCTCCCGCGAAACAAGCCCCTTCTTCCCTGAAAACATTTGACTTTGGAGAGTGTTGGTGGGTTCGGGGGGGGGGAATACATTTAAAAGTGTGGGGTGACGCTTGATGGCAAGGGGGTTAAACCTTCCCACAAACAAAAAAGGATGAATGCTCATTAAATATCTGAAGTGTGCATGCACACGATAGCTCATACCAAGAACGAACTTAGTTGGTCGACTACGGCAGACCAACACGGCTACCTACCTGTAACTGCTCATTAAATAGGCATCCTCATCTAATCTCTGCAAATAAATCGGGATGAATATTTGCTAAACAGGTCACCTGGATGTGGCTAACTAGCAATTCCCTGACATTTCACGTACTGGAGTGCTCATTCCTCAAAGAGTTGTTATTTTTTTTTTATTTTTTATTTTTTTAAATGTCAAACAGGTTATGTATTACCTCAGTGTTATCTCCCTGGCACTTTCCCTTCCATTCATACAACTAGGTAAATTGAGAGAGAGCAAAGTGCCTGGTGTTCAGTGGCATGAATACATAAGACAAGCCTGCTGGATCAGGCCATATAAACATAGTGCATGTGTGTGTGCATGTTGTGTCGTCTACATGCATAGTACCTGCTTGTGCATGTGTGCTTGTGGGCGAGAGGACACAGCTACTTTGGCCACAGCAACCTGTGTCTGCCTGCCTGGATGCAGCCCTTCAGCCGTAAATGTTGCCCACCTCTGCCCTGTAGGCACAACTACCACCAACAGGAACCTGGTTGACCGCTGTGTGAAGAGAATGCTGGACTAGATGGGCCTATGGCCTCATCCTGCAGAGCTCTCCTTATGTTCTTAAAATGTTTGTCATGCTGGTGCCAGGTGAAAACTGCCCTCTTTGTCTGGACATTTTAATGTTACAGTGGTACTTCTGCTTACGTATTTAATTTGTTCCAGAGTTCCGTTCTTAACCTGAAAACGTTCTTAACCTGAAGCACCACTTTAGCTAATGGGGCCTCCCGGTGCCATTGCGCCGCCACTGCCTGATTTCTGTTCTCATCCTGAAGCAAAGTTCTTAACCCGAGGTAATATTTCTGGGTTAGCAGAATCTGTAACCTGAAGCGTCTGTAACCCGAGGTTACGATGATAATGCGTTCCGAAGTGAATCCCCATAGGAATGCATTGGGGGGGGGGAAATTCGTAAGTCGAAAAATCCGGGTCAAAAATTCGTAAGTCGAAAAAATCCTATTAAAAGCAGCCGCGACGTCTTTTCGTAAGTCGAAAAAAAAATCGGATGTGGCGGCCATTTTGTTTTACCGGAAGTCACTCGTAACTCGAAAAAAACATAAGTTGAGTTACTCGTAAGTCGAGGTACCACTGTATTACAAATCCCATCGGTACTGCAAGTGGAGAGCCCAGGTTGCGGCTCGCTGGATATTTTTTAAGGCATACTTTATTTTGACCTCCTTTCTGTTGATTTGGTTTTACGGTGGTGTATTTTCACTGTATTATTACGAACTGCCTTTGGATCATGTGACAGAGGGCAGGCTAGAGCATCTCTTACAAATAAATAAAACAAAAATAGCTAGTAGTGGTGGTTGCTACACTTATCCTTCCCCAAGAATTTATCTTTTAAACCTGTCCGAGGCAGAGACTGTCAACACATCTTTGTGGAAGTGTATTCCGTAAATCAATGAAATGGGTATGGCGCTACATTCAGAAGAGGCAACAGGAGGCATTTCCTCATATATTGGCCCTATCTACACTATACTTTTGGGACGCGGGTGGCGCTGTGGGTTAAACCACAGAGCCTAGGGCTTGCCGATCAGACGGTCGGCGGTTCGAATCCCCGCGACGGGGTGAGCTCCCGTTGCTTGGTCCCTGCTCCTGCCCACCTAGCAGTTCGAAAGCACGTCACAGTGCAAGTAGATAAATAGGTACCGCTCCAGCGGGAAGGTAAACGGCATTTCCGTGCGCCGCTCTGGTTTGCCAGAAGCGGCTTAGTCATGCTGGCCACATGACCCAGAAGCTGTACGCCGGCTCCCTCAGCCAATAAAGCGAGATGAGCGCCACAACCCCAGAGTCGTCTGCGACTGGACCTAATGGTCAGGGGTCCCATTACCTTTACCTTACCCTATACTTTTAAAGCAGGATCATACCACTTTAAACAGGCATGGCTTCCCCCACCCCACCGCGATGGAGGCTTTTAATGTCTGATGCTTTATTGTGTTTTTATATTTTGCTGGAAACCGCCCAGTGTGACTGAGACAAACCATTATTATTATTATTATTATTATTATTATTATTATTATTACCTCACAGATCTGCATTTCTCAGAGATATTTAACAGTCAACCCCTCTTCCCAACGACTCTCTGCACCCTTCACAAACCACAGGAGTCTCTGGGGGAAAGCCATGACTGTTTACAAGTGGTATGATACTGCTTGAAACGTATAGTGTAGATCAGGGGTGCCCAAACTTTTTTCAAAGAGGGGAGGATTTGATGAAGTGAACATCATGCGCGAGGCCCGCCCAAAGTTGTTGAGCTTTTTTTAGGATTGAGCTTTTTTAAAGGATTTTACCCACAAAGGCCAGGTTAAATCGACTAGTGGGCCAGATTAGGCCCGCTAGTCGGACTTTGGACATGCCTGGTGTGAAGAAATCGTATGGCCAAACCCAATGAGTGGCTCTGAGCTCCAAATATTATGATCAGCTGTTTCTGGTTGTGCTCTATTCTAGCCAATGCTTGGTTAGTGTATACATTTTTGTGTGGGGGGGAGTAAGGAACAGAGTCATTCCCACAAATACCCAAATTTGCAGGCGGAGTGGGTGGGTGGGGGTGGGCAGAAGTGCCCAGTGCTTCAGCCTCTTCAGCTTTGCTCACTGGACTGGGAGAAATTTGAGCTAATGGACACTGGGCAGAGCTTGTTAGCCAAGGTTGGTTTGTATCATTGTTCATTCAGCTGCCTCCTTCATTGAGGTGTTTTGTGAGAAGGCCCTTTGTCTCTCTGGAGGAGGGGTGTGTGTGTGGGGGGGGGTATAAGCTGCAGAAGAACTTCCTACCCGGAGGCAGGCGGAGAGCAAGCTTAGATGCCAGGGTGTGAAATGCCTGCCTGGGCCTATTGGAACGCAACTCCTTCTCCGCTGGAAATAACTTGCCCATGTTGTCAGTTGGGAAGCTGGCATTTTGCGCTAATTGCTCATATCACAGATGGTTTCGAGGGCTCAGTCGGCCACCTGCCAGGGAGCCGGCATTGTAAGAGGAATGGTTTGCGAGCTGGATCTGCAAGTCACATTCTTCTGGGCATAAAAAGAAGAGGAAAAAATTCAGGTAACGGATCCTCTCCAGGCTGTTGTCTGATTTTCTTTTTCTTTTTTTGCAAAGGTGCCGAGAAAACCAGTTTAATTCAATCCAAAGATACTTGCAGCCTTTCTATGCTACAGAAGAGCACGGGTTTTAATAACGTTTCCCTCTGCCAGAAGCTCCTGGGAGATCCCTAACAGAATTCTCAGCACCCTTAACAAATGCCGTGTTTTATTTATTTTTTAACACTTTGAAATGCAGGCCTTTCGGCTTGGCCCTTCATTGCAAGTATGCTGGCAATCCAGGTCAGCTTTCCAAATGCTGAGCTTGCTAGATCAAAGCATTTTGTGTGTGTGTGTGTGTGTGTGTGTGTCACACAACGCAGCTCAGTTCCCCAGAAGCAAATTTAAACAAGCTTTTGCAAAACTTGGCTTTTGAACCACGAATTTCCTTGGAAACTTATCTGAGGAGGAGGAGAAGAAGGAGGAGGGGTTCCACAATTCAAAGGTTATTAATGGTGGATTAGTTTCCTTGAAAAGCAAGTTGCTTGGTGATTTATTTAGTTATCTCGTAACATTTATACGCTGCTTGATCGTAGAAACAAAACCCTCAAGGCGGTTTACGAAAAAGATTATGATTATGATAAAATTGCTCGCTGCTGATGATACTTTCGCCAGCAATGTGTAACCTGGAACAGTTTTGCTTGCAATTGCTGCTGCTGCAAAACTATTTTGTTCCCCTTTCCACCTCCCTAACCTCTCCCGGCTTCCCTTACCCGCTGCCAATTCTGAGCCCAACAGATAGAAATGCAGAAGACGGTTGTGTGTATTCTAGGGTGCTCTCTCAGCTCCTGCCAGGTGGTTCAATGGGCTGATAGGCTTGGCCACAATGGCCTGCATGAACACGGCGTGCATCCCAGAACATGACCCCAGACATAGCTGTCAACCCTCCCTTTTTTTGGCGAGAAACTCCCTTATTCCAATGCCGTTTCCCACTGCTATCCCAGATTATTGATATCCCTTAAATTTCCCGGATTTCAAAGGAAGCAGCTCCTCTCCCTCCCTGCCGGCCAGGGAGGCTCCTCAGCTGCGTTGCTCGGCTGCCAATAAGGAGTCTGAGACCGACTGGGGGCGGAGCTTGCATGCCTTGTGCATCCAGACCCTCATGCCCAACCAGACAGACAGCCTGCCTGCCGTCTACGCGCTCGCTCTTTCGCTCACCTGTTCGCGCGCAGCCTCTGGAGCGCACGGTGGCGAGGCTACTTGGTGCCATTGCACCGCCCTTGCGGCATCCCTTATTTTCAAATCCGAAAGTTGACAGCTATGACCCCAGAATCCTTTGCAACGTGCTGGAGTCGGTGTGGTAGATGCTTCATCAGACAGAATGGTGTAAAAGGCTTTCCCTGACCTGGAAAACTGCGAACCTTGATGGTTGATAAGCCTTATCACAAATAAGAGTTGAAGAATTAACATGCTTGCTCCACCCCATCCCTTCAACCAGTTGTGTGTCTCAATACCCCCTTGGGCACTGTGAGGAAACACCTGTCTGTTCTGGGACCCTAGCATGAAGTGGGGTGGGGCAGTGTGAGCCCCAGCCTGGAAGAAACTCCCTCTTCAAGGGTATCTAGAGAGGCTCTGGAGAAAAGTGGCTGAGTGGGTTGGACTGGAAACCCCATCCCAGGCTGCCACAGCTTTCTGGGAGATTAACTCGCAGGCAGAGACGTTACTCACCAATCAGGAATGCAGCTCTCTTTTTCCTTAATGAGAACAAAACATTTTTATTCCTGTTAGTTAAAAGGAAGCGAGGGCTACTGTCAGTCACCATGCCAACAGAACCTCCCACCCCCTCTGCCCCCAGGGGGTGATGGGTGTCTTCTGTCTCCATCCTTGTTTGGAAAGGTGAAGCAGACGAGCCAAAACTTGACAAACTGGCAAGGGAAGGCGGTTTTCATGCAGCGATTGTCTAGCTGTTGCATAGCCCAGCTAGGCTCACCCAGCTTTACAGCAAGATCTCCCAAGTGTCCCTGCAAAGGACTTGCTCCTGGCCAGCGCCGGAATTGGTGTAAGATCACCAGCATCCTCTTGGGCTATGAACCTTGAGCCTAAGAATTGCCTTTGCTGGGTGACATGAATGCAAGAAGAGCTGTGCTGGATCAGGTCAAAGGTCCATCTGGCCCGGCATCCTGCTTCCTGCAGTGGCCAGGCAGATGTTTCTGGGAAGCTTATTGGAAGCAAAGCACAGGAACATAGGAAGCTTATTCTGAGTCAGACCAACTGGTCAGTCCAGCTCAGTATTATGGACACTGGCTGGCAGTGGCTCTCTGGGGTTCCAACCAAGGGACATTCTTAGTCCTACCTGGGACCTTTCACCTGCAAAGCAGGGACTGTACCACATGCTGCCCAGCCATCCTGATTTAAGATGGACATCCCAGAATTACAGAAATCACCCCGGCTTCTGGTTGGATCCCAGAATGTCCTGTTTTTTGGTCCGGCACTCTGGCGTGTGTCAGGAGAGCATCCCAATTTGGATCACCTGGATTTTGGAGGGTATGTTGTTGATGAGCTACACCCCTATAAATACAAACCCAGCATGTCCCCTGCTGTTGGTCCCTAGTATGTGCTGCTCAGAGGCATATTGTCCCTGAACTTGGAGGACCCATTAGCGATGATGACAAATTGTATTTAACAACTGGGGAACCAAGGCAACCAGGAATTCAAGGTAGTTGAGTGGGTGGTAGTGGGGAGACCAGTAAGTCTATCCTCCTCCTCCTCTGTGCCAGCCACAGAGCCCATCATGCCCAGCAGAGCGTGCGGAGGAGGGATGGATCAATCTTGTCTCTCTCCTGGGTGGAAAAAAATTGTCTTCCCCATCCCCTTTCCTCTTTTACAAGCCTGTATTCTTACTTTAGGGACCCAGGTGGCGCTGTGGGTTAACCAAAGAGCATAGGGCTTGCTAATCAGAAGGTCGGCGGTTCGAATCCCTGCGACTGGGTGAGCTCCCGTTGCTCGGTCCCAGCTCCTGCCCACCTAGCAGTTCGAAAGCACGTCAAAGTGCAAGTAGATAAATAGGTACCGCTCTGGCGGGAAGGTAAACGGCGTTTCCATGCGCTGCTCTGGTTCGCCAGAAGCGGCTTTGTCATGCTGGCCACATGACCCGGAAGCTGTATGCCAGCTCCCTCGGCCTATAGAGCGAGATGAGCGCTGCAACCCCAGAGTCGGACACGACTGGACCTAATGGTCAGGGGTCCCTTTACCTTTACCTTATTCTTACTTTGGCTGCTACTCTAACATGGAAATGCAGTCTAGTAAACGTCTTTGCAGGCTAGTAACTTGGGTGAGCTTATTTACAAGTTGTAGTAGCAGCCACCAGCAGGCCTGTTCTGCATTACTTTATCTGGCACATTTTAAAGCTATCTGAGTCATCGCCATAACCTGCGGCCATAAATTCTATAAGTTAGTTATATGTTGTGCTCTTCTTTTTTTACAGTTGATATTCATGTTCTGGGATCACAACGTTGCTCTGATGTAAGGTGTATGTATGCATGTGCTC
This sequence comes from Darevskia nairensis, assembly GCA_034642065.1. Classification (NCBI taxonomy): domain Eukaryota; kingdom Metazoa; phylum Chordata; class Lepidosauria; order Squamata; family Lacertidae; genus Darevskia; species Darevskia nairensis. The sequence goes on from JAWWNI010000897.1 coordinate 503,199, forward strand.
ATGCATGTGTGTGCATGGGGTCCTTGGTTGGCCATTCATTAATTCATTATCTCATCACCCTGATATTTATTCCTAGCGTCCAGCAATTATTAGTGCACTTCCATTAATAACTTGCAGTAGAGGACTGTGGAGTGGCGTTCTGGCGTTCCCCTGACCTCTAGTTGCCTGTGCCACTGCTGTGTAACAAAACAGAGAGGGAAAGAAGGGGTGAGGTTGGTGGGATGCAAATGCACCAATGGGAACATCAGATTGTCTCTGCTGGTGTGTTTGCACTGTGCCAACCTCCCATTCTCTGCCTTGGCTGCAGTGATGCAGGCAAAGGGAGGTCAGGTCAGTGCCACTGCCCCATCCGGCCATCTACTACTGTTCATTTGATTGATGATTGAGAGGTCCATCTTCTGTGAATATGGTTGATCGCTCCCGAAAGCTTAGGTTCCTGTTTTTCAGTCAATATTATGCTGCAGTACTGCAGAGAGCCAGAGTGGTGTAGTGGTTAAGAGCAGTGGACTCGTAATCTGGTGAACCGGGTTTGATTCCCCGCTCATCCACATGCAGCTGCTGAGTGACCTTGGGCTAGTCACACTTCTTTGAAGTCTCTCAGCCCCACTCACCTCACAGAGTGTTTGTTGTGGGGGAGGAAGGGAAAGGAGAATGTTAGCTGCTTTGAGACTCCTTCGGGTAGTGATAAAGCGGGATATCAAATCCAAACCCTTCTTCTTCTTCTTCATTGACAGAAGGTGTGTGGTCCTTCATTTTTTTATTACAGTCCCCTCCCACCTTTCCAAGGAACTCAGGTTGTGATGAGTGTTGCCACCCCACCCCATCATGCCCCAAGCACACAGATGGAAAGAACAAGTTCCTACATTTAGGCCCAACGTTTTTAATTTTATTTTTTTATCAAATTCTAAATTATAACAGATATTACAAGTCAAAACTACCAAAGAAAAACAAAGCGGAAGAGAGTGCAGAATGAATTCAGGAAGAAGACAATATTGCATCATAAACAAGCATCTTTTGATGAGACATAGAGGACAAAAGAATTATTGTAAAGGGAAGGATCAGTCTGGTATTAGATCTAGCTACAGCTGACCATTTTTCTTCTGGTTTGGCAGGGAGCGAGGTGGCTTTCTATTGACACCAGTTGTTGTCATGTGTTGAATAAAAGGATACCAATCAATAATAAAGCAGTCTGTGCTTCTCCGCCCCTGAACTTTTTAAACACAACTAGTCAACTGTTCAGAGAGTACAGTAGTCCAAACTCTTAGTGTACCATGTATCTAAAGAAATATATAGGCCCAAGGTTACTTGCAATGGCTTTGCTTGGGATGAGACATTCTCGTGTTTTGTTTTTTTACAGCTCGAGGTGCATTGACTGAGAAGAGAAATGAAGCCCAGGCAGTCCAGATGGTAAGTAAAAGGTGTCACGATTCCATGCTGTACTACTGAGGAGCAAGCCATGGACCAGAGGCCAGGGAGGATGAGACTCTGGATGATGCTCTTGGCCCCGAATGAGAAGCCCCATTTGTAGGCAATCAAAGTGGGGTGTTGGGCAGGAGTGGCTGGTTCCGTTTGGGCTCCTGAGGTGAAATGAGAAGGTACCACCCTCCGCTGAAGCCTCACTTACTGGAAGCCACTGAAGCCGCTTCTCTTCTTCACTTTTTGGGAGGTGGGGCACAGAGGTGCCCCTTGGATTCTGCTTCCTGAGGCGGCTGCCTCAGTCTGCCTCATGGGCGGGTTGGCCCTGGTGTTGGGCAATGTATTTGGACTGTTGGGCAGCCCTGTTTAGGGAAGCTTTTAATGTTTGACGGTCTATTGTATTTTAATATTTTGTTGGAAGCCGCCCAGAGCTGCTGGGGAAACCCAGCCAGATGGGCGGGGTATAAATAATAAATTGTTGTTGTTGTTGTTGTTAATTTATTTATTTGGGGTGGCAGGAGCAGCCACGACTGCGTCATGCAAGCTCAGAATTTTTTACATCGCTAGACTAAAGCCCTGCAGGACCTGATCTCCTTCCGCAGGGCCTGTAAGACAGAGTTATTCCGCCTGGCCTTCAATCTAGCCTGATCCCCTATTCCTTTTTCCCCTTCCCTTTTTTCTGAAGAAACCCTTCTGGGTCCCCACATTAAAATTATTCCCTGGTCTCCCTAATGGCCTAGCAAGACTAACTTGGCCAGTTAGCCCTGGTGATTCCACTGATGTTTGTTTTTTATGCTTTTTTAAGCTGTTTTTAAAGTTGTTTTTAATAATTGTTTTGTATTTGTTGTTAGCCACCCTGAGCCCGGTTTTTGGACCGGAAAGGGCGGGGTATAAATATTTTTTTTTTTAAAAAAAATTATTATTAGATTGCAACCTAGCACACCTAGACACGTGTGGTTTTTTTCTTTGTTCGTAAGAGGGAGGTTTATGCACATTGTATACTGACCAGTAGGAGATTAAGTTTACCAACCAACCCTTCCATCCCGTTTTCTTTCTTAAAGGTTGCCTGAACCCCAGGTATCCCACTCATTTCTGGCTGCAGCTCTAAGCTATTTACCAGCAGACTTTCAACTGCTGCCGTTGCATCGATTGTGGACTCCTGCCAGAACTTGCCTATAGGACTCAGGTAAGTTTGCTCTGAGATGTATAACATGCATGCAGCCCACTGTTCAGAGGAGAGCAAAAATTGCATGGCCACATGTCGAGTTTTTGCAGGTGAAGAAGGTTCCTGCTGTTTTGGAGGACAAATCGCCACACTTTCGTAATTCTTTGTGACTAATCGGGCACCCACACTCCTCATTGTACCTTGACTGTAGAGATCCTGGTGTTTTGATGTATTTTAATATTTGTTGGAAGCCGCCCAGAGTGGCTGGGGAGACCCGGCCAGATGGGCGGGGTACAAATAAAAATTATTATTATTATTATTATTATTATTATTTCTGGTGGAACTCTACTGTCCCCTTGATGGCGACATCATCCGTATTGGAACTCTGTTTGTGACATGGTTGTGTTGCTGTTGCAGGCAGCTGTTGGGTAGCAAAAGAAAGGGAATTCTGGTGGCTGCATGCTGGTTATCCTGTAAGCCACGGTTTGGATGACTGAGAATGAGCTCCACGTCTGCACTCCCTGCTTTCTTGTTTTGATTAAACCATAGTTTGCTGTCGTGTTTGAATGTTGCCAACTTTGCTTTGATCAAACCATGGTAGTTTGAGCTAAACAGGAAGTAATACATTAAAGCTGTGCATGTGAGGGAGGGAGAAGGGGGCACGTGGGCCATGATAATTGCTCCTGGTTCTTTTAAACTATGGTGTGGAGCAGGCTTCCCCAGACTAAGGCTCGCGGGTCGGATGTGGCCCGAGGGGCTCCTTTATCTGGCCCCCGGCGACCCCCACTGCCACCCGCTCTTACCGGTGCGGCGTGGCTGCCCATCTCCGGGTCGGCGCGGCACCGGAAATAGCTTGTGCACATGCGCATTGCGCAAGCATTCCTGGCGCACTTCCGGGTCCACGGAGGCCCGTGCGCACACGCACAAGCTATTTCCTAGTGTTGCGCTGACCCGAAAGTGGGCAGCCGCGCCGAAACTAGCGTGTGCGCGCATGCGCATGGGTGTGCGCTCGGCGCCGGAGGAACCAGGGTAAGTTTGGGGACCCCTGGTGTGGAGGATCATTTGAACACCACCATTCTGTACAAGTACTGTTAATAAGAGAAGCTGCGCATAGCCTGACCACTGTAGTTCATGTGGTGGCAACCTCAAAACTGGATTACTGCAATTCACTCTATGTGGATCTGGCCTTGGGCCTGTTTTGGAAGCTCCAGCTGGTGCACAGTGCTATAGCCAGACTGCTGATGGGGGCATCTGGTCGACAATGTGACACCATTGTTAAAAGATCTGCACTGTCCACCCTTCTAGTACTGTAGTCAGTTAAGGGTTGTTAGGAGACATTCTCAGAGTGATTTAACCAGGCACCCCCAAACTCTGCCCTCCAGATGTTTTGGGACTACAACTCCCATCATCCCTGACCTGGTCCTGTTAGCTAGGGATGATGGGAGTTGTAGTCCCAAAACATATGGAGGGCGAAGTTTGGGGATGCCTGCTGCAAGGGGAATAGGGCTCTCCTAACAACTCTCAGCACCTTTAGCAGACTACAGCTCCCAGAATTCCTTGGGAGACGCCATGACGCTTTGAAGTCCATTATATGAACGCGGACCAAGATAAACAAAAGAGCAATTTAAGAAACAGGCAAGAACACAGAGCGGAAGCAACTGCTGACCAGCAGCCTCTTCCTACTTCCTTAAGGAGAGCTGATTGGCAGCTGCGCAGGATGCAGCTGGGTCTTAATAGCCGTGACTCGTACCCCACAGCAGGCTGCCACCCTCATTCCGTTGTTGGAAGTGTCATTCTGGAGTCCTCAGTTGGGCAGCCTGAATAAGGGCAGAGCTCAGCCGCCCCAGGGGTATGGTCCAAAGACACCTGATGCAGGAGCCTGGATGGAAAGCTACCTGGGAGCTTCCTGTGGGCAGCTGAGAGTGCCAATGTGGGAGAAAGGCAGGAAGTAAGTGCTTAGCGTGGCTGAAACTGATTGCTTCTTTGTGAACTATTCATTTCTTAACCTGCTGGGTTCTGATGTCGGCTACGCTATGTTTTCTATTTTTATTATAAGCTTCCTTGAATGCATTTTATGCAAGAAAGTTGCAAGTGCAGTAAATGAAATAAAGACAATTACCAGAGGTTAAAACAAGGGTTCCTAAAGTGGTCCGTGGACCAGAAGTGGTCCATGAGCTTCATTCAGGTGGTCTGTGGCATGCCTGCATGAAATGCTCATGTTGGTTTTTAATAGTACGGTATTTTTATTTCTTCTTTTCTTTACCTTGCGTTTTATTGTATCGCAGATCTGTGGAATGCAAATTGTAAGGCAATATACAAAATTAAAAAGCAATACAAATGCAATTACAAATCATACAGCATCTAGCACAGTGAATTAAGGTTGCTGCAACAGGCAGAAAAATTGTTAAGTGGTCTGCCAAGACCCTTGGCCATTTGGATTAAAGCTTCTGGACCACACAGCATTTACCTGGGACAAAAACCTGCTGAGCATACAGGAACTTACTTCTGAGTAAACATGTACAGGCTTGTACTCTTTAAGTCCCACTAAAGCCAATGGAGCTTACTTCTGAGTAGACATGCTTTGAATCGTGCTGGATGTGGACCCTAATAGGTGATAGCAATTGCTTTGGATGCCATTTAGTCTACTCCTTTTGCCTTGTGTTTCACTCTTTTTGAATATCACAAATTTATTGTCATTCAACTTTAATTTGGTGCCACTACTGATAAAAATGGTATTTTATAATGCTCTTTTGCAAGCCACATTGAACCTCGTCTTGGGAAAAAGGCAGGATGCAAATACATTAAATGATAATAATTAATAGTAATTTGCGCTGTTGGTTTTTAGGCAGCAGTGGGAGAGGGACATACCTAAGGCCCACGCATGTCAAGTGAAGTGCATGACTAATAATAATAATAATAATTATTATAATTATAATAATTTATTATTTGTAGCCTGCCCATCCGGCTGGGTTTCCCCAGCCACTCTGGGTGGCTTCCAACAGAACATTAAAATGCAATAGTCTATTAAACATTAAAAGCTTCCCTAAACAGGGCTGTCTTCAGATGTCTTCTAAAAGTCTGGTAGTTGTTTTTCTCTTTGACATCTGATGGGAGGGCGTTCCACAGGGCGGGCGCCACTACTGAGAAGGCCCTCTGCCTGGTTCCCTGTAGCTTTCCTTCTCGCAGTGAGGGAACCGGCAGAAGGCCCTCAGCGCTGGACCTCAGTGTCCGGGCAGAATGATGGGGGTGGAGACGCTCCTTCAGGTATACTGGACTTTGTCTCCTTAGTCTAGGACAAGATTAGGGGCCCCAGGTTCAAAACAGGAGAGGGCTGCTGCACCTTTTTGTTGTTGCATGGAAATGGGAATTTTGGCTTGTCATACATTAAATGCTGGGACCCAGCTATTAAAGGTGCAGGAGCACCTGTTCCCATGTGTCCACCTTAGCCACCTCCAGCTATTACCCTCTGCTGTGACTGGGCTCTTGGTCAGACAGCTGAGCTTAGATAAAAGAGAGGCCTGGAAACTTTGATGAAAAGCTTCTGAGTGGGTGTCTGGGTAAAGGGGAAGCAAAAGCATCAATACTGTTTAGTCTGCAATGCAGAAGAGGATGAGATGAGGTAGCAGTGTTGTTTTAATTTTTTTCCTGTTGTCTGACTATTCACACTTTCGCAGGATACAGGATGTGTCCCTGTATCTTATACAGATCAGCTGTAGGTTCAGGGGAAGGAGGTGATAATTTTTGAGCATACTTCTTCTAGGGTTTAAGCCTCACCTTTCCCAGTCTTCTATTTACCTCTAGCTACCTGCTTTAGGGGTGAATAGAAGGTAGATCAGTATCTTAAGTACATTGGCAAGGATTTCTTACGCAGCAACAAAAGAGCCCCCCTAAATACTGTCTTTCCCCATTTTTAAGACACCGTCTTATAATTTTTTTTCCTCAAAAAAACACAGGGTGGCTTATTTTCAGGGGGGTGTCTTATTTTTACTTCTCACAAAGGTAAAAAAAACCTGCCATGGCTTACTTTATGACTACGTATTAAAAAAGGGGAAACAGGGTAAGCTGGTGATTGGGGGTGGGAAAACGGGTGTGCTTTTATTTTTGTGGAAGGACTGTGAGTGCAGTTGGGGTTTGGTACTTGAAACAATTCCTCGGGCTCAGAATTCCTTAATTGTACCTTGTTGTCTTTGGCACCAGCTGGTGGATCTTGGCATTCTGGTAGAAAACAACAACAAAGTAGATCCCACAAGAAGTTCGCCCTCTCTCGTTTCACATAATGAAAGAGAGCCTTCCAGCAAACTCATTGCAGAACCGTGCCTTAAGTTCCACCTTTATTCAGATGATCAGACTGGATATTCCAGAGCACAGAGGCAAGAAAGGAATTGGACTTTGTGGGCCTTTCTAGGCAATGGTTTCCTATGGTTGTTTTGGCAGCATCTGTACTACTACTACTTCTTTGGCGATCACTTGTAGCCGAGTAAGATTGTCTTCCATGTACACGGTTTTAAAAGTGAGTCCTTAAGTGACCATGGAGGCCAATTCTGGATCCACACGTCCTTCCACAGTGGGGACACTGGTTTCTGGGTGGGAGTTGATCACGGTGTGGATTTGCCAAGCGTTCCTTCCTCTTAGCACGTTTCTCCCTTTCGTCCTGAGTTTGAGCCTCTTCAAAGCCCATGACACTTTTGGTAAAGGCTGTTCTCCAACTGGAGCACTCACAGGCCTGTGTTTCCCAGTTGTCGGTGTTTATACTACAAGCACTTGTACTCCTGCCCTCAACTCCAGCATTCCCCAACTCCAGTGGTTAGAACTGTGAATGAACTTAACTACTGTTCTACCAGAGAATGGCATCCGTGGTGATGGTGAATGATTTCTGGAATATGATTTATACAATTGTTGTCGAGGTCTGTCTCCAGAGAGCCAGTGTGGTGTAGTGGTTAAGAATGGTTGACTCGTGATCTGGTGAACCGGGTTTGCGTCTCCGCTCCTCCACATGCAGCTGCTGGGTGACCTTGGGCTAGTCACACTTCTTTGAAACCTCTCAGCCCCACTCACCTCACAGTGTGTTTGTTGTGGGGGAGGAAGGGAAAGGAGAATGTGAGCCGCTTTGAGACTCCTGAAGGGGAGTGATAAAGCGGGATATCAAATCCAAAGTCTTCTTCTTCATCATCATCATCATCCTGCCTTCACCCTGATTTGCTTGTGGGGTGTTTTACATGTCTTCCCATTCATCATTCATTCATTTTTTTCATCACTCTGCAAGCTGCAAAAAAGCTGTGCTTATCTGTGGATTTGTTGTGCCGAGGCGACAGAGCGCTTCAATCCACTTTAAATGTGCAACCCTAAATTTATGGCATGCGCTGGAATCCCTCCTGTAAAATAGTCTGGAGACACCTTTGGGATTGACAATAGCTGAGATTTCACACACGTTCCTGCCAGGAGACTCCTGCGTGTCTCACTCTTTTGTCTCTACTTGCTGTGAAAATGGTTCAGAAACATAAGATGGATATTTTAATATTTACTGGTGGAATTCAGCCCGTTGATAACGGGCTCTAGCGGGGGCGAGCGGGACCCGAGGCGTGGAGGCGGTCAGCGGCGGCGGCCGGGGCGAGGAGGTTGCGGGGTGGCGTCCTCGTCCTCCTCGCCGCCGCTGCCTCCAGGCCGGGCCGGCCCTCCTCCTCCTCCTCCTCCTCGGGGCTCCTCCGTGGAGGTGGCAGCGGCGGCAGCGGAGGAGGAGGGCGAGCTGCTGAACTGTGGGCGCGCGCAGCAGCACTCCTCGGCCTCGGCGCCTCCGCCGCCAACGGTTCTCCCCGCTGCCGGCTGGCGCTGCCCCCGCCCCCTCCTCTTCCCTCCCTCCCTCCCTCTCTCGCTCCCTCCCTCGCCCGCCTCAGCCAGGATCCACGGCGGTGCGCTCCCTCACAGCCCCGCTCGCCCGCCGCTTCCCCCGCGCTTTGGCGAGGCTGGTGTGCGGGCGAGCGCACCGGAGCGCAAAACGGGGGAGGAGGCGGCGGCAGCAGCCTAGGCGCGCACTTTGCGCCCGCGATCACCGGCTCCTCGCACTGCTGCTCGGAGGAAGAGGCGGACGCCGCTGCTGCTCCTCCTCGGGAGGCAGGTTCCCAGCAGCCAGACGCGCCTCGGATCCTTCCGGCGGCGGGAGCCTCCAGGAACAGGAGGCTTGGCTGGAGGTGTGCGGCCGGCGGCGCTTTGGCGAGGCTGGAGGAGGAGGTGGAGGAGGTTCTGTGCACGACGGCGGCGCGGCCCCAAGTGACACCGCGTGTGTGCCGCCGCTGACTTCCGGCCTGCGTCCCTGTTGGGGGGGGACAGTAGAGCTGTCCAATCCCTGCGTCCGTGTGTGCCATGCGCAGAACGCACTTCCGTGACACACGGAAAAGCAGGGACACTTCAAGATTATTATATAGGATAGTCATTCAGATCAAACTGCTAAGTGTATTGTAAAAACAAAAATATTTATTGGCTATACGAATTGGCTGGCAGTGGACTTACTCGGGGGGGGGGTTGTCATCCTGCAGGCTTTTGAATTGGCCACTGGAGACCGTCTCTTTGATCCCCATTCTTCTTCTTCTTCTTCTTCTTCTTCTTCTTCTTCTTCTTCGGAGTCTGAATACTAGTTGCTGGGATTCACAGGTGGGTGAGTTCTGTTGTGCTCGTGTCCAGCTTTGCAGGCTTTCTGGTTGGGTAAGGGTTAGGAACCTAGGAAGCTGCCTTTCTACTGAGCCAGACCATTACTCCATCCAGCTCAGTTTTGGGTACGCAAAATCGGTAGCGTCTCTCCAGGGTTTTAGGCTGAGGTTTCTCCCAGTCCTATCTGGAGATGCTGGGAATGGAACCCAGGACCTTCTGAGTGCAAAACAGATGCTCTACCACTGAGCTACATCCTTTCCCCGGTGCCATGTTGTTATGTCTGCTCTGGACCACACGGGTGGAAGGGGAAGCACAGAGCAAAAATGTCAGGCCTCTTGCAGCTCCTCTTCAAGCCAAAAATGGTCAGAGCAAAAACAGAAGAACAAGTAGAAGAAGGGCTGTCCCAGGTTGTGTGGGCTAATTAGTACATCAAAAGCCCAGAGACCAAAAGGAAAACACCCCAGTAAAAAGCAGTTTGATGAGAGGGTTTGAAGAAGAAACACTCTGCCGTTTGCATTTGTTGCGGGACTATAACCCTGCTAAATTAGGCAGTTCTTCATTTCGGTTTGTTGTTCTTTTTCCTTTCCTTCTGCCCTGCCCTCCCGGAGCTCCGCACAGCTCTTGTTTTAGCACAGAATTCAGGGCAGAGGTGGCCGTGGCGGTGGCAGAATTGCAGCAAACTGTCATTATATTCCCAAGGCATGTGTGGTTGCACAACGTGCGGTGGCAGAGAGTTCAAGTCCAGATGAAGGGACCTTTGTGGTTGGAGGAGTTTGCTGCTCAAAAAATAAACATAAGAAGAAGCCTGCTGGATCGGACCAAAGGCTCATCTAGCCCAGTAAACCAACTGGATAACTATGGGAAGCCAGCCAGCAGGGCCTAAATTCAGCAGCACCCTCCCCGTTTGCAATTCCTAGCAACTAGCCTGCTGCCTCCTGCCACCGTGGCTTGCAGCCATTGAGAGCCTTATTCTCCATGAATTTGTCTAGTTCCCTTGTAGTGCTGTCCAGCTTTGTAGCTGTCTTGTGGAAGTGAGTTCCATAGTTTAAGGCACTGTGTGCCAAAGTAATGACATCGCCGTTTGTTGTGCGGGGGTGGAGTGGGGTCTCATCCACTCCCCTCAAGCCACTTTTTTTTTTAAAAGCTACCTTGAAACCATGGCTCTGGACTCTGGGGAAGGAGGAGGAGGAGGGTGTGAGCCCAAGGCCAGCCTAAACTATGGGTTAGCGTGATGTCTGAACACAGTCTGTGCTGTGGGGATAAAGGAGGGGGAATAAGTAAGTATGCTGCCCTGAGTTCCTTGGAGGCTGGGAGAAAAGTGTGTGTTTATTGTATGCGATTTATATTACAGTGATACCTTGGTTTAAGAACAGCTTAGTTTATGAATAACTTGGATTAAGAACGCTGCAAACCAGGAAGTAGGTGCTTTGGTTTGTGAACTTTGCCTTGGAAGCAGAACATGTTTGGGCTTCCTGTTGAGTGTGTTCCATTTGTAAATTGAGTCCCCCACTGCTGTGGGAAAGCACGCCTTGGTCTAAGAACGCTTTGGTTTAAGAACGGACTTCCGGAACGGATTAAGTTCGTAAACCAAGGTGGAGGCCTTTGATTCTTACAGCCTTAGCTCATAATGCCAGCCTCCCTTCCCCTTCCTGATTTCCTTCCTTGCATAAAAGTTTTCCAGTCCAAGCTGCAGCAAGTGGACTGCCTTCCTTCACTTTCCAGGGTCTTTTTCACTGGCTGTGAAAATTCTGCAGGGAGGCCTGGCTGGTTACAAGATTGGCCAAGAAAAAGGTACATGGCCACGGGTTCAATTAAGTTCCACTTCTCCAATCTCTCCTACCCACGCCGCCTGAAATATTCCCCCCCCCCTGAAGCTGAACTTTGTACGTTGGCAGGGGATTTGCCCCAGAGACAAGCAGATGCTCTGTGCTTTCTAGCCTAAATCCTTTAAGACTGGTAGAATTCAAATCCATTAAAAGTTTTTTTTTTTTTTAATGCACTAGAAAGGCTTCTCTGAAGCCTGCTGAGTATAAGCTTTTGTGTGGCACCAGGCCAGAAATTCAGCCTGCTTCTCCATGTTATTGAGGTCAGGCCTTCTTTTATTTTTTATTTTATGATCGCTGTCCACAGTCTTTACCATCTCCCTCCTCAGTTTCAAACCATTCATGAATCCAGCTAGTGTATTTACCACACAGCCCTTCAAATATCTAATTAAAATGTTGAATACTACTGGACGGCTGCCAGCTCCAGCCAGAGCCTCCTCCCAGTATGTCACTAGACAATTGATCACTGTCGTTTTCCTGTCAATTTATATCCCTCTCGCATAACAGCACTGTCTGGCCGGGAGCTTTCTGTGGTTTCATTATGGCTGTTATTGTGTGCTTGTTATAGCTGAGGATCCAGAGGTCTTGAGCGGCTGCCATTCAGATGGGCAACGCGAATCCTGCCCTTTCACCATTGGCACCTTGGTCTTCAGACTCCTGATTTACATCCATTTCTCTCCCTCGTGATGGAAGGCTGTGGAGAAACATATGGAAATGCCTGACAAAAAATACTGGTCGGCGGTGTGTTTCTACGGACCAGAAAGAGAACATGGGAAAGGTTATTAGCTGCCTTATCCTAAGTCAGGCTGTTGGCTCAGCTAGGCCTCTGCTGTCCAAAGTTTCCCAACTGTATCAGTGGCACAGTTTGTCTGTGACATATGCCACTCAAATAGACACTCACATTGTTCTCAGGTGGCTCCCAGAACAAAGGGCAGGCATCCTGCTTTGTAAATGAAGGCTAGGCCTATGGTTATTGTTAAACTTTGTGTACCACCCTTCATCTGTAGATCTCAGGGTGGTTCACAAAATTAAAAACTAAAATGAAAGAAACACAAAATACGTAATAAAAACAAGAACAGGAACAAACCAACAACCCCCTCCTTCCATCTGTTCCCATTTGCCCAGATTTTGCCCAGACTTTGGGGTTTTATTTATTTATGTTGCCTTTATAGCCTAAGGCACACAAGATGACATATGTCAGTGATGGCCAAACTTGGCCCTCCATATGTTTTGGGACTACAACTCCCATCATCCCTAGCTAACAGGACCAGTGGTCAGGGATGATGGGAACTGTAGTCCCAAAACAGCTGGAGGGCCAAGTTTGGCCATCACTGACGTATGTGGTTCTCCCCACCTCTTTCTATCCTCCCAACAACCCTTTGAGGTAGCTTAGGCTAAGTGTTGGGTGGGGGCGGTGGGCGAGGTTAGCCTAAATTTACCCAGTGAGCTTCATGGCTGAGTGGGGATTTACCGGTAAACCCTGGTCTTAACCATTACACTAAACTGGCTCATAGGCTCCCCTGGCTAGATTCTGAGCAATGATGATGCTTCGGGACTTCCCTCACCCTTGTCACCTGCAGTGCAGGCTGTATCGGGGAATCCCAGGGTGTTCCTCAGGATGATGCAACTGGTCATATACTGGCAGTGAGTGACTGAGTGTGACAGGGAATGGAGGGATTAGCATTGCACGTGGCCTGCCCACGCTTGAGGGGCAGTGAGTGTGGCCAATGTACAGTAGTAGCTTAATTTTTCAAGGCATGCTTCAACATCTGTCATGGTGCATAATCTGCCCCAGCATTCACAGTGGGAATAATTTGGGAATCCCTGGTCAACTCTTTAATTTGCAGCAGCCATCCAAGGCCTCCGTTTTTGTGGACACTGTGCCATCAGTTCCTTCTCACGTGATAAATCTGTCCTGGATGCTTTAGCTGAGATTCCTGCATTGCAGGGGGTTGGACTAGATGACCCTTGGGTCCCTTCCAACTCTGTGATTCTAAATGCTGACCCCATCATCATCATCATCGAGTGAATCATGGCCCACTAAAAAAAAGCAGCAGATTATGCAGCTTTCTGGACATCACTGTTTCAGATCTTAAGCATGATTTGTTTGTTGTTTATTTAATTTATATCCCACCTTTGTTCCAAAGAAGTCTGGTACGGCAAACACACAAGCGATAAAATGTCTAAAAGCAATTCCAGCACAGATGCTGACTGGGAAAGATCTCTGCTTTTTAAAAGGCTGGTGGAAAGAGGAAAATTTTCAGACAACAAAGGTGGTGCTGGCCTAGTATTTAACTGAGGTGAGGTGAGGTTCCCAAATTCCTATATTGTGTGGCATGGACTGCCTGATAAGATGGTATTTTCAGGAGGCCCTCTCCTGCAGAGCACAGTGATCGATTGGGTATACAGTCGTACCTCGGAAGTCGAATAGAATCCGTTCCGGAAGTCCGTTCGACTTCCAAAATGTTCAGAAACCAAGGCGCGGCTTCTGATTGGATGCAGGAGGCTCCTGCAGCCAATTGGAACCCATGGAAGCTGCGTCGGACACTCGGGTTCCAAAAAACGTTCACAAAACGGAACACTCACTTCTGGGTTTGCGGCGTTTGGGAGCCAAGACGTTAGACTCGCAAGGCGTTTGGGATCCAAGGTACGACTGTATATTGATTAAAGAGAAAGAACAGCTTGCTGTGGGGAAGTCTGCATTAAAATCCTTCACCCGACAATAGTTTTTTTCTTTGGCGTGGCTGTTTTGCTTCTTAAATATAGGGGCTTCCTCTGTCATGTGATCTGTCCCGTTCTCCCCCCCCCCCCCAAGCTGGTAGGTACAGTTCAGTAGCAGCTCTCTACCTTGAGACCTGCTGTTTGTGTACTTTGGGCTTTAAGCGTCGCTGGGTCATGAATCGCACTCTTAATGAAAAAATAGACTCTTCTCTATATTTAGACACTGAACGGGGCTTGGCTGTTTTTCTTTTTGGAAAGTATCTTGTAAAAACTTGGCTGCTTCTGAGTAGCCTGATGGGTGTGTGTGTGTGTGTGGAGGGGGGGAGAGAAATAATTTAAGGCTTTGTCTGTTATGAAAGCTGTTTAAACAATAGCTAACTTACACACACATCTCGGGAGCAGCTTACTTGAAGCTGCTTCGCTATGAACTAGTCACCCACATCGTGGAGCACAATCCCGCTGTGTTTATTTTCAGCGCTTATCCCGAGAGTGGGGGGCGGGATACAGGAGCACCGGCTGTTTCAGAGACCACCAAGCAGGTGGTAGCTTGAGTGCCATACCTGGGCAAGTGCAGCAACTGGACAGAGTGGGGAGAAAAAAAGAAGTCCTCTTTTTCGTAGGATGATTCGTTATACCAGACATCTTGCACCTTTGTCCATCTAGACCAGTATTGTCTACTCTGACCGGCAGCAGATCAACAGGATGTCAGGCAGAGGTCCTTCCAGGTTTGGGTCACCATTAAGGACTTGCCTTCCCAGTTCCCAGCTGCCCCTTACCCATCCCGTCATCAAGGTGGGATGGAGGAGTTTCCAGAGCTCGAACCACAAGGACTTCACCACTTGAGGCCAAGACTTTAAAAATGTCAGGAAGGGAAAGGAGAATGTTAGCTGCTTTGAGATTCCTTAGGGTAGTGATAAAGCGGGATATCAAATCCAAACTCTTCTACTTCTTCCTCTTCCTCCTCCTCCTCCTCCTCCAAAGAATGCTTGGGGCTGTAGTTTGTTAAGGGAGCCGAAAGAAGTGACAGAAGTTCCTGGGAAGAGGGACTGATGGTTAAACCATCCTGGGAACGGTTCCTTTGTGAGGGGAATAGGAGTCTCCTAACAACTCTCAGCACCCTTGATGAACTACAGCTCCCATGATTCTTTGGGGGAAGCTATGATAGTGCTTTAAATGCGTGGTGTGTATGTATGTGGCCATAGTTTCGTGAGCTACTGTCCACAGTATTGTCTCAATCCTACAGAAGAAGGGCTGTGCCATGTCAGCAGCTTTTGGATCGGCCAGGCCTGGTGTATCTTCCAGGAGCATGGTCCTTCTGCCTTTGCCTACTCAACAGAGCATTTCCTGCAGTGCCGCACCTCAAGCCACTGAGCTGGAGAACAGCCCTGGAGGCCCATAGCCCCGGCCTGCTCCCAATTTAGCATAAATTTAGCATAAATGGTTTCACAAACGCATTGGTGATGGATGGTGCAGTAAATCGGGACCTAAGAGACAGGTACCGTGTTTCCCCGAAAAGAAGACATACAGTGGTACCTCGCCTAACGGAGATAATGCGTTCCGACGCGATTTCCGTCAGGTGAAAAAATTCGTTTGGTGAATCCCCATAGGAACGCATTGGGGAAAAATTCCTAAGTCGAAAAAATCGGGTCAAAAGTTCATAAGTCGTAAAAATCCTATTAAAAGCGGCCGCGACGTCTTTTCTTTAGTCGAAGAAATTCGTTTGCGTCGGCCATTTTGTTTTACCGGAAGTCATTCGTTAGGCGAAAAATACGTTAGGCGAGTTATTCGTTAGGCGAGGTACCACTGTACCCATAAAATAAGCCGTAGCAGGATTTCTATGCATTTGCGCAATATAAGCCATACCCCAAAAATACAAAGGATAATATACTAAACCGTGAACAGCTATAGATGAAAATGTATTGAATCATGAACTAAACAGACAATGTCATACAAAAAGCATACATAGGTATTTCCTCAGAGGCAAAAGCCTGTATATACTTTCAAACATTAAAATGCTAATTCAAAGTGCAATATATAGTGTTGGAGATGGTTGTGCAAAGTCCATCAATTGTATGGGTCTATCTTTCCAGTGTTAAAGATGGTTAAGCAAAGTCCATCAAATGTATGGGTCTGTCTTCCCGACGGGTGGCCAGCTTCGAATCTTCCCGTTTCACCAGCAGTTTCGTCAAGGACTGGACTTTATCATCAACATAGAACTAGGATATTCCGCATAGCTAAGCTATTCTAAGAAACTCAAACACTCATCATTCAAATAAAGCTACCCCAAAAATAAGCCATTCCTCAAAAATAAGACATAGTGACTCGGCGCCTCTCCCTTAAGACGGCCTGGATAGGCGTGGCTATGCAGCGTACCGATGCGGAGCGGTTAAAATAAGACATCCCCCGAAAATAAGCCATAGTGTGTTTTCTTGAGAAAAAAAAAATAAGACGGTGTCTTATTTTCGGGGAAACACGGCAGTGGTAGCAGGACTGTTGCTGGATGGGAGATGGATATCAACAGTAGGCCCTGCTCTGCTGCATCTTCTCAGCAGGCAAAAGAACTGGAGGAGGCTGTGGAACAGGACCAGTGAGGGGGCATGGCTTTGTGGGTAGGGTGGGTGGTCAAGAGGGCTAGATAGAGAGGCTCCCATATTTGGCCCCCGGGTATGAGGTTGCACATCGTCGTTGTCGGCCATCTTGACACAGGAAAGCCAGAGCATCTCCAAGAGGGGGCTGTCCAGCGTCTGCTTGAGAGACCTTCCAGCAAGGGTGTGTGTCAGGGATATGCCCACCCCTGCCAGTCCGGCACTGAGTGGTTACCGGCGGCCTCAGCCTTTGCTGTCGATGGACCCGTCTTCCAGTGAGTCTGCCACCTCCTCCTCGGGGGAGGAGCAGTTGCCGGGAGGGAGCCAGGGGGTGAGAGGTCTCCAGGATGATGCAGAGAGACCTAACACCGCTGAGCAGACCCACTCGGAGGGGGAGACACCGTTTCTGGCGCCTGCTTTACGCAGAGGGACTAGGGGAGGAAGGAGACTCTGGTGTTGGTGCCGCAACAGGAGGGGGGCACTTCCGGATTCCGCTAGCGACTAGACGGTCATGTTTAGGATTAGCTCTGCACTGTACATACCGTCTTTCCCCCTTTTTAAGACACCGTCTTATAATTTTTTTTCCTCAAAAAAACACAGGGTGGCTTATTTTTGGGGGATGTCTTATTTTTATTACGTCAGTATGGTACGGTACAGCCTCCCTCTGCGCGCTGAGCAGGCGGGGCAGAACTTGCAAGAGGCGCGTTTCCCCCCGCGCCTCTCGCTGGTTCGCTGGCTCCCTGCGCACGCATGAGGGGCTGAGGAGGCGACGGGAACAATGGCGGCACCATGGCTTATTTTTGGGGTACGTCTTACTTCTCACAAAGGTACAAAAACCCTGCCATGGCTTACTTTGTGACTACGTATTAAAAAGGGGGAAACAGGGTACTTTGCATAATAAAATGATAGAAAGACAAGAAGGACTTGGTCTTTACTCTTGAGCAACCGTCAAGGGAACCTGATAGCATGCCCACCACCCTGCTAGGTGATTTGGTTCCATTGTCAAACTGCTCTTACCGACAAGCAATGGCACTCAGGATAAATGATATATACCGGTAGCTCATAGTTCGTGATAGAACCATGGGCCTGGCTGCAGAATTTCGGCTTCCTTCATGTAGGCGAGCGATGGATCGCCTTGGGTTATCATAGCTCCCCACACCCCGCAGCACATCACTTGGCTTGGAGCAGCCGTCTCTTTCACTCGGCGAAACTAACACAATTGATTCCAAATTCCTGTAAAAACATGTACATATACAGAGCAAGTATCGACGCAGTAAAAAAAAAAACCTTTTCTCCCCTCCGGGTAATTTTCGTTGTGTAGGATCGGGTTGTTTAACCACACAGAGGTCTTTCTCAGGGCTGGTTATTAAGATGGTTAAAAACCCCTGCAAATATATAAAAAGCCTGTGTGGGGGATCATGGTATCCAAATGACGTACAAATCCCAAAAGTGTCTTACTCTTAAAAAAAAAAAACACCCCAAAAAACACACCCGCCCCTGCAATATTCTTCTTTGTGATTATTTTATTATCTCCTAGTTAAAACCAAACTGGAGCATCTGCAGTGCCATACCTCTGTTGCTTTCTTCTGCCTTTTCTATAATTAGCGATTATAATAAATATTTGCTCCGCTGAGCATTAAAAAGGTATGCGCTGCTCCGACATCTCTCAGACGTATAATGGGTAGGCACCAAACTGGCAGGAAGCACTTTATTTGCCTGCTATTAATAGCTCTTCAGGATTATAAATGGGAAATAGTTACTCATCTCAAGAGTTGTTTTCCAAGTGGGTGAAATCTGCCATTTAAATAGATGGCTGCACATTTGGGCATTAGGAGCAGAGCAAGCAGCAGCTGGGGCCCGTCAGATGGATGGGAGTGTGCGAAGAGAGCGGTGCTTCTTCCGTCCCTGGCAATGTTTTGTTTGCAATCACTGTTAGTTATTTAACGTGAACATGCACAGTACGGCAAGATGCAGAAATGCAGAGCAATCATAAAACAACAAATAAGAGCAGGTAGTTGAAAAGCCAGCAGCCAAATGAAAACCGGCAGTCGCCTCACCCTGCCTAACGTTAGAGCCGGCCCTGAAGTGGCTAGGAATGGCTCAGTCTCCTTTGGCTATGCCATTCTCTGTGGAAGCACTGGATAAAACACACCCACAACCTCCCCAGCACTTTCAGCCTCAGGAATGGAGACAGTTTTATAAATCCTTTTTAAAAAAAATCTCTGTTTAGGGGCTCTCCTGAAGCAGGTTTGTTGGTTGCACACTAGAGAAAGCAGCATTTATTAGTGGCTAGGCAACCCCCGCTTTTGTTTACAGAACTCCATTGGGATTATTAACTAATAATGTGAAATCTAGCCTGGAAGCAGAAGGCGTTATCCTCCATCACTTGACGCATCCAGAAGGGAGCAAGGAATTGTTATTGAGGTGGATAATAAAAGAGGATTGAAATCAATCTCTTGAATGCAGATATGAGATTAAAATTTGCCACTGGTGGCAGGGTGGGTGGGTGGAGAATTCAAAAATGTGCGATCTCTCTTACTTTTTTGCCTTTGGAGGAGCTCAAAGACCATACCCACAGCAGAGGAGGGCGGTTCAATACCAATCGACGTACATTTCATTCAAAAAACTCCTAAAAAGTCACAGGTTTCCTTCGCAGTTCCCACGTAACAGGAGATATAGGCTTCTCTTGCAGAAGCAATTAATCCTGTATTGCCTTCTGGTGCACTCCAGATTAAATACACTGGACCTGGGAGTGTTATTTCAACAGCGAGGAGTGGGAAATTTCCTTGGGGAGGTATATTAAACAATATATACTGTGACACCTTCCCGATGAAGGAGAATCAAGAAACTGCTGGAAACCCTGATTTGTGTCTTTCTAAAAAGGGGATCTCGGTGAGCAGGTAGGAGAGGAGAGGCTCGGGAGCGACGTGCCGTGGCTGTACTAGTACGGTATATTTTGGCCAATTCCAACAAAATCTGCAGATGCATATGCAAATTATCCTTCTCCCTTCTGCTAAGGATTATGATGCTGGGATTACTAAAAGCAGTACTAGGAAGTTACGTAGAGCATCAGTTGCAGAGCAGGCAGGGGGGGGGGTTTGCGTTGTTGTTTTTTGCTGCTACAGAAAGCAGGAAGGAAGGAATGGCGCGTGTATATCCTATTTTTCAGAAGCAGTTGGGGCAGAGGACAGCAGGGAGGTTCTAGCCAAGGATGTGCAACTCAGTGTGCTTAAAAAGTCTGCCAAGAAAAAGCTGGATTTTCTGATCTGTTCAAATGACGCAATTTATTTCTTTGCTTCGTTTACTAGGGTTTATAGCTGCATGAGCAATGTCGCGCTTGTGCAACGGGACTGCCTCTTCTTCTCCCTGTGCAACGCCAAATTCTGCTCCAGAGGGGTCCCCCAACCTCTGTGTGTTGTTGCTGGAGGGAAGAGGAGAGGGAAATTCTGTTGCGCAAGTAGAATAGCAGCCTTGGAGATGACCCGCAGTCCACTTTTCACACAGCAGCCCTCACAGCACCTATGGAATGTAGAAAAGGACACACAAAAACAGCACACTTAAAAACCAAGTTGGGCCCAGCAGGGCCTGGCGTTTGTCAGCTTCCTTCTCTTGCAACCCACACGGTAGTGTGGGCAGCATATGTGCACTTCCTTATTGTCCAGGTTTGTGGTCCCGTTGGGATTGGGCAGGGAGCCATGCAGGGCGATGGGATGCTGCTTCCTGGCCCCTGTAGAAAAGAGCCTAATAGACCGTGGGTGGAGAAGAAGTTGACTTCCTGGGCTTGAGGCTCATGGGGAGACATTGTAGGGAGAGGGCAAGCTAGGGATCCCAGTAGAAGGCTGGCTGGGACAAGGCAGACTGCGTGTTTTGCAAGCAGGACCTCCCAGATCCAACAGTTGGCATTTCCAGGTAGAAGAAGAGTGGTGCCAGTAGTCTCTGCAGAGCTAGGCTGACTCGCCACAAGGCAGCCTCAGATGTTAATTTCTAGTGCATGAGAGAAACCTCACAGACAGGCCACACTTAGGAGCAGTTGGAAATTTTTGCATTCTGCAAAAATGCAAAGCATGAATGAGAATGTCTGAATACCGAGTGCTGGGAATCACAGGTGAGGAGAGCAGAGCTTCAAATGTCCCTATTTTTCAGGGTCTCAGTTTCTGATTTGATCCCAGAATGTCCCGCTTTTCCGTAGGACATCCTTATGTTCATTGGAGAAATGTTGGAGGGTATAACAACAACAACAACAACAACAATTTGTTATTTATACCCCACCCATCTGACTGGGTTTCCCCAGCCACTCTGGGTGGCTTCCAACAGAACATTAAAATGCAATAGTCTATTAAACATTAAAAGCTTCCCTAAACAGGGCTGTCTTCAGATGTCTTCTAAAAGTCTGGTAGTTGTTTTTCTCTTTGACATCTGGTGGGAGGGCGTTCCACAGGGCGGGCGCCACTACCAAGAAGACCCTCTGCCTGGTTCCCTGTAACTTGGCTTCTCATAGTGAGGGAACCGCCAGAAGGCCCTCGGCGCTGGACCTCAGTGTCCGGGCAGAATGATGGGGGTGGAGACGCTCCTTCAGGTATACTGGACCGAGGCCGTTTAGAGCTTTAAAGGTCAGCACCAACACTCTGAATTGTGCTCGGAAATGTACTGGGAGCGTATGGAGTTATGCGGCCCCCGAGCCTAAGAGATAAGTAACTATACAACCTTTAGAAGACATCTGAAGGCAGCCCTGTATAGGGAAGTGTTTTAATGTTTAATGTTTTATTATCCTTTTATATATGATGGAAGCTGCCCAGAGTGGCTGGGACAGGGTATCCTATATAATAAACTTGCTGTGTCCCTGCGTCCGTTCTGTGTGTCACGGAAGTGCGCTACTGCGCATGTCCGGGACCCACACAGACGCAGGGATTGGAGCGGGCGGAGAGGGGGGCGTGTCCGCGAGGCAGCGGCGGCGCACGCGCGTTCTCAGTTGCGCCAGCGCCGCTGCCTCGCACGGACGCAGAGGGCCGCCCCATCCTCGGCGCCGCTACCGCCGCCCCCGGGGAAAACGAAGACGGGGGAGGGAGCCCCTCTCCACCCCCCAGCGGCCGCTGTTCTGCCGCCTCCTGCCTCCTCCTCCTCTAGCGCCCGTTATTGAACGGGCTAACTTCTACTAGTAAATAATACAATTGTTATTATGGAATAAGATGTCCCTATTTTCATCGGAGAAATGTTGGAGGGTACGGTGCGAGTGCTGCTGTTGCAACCCATCTTAGCACCAGATCGTGACCCAGTCGAAGGCCGGCCCGACCTGCCAACTGGAGATCAGTGGTTTTAAGCCGCCCAGATCCCCAAGCTTAGCTTTTAACAAGAAAAAACCCTTATGCTTGTCATTGTGCTCTTAATAATCTGTGGGACGTGCTTGGAGAATGCAAGCTAAATGCCTCCCCGCTACTTCCCCCTGCATTCTTATGGTACTTCCTGATACCTGATCTTAATCTGCTCGGCTGTAAGTTGAACTTGATGCTTCTTGTAAGCAGTGAAGCGTTAACAACATGGCGCTACATCGCCCAAAGGCAGGCGTGGGAAGGTGTTGTCTAGGCGTATCAATGTGCCTGGGTTAGTTTGTCGTAGGAGCTGCGGTGTTGAGTTCTTTCTTGCCCAATACCAGACCAGTCCAGCTGTGCAGATAATAAGCCGCAAGTGGGAGAAGCAACTGTCTATGAATGAAGCAAAAGAGGTCACCAAAATATAGAACAGGCATGGGCAAACTCGGTCCTCCAACTGTTTTGGGACTACAACTCCCATCATCCCAAGCTAACAGGACCAGTGGTCAGGGATGTTGGGAGTTGTAGTCCAAAACATCTGGAGGGCCGAGTTTGGCCATGGCTGATATAGAAGATCCCATGTACAGAAAGCTGATGATAATGTGCCTTTCATGGGTTTTCCATCCAAATACTAAGACTTGTACCATGGGGTACCCAGACTCTGCCTGCAGCTGGTCTGCGGATTTGTGGCTGAAGACAGGAGATAGCACATAACATTGCATTAAATGTCCATATTAACTTCCATTTGTATTTTATTGATTTTTATTTCTTACGTTGTATTATCATTTGAGTTAGGCAGCATATGTTCTGCTCACCTGCCATGCAGTTGCACTAAACCCACTAAAGCTGCAGTCCTATACTCTATGCACTTAAAGGTAAAGGTAAAGGGACCCCTGACCATTAGGTCCTGTCGTGACCGACTCTGGGGTTGCGGCGCTCATCTCGCTTTATTGGCCGAGGGAGCTGGTGTACAGCTCCAGAGCAGCGCGCGGAAAGGCCCTTTACCTTCCCGCTGCAGTGGTACCTATTTATCTACTTGCACTTTGACGTGCTTTCGAACTGCTAGGTTGGCAGGAGCAGGGACCAAGCAAAGGGAGCTCACCCTGTCTTGGGGATTCTAACCGCCGACCTTCTGATCGGCAAGCCACCCGCTTACTTGCACTTACTTGGGAGTAAATCCCATTGAACTCACTGGGCCTTCCTTCTGATTAGATGCATGTAGGACTGCATTGTAAGTGTCAGATAATAAGGGGTTTTTATCGGAGGGATTTTCCCTTAAAGATGACCTAAAGGCCTTTTAAATAGCAAAGCACATGGTAACATGTTCCTGGACTATATACCATCTCGGATGACAGGTGGATGGAAGAGTTAAATGCTGCAATGCTTTCCTGTAAAGATAAAAAAATAAAATAAAATACTTGATCCACACACAAAACTTGTCTATTGTGGTGAAAGCCAGGAACCTCCTCCTAAGATCTAGTTTTCTGTACACAGAGAGCACTGAAATCATATCGCCCTCACCTGAAGTATCAAGTGGTTTGGTCTAGAAAAAGTATTTCCACATGATGCTTTTTATAGCATCAGATGGTCTCATTCACTTTAAGCGCAGTTCTGTGAGCTTTTGTCTTTTTGTCCAGTGTCTTTTGCTGTGATAGATTCTGCAGAGCTCATGGAAAAAAATTCAGCTTCCTGTGGGAATGAGCGGTGGCGTTTGTGACCTTTGGGGCTGCATGTCCCCCCCTCCCCCTCCCCCTTCTCCATTTTCCTTCCTGGTCTTTGTCTGTTTGCCTTCTCATCTTGTATTTCCTTCTTGGCAACCCTTTGCACCACATGTCATTCCTTCAATTTTGTTCTGTTTTGCCCTCTGCCAAAGCAAAACATTTAAGGATCTTCTTCCATTCTGCCAAATGCTGGTGATAGCTTTTATTTCCCTTTTGTCTTCTGTTGGTTGTGTAAACATTTGCAAAGTGGTTCTTTTCAGCCTTCATGGGGCATCTATAACTGCTGCGAAATTATAAAAGGCAATTGCTTTTTTTGAAGGTATGGCACGATGCTCCCACATCTGCCTGGGCTTGTTTAATGCTACTTGGAAATAATTGCTAATAATTAACCCTATTGTAATATTGTGATCCACATTTATGGGTGCTGGTGGAGTCAAGGGTTTTAGAAAAACAGAGTGTAAAAAGAAAAGAAAAGATTACTACCTTTAACATCTGTTAGCAAGACTTTTGAAGATGAATCTAAACTGAATGTTTAGATTGTAAATTATATTCAAAACCTCAGGTACAGATGTCAAACATTTGTCCAGAGCTGGGTGTGTGTGTGTGTGTGTGTGTGTGTGTGTATACACACACACACAGAGAGAGAGAGAGAGAGAGAGAGAGAGAGAGAGAGAGAGAGAGAGAGAGAGAGAGATTTTAGTTTCTGCACTTTATGCACAAATGTATAACAAAGCCTAGGCAGGTATTTCTCTCAAATGAAAAGTAGTCTCTCCTGAGGTTGCTATTTTGAGCAAAGGAGTGCTCTGTGTGTTGCTGGGGTGGGGCTGGGAAAAGTGCCTGGTAGCCATGTTAAGAGTAAAGATCACCCCCAATCTGTTCTTCTACCCAGGTTCCAGATGTGTGTGTTTTAAAAGGGCAATTATGCAGCTGGAATCCTGGCACGGGGAGTGACTGCTTTTCATTAAAACAACAGCAGGGTTCCATTTTAAGCATTTCATGTAACGTGTAATTTCCCGCTCCGTTTGTACAGTCAATTTAACATTAGAAGAGGCAGCTGGATCAGGCCCAGCACATCCAGAATTCTGTTCTCACTGTGACCAACTAGGTGCCTAATAGAGGCCCCAAAGCAGGACCTGGGCACAAGAGCTCCTGTGGTTTCCACCAACTGGTGTTCAGAAGCATTACTGCCTCTGTCTGGAGGCAGAACAGGATTTGTTACCCCAGGATTGTTAATCCTCTGATTATAATCCCAGTCTATATGACATTTGAAGGGCAGGGTGGGGAGTCAGGGAAAGGTGGGTGGGTGGCCACTCTTGGCCCTCCAGGGAGTCTAATGTGGCCCACAAGGCCATTCCCCCAAACTATGCCCACCCTGTCAATCAGCTGGTGTCACTGTCATTGGCAGGTGATGTCAGCTGACAGGTGGGGTTCAGTTCTACACTGGCTATGCCTTCCAAAGCAGCAGGATTTATCCATACCTGCTCAACAGGTGATGAGTGGAGTGTTCAATCCGGTTGGGTCATGCTATGCCATCAGGGGCAGATTTTGGTAATCTTCCATAATATGGCACCCTGTGGTATTTTAATGTATTTTAATATCTGTTGGAGGCCACCCAGAGTGGCTGTGGG
Source organism: Darevskia nairensis (assembly GCA_034642065.1). Classification (NCBI taxonomy): domain Eukaryota; kingdom Metazoa; phylum Chordata; class Lepidosauria; order Squamata; family Lacertidae; genus Darevskia; species Darevskia nairensis. Next base: position 528,206 of record JAWWNI010000897.1, read on the forward strand.
GGACCCAGCCAGATGGGCGAGGTACAAATAATAAATTATTAGAATATTATTATTAGTTACCGTATTATTACGTGCGAGCCCAGAATTGGGCGACCCCAAATGGATCTTCTCAATTATCGATTTCCTCAATTTTTTGCCCCCCTTGGCTCAGCATCCTGTGCGGGGAAAATCTGCCACGTCACCCTAAATTCTTTGCCGGTGCCAGCATGTTCCCTCCAAGAAAGGTACCAGCAAAGCAGACCCCTCCATGCAGGTTTACTTTGACAGGTAGGTGGGGTCCTACCCACCTGCCAGACACCTTTGGTCAAACTTGACCAGTGAGCAGGAGATAAGAATCTGACTCACTGTGCCAAAAGGATTCCTGACCCCATCTCAAGGTGTTGAACGGCTGTCTTGCACCATTCAAAGGCCACTCTAGTCTTCTGCAGGTATGTAAATTCCCATGTATGAAGCAGGACTGGGATTGCACTAGCCTGTCTATCACTGGCTCCTCCTAGTGCTTCTGCCCATGCGCCTACCAGACTTCTAGGCACTATATGCTATGCTCCAACGGTGGCACACATGTGTAGGTGCAATCTGGATAATTGTTCTCTTGTCTCTGAATGATTGCACAAATGGGGGCGTATAAGTGATAAGATCAATGCATATAGGCTACTCTTCAGACATAATACATGCACTGTACTCCATACTCTGGTAACATCCAGATTGGATTATTGCAATTATCACATGAGGCTCCCCACACATGGGTAGTTTTTCCTAAGAAGGAAGGAAATTGAGTCAGCGGTGTCTGCTTTGTTGTCGAGTCTTGCCTGGATCACATCCACTTGCGATTAACATCCGTGAACACGTATGGATGTTAAGAGACTGAAATGAGAGGGGCTTTTTTTGGGGGGGGGGGAGGTTTAACTTATCCCAGTCACATTTAAAAATGGCCTCAAATTACCTGAACCAGGCTTCAGGTATTACAGCAATATATTTTTTTTTTTGCCAGCCTTGGCTTTCAGGTCGTGTTGTGATACAGGGTGGATTTGATTTAAATCAAATTGATTTAAATCACGATTTAAATCACGATTTAAATCACTAGTCAGTAAGGCTTGATTTAAATCACTAGTCAGTAAGACGTGATTTAAATATTTTTTTTACAGAAAGACTCATTCTTGCTGGTATAATCTTAATATTTACAACCATATGAAGGTTTCCTTTTTGGAATAATAAATTTTCAGAGTAGTTTTTACAGTTATATCAAAAATTACAGATTTGGTTATACTACTAGAAATACATAGACAGATAATTAGTGAAATTATGGTGAGGTTTAATAAGTTAACTGTTTATATTTGGACAACTTGTCTGCTGTACTTTATTGGAAGGAGAAAAATAATCATTTCCTTAATAACCATTTAAACAATTTATTTAACTAAAACAATAACATGATAGCATATGTATCCATGTTTGTTAACTGATGTGGTTAAACATTAAAAAAAAACCTTAGACTGAGTTTTAGCACACTTGATAAACTTAAAACAAATCCTTATTTCCTGATGAATAGCCTTTGGACTGCAATGTAACTTAAATAGAAGACTATATTTAGAAAGATTTTTCCTCCAAAAGCATTTTATTTTAAAAATCCAATTTAAATAAAAAAAATCTGATTTAAATCAAAAAAATCCGATTTAAATCAAAAAAAATCCGATTTTTTTGATTTTTTTAAAAAAATCATTGATTTTTATCCACCCTGTTGTGATACTTCTAAGCCTTCACTGACGGCTATAACTATTGCAGCAGATGGGCAGGAATTCAAGTATGGCTTCCAGACACTTCTGAATGAGGGTGGGTCTATCCAACAGCTTTTTAGCCACGGGCAGCTAAATGAAACTGCCATATTCAGAAGCAGTATGCCTCTGAATTTGGTTGGTGAAGAACAACAGAAATTGCCACCATGCTGTGCTTCAGGCTTACCCTGTGGACATAAGAATCAGGCCGGTGGCCCATCTAGTCCAGCATCCTGTTCTTTCAAAGGTCAACCAACCCGCAAGCAGGACTTGGGTGCATGAAGACTCTGCCTGGTCTTCAGAAGCATTACTGCCTCTGACCTTGGAGGCAGAGCATAGCCGTTGTGGCCAATAGCCTTTCGGGAGGGCTTCCCAGGGGCGTCTGATTGGCTGCTGCTGTGGGAAGCAGGATGCTGCTGGACTCCACATGGGCTTGATCCAGCAGGGCTTAACATTCTTAGGTTAACCCTATTAATGCCTCTCACATGCACCCAATTTTAATCACTCTCTTCTAGGTCCACAGAATAGAATAGAAGAATAGAATAGAATAGAATATATTTATTGTCATTGTCCCCCTTCGGGAACAACGAAAGAAAAGCTGATAGGCAGAATTGTGTGTGTGTGTGTGGACATCATTTATTCCCTGCCCTGTAGTGACTTGGAGGGCAGGTGTGTTAGGGGGTCTGTAACCCTTGCCCCAAGCCCCACAAAAGACCGTCTATCTAGTTCAGTGTTTTTCAACCTTTTTTGGGCAAAGGCACACTTGTTTCATGAAAAAAATCACGAGGCACACCACCATTAGAAAATGTTAAAAAATTTAACTCTGTGCCTATATTGACTATATATAAAGTAATTCTCTTGAATAGGAATCAAATAAACACAAAGAAAGTATTTTATAATTATTTTTTTATGAAATAGTAAGTAAACAGAAATATGAAAAATTATAAAATACTTTATTCAGTGCGCAACCTGGGCCTGTTTTGTCTGGAAATTGTCTGGAAATTTGGAAATTGTGTTGTCTGAGAGAAGGACTTTGGCTGTTTCCTTAGCTGCTTCAGGTCCTTCCCTGTTCCTTCCCTGTTCCTTCCTTCCTTCCTTCCTTCCTTCCTTCCTTCCTTCCTTCCTTCCTTCCTTCCTTCCTTCCTTCCTTCCTCCCTCCCTCCCTCCCTCCCTCCCTCCCTCCCTCCCTCCCTCCCTACATTTTTCCATACTTCCTTCCCTGTTTATTTCCTTCTTTCCTTCCTTCTTTCCTCCCTCCCTCCCTCCCTCCCTCCCTCATTCTCTTCACCCTCCGCAGCCCCTACTTTACCCCAGGGGGGCTCCTCCTCTTCCTCTTCTTCTTCTCCTCCTCCCCCAAGGGAGCTTCTCCTTTCGGGGCGACACAGCTCCCCACAGCGCTGGCCGCCCCCACCCTCTCCGCCTGTCAACCCCTTTCTCCCACCTCCGCCTGTCAACGCGGCTTCCGCCGCCTCAGCCCGACCGTGGGCGAAGGGGATGCAGGGGGAGAGGAGGAGGCACTGTGGAGGGACGGGCCTCACTCGCCGGCCGCGCCACAGGGCAGCCGGAGCCGCATGCTCCTCGAGGCGCCTCCCGCTTCTCCCCTCCCCGGGGGTCGGCCTGGCCCGGGCTCCTCATCCTCCTCGGCGCTGCTGCCTCCAGGCCGGGCCGGCCGTCCTCCTCCTCGGGGCTCCTCCATCGAGGTGGCAGCGGCGGCAGTGGCAGCAGCGGAGGAGGAGGCCGAGGCCGAGCTGGAGAGGGAGAGAGCGAGAGCCGCGCGGGAGGCGCTCCGGCCCAGGTAGCAGAGCCGGGCCCGGGGCGCGCCAAGACGCGCACAGCCGGCGAGCGGGGTGCGGGGCGAGGACGGGGAACGGAACAAAGGGCAGAGCTGGAGCCGGGACTCCTGGGTCCCTTCGGGGAGGAGGGGGTCTTGCAGGAAGCGGGGGCCGGGATTCCCTTTCGCAGGTCCCGGGGCTTTAGCGGCACCAGGACACCTGGGTCCTCCTGGGGGAAGGAGGTTGGAGATCTTTCGAATTTTTCCCACGGCACACCAGGCAACATCTCGTGGCACACTAGTGTGCCGCGGAACAGTGGTTGAAAAACACTGATCTAGTTACACTAAATCAGGGGTCAGCAACCTTTTTCAGCCATGGGCCGTTCCACCATCCCTCAGAGCATGTGGTGGGCCGGACTATATTTTTTTGGGGGGGGGGAATGAACGAATTCCTATGCCCCATAAATAACCCAGAGGTGCATTTTAAATAAAAGCACACATTTTACTCATGTAAAAACACCAGGCAGGCCCCACAAATAACCCAGTGATGCATTTTAAATAAAAGGACACATTCTACTCATGTTAAAACACACTGATTTTCGGACCGTCCGGCCATTCTCGGACCGTCCGCGGGCCGGATTGAGAAGGCGATTGGGCCTCATCCGGTCTACGGGCCTTAGGTTGCCTACCCCTGCACTAAATGCACCTCAATCTCTCTCTCTTTCCCATCCCTTAGAAGCCTGAAAAAGGGAAGAGGAGAGTGGGAAGGGATGATCTCCGCAGCCCAATGCAGAGTTGCTTGGGAATGCAAGAGAAGTGAGTGTCTCCAGCGCGCGGCTTTGTGGTGGTGGTGGGGGGGGGAGGGAGGGAATTCTGAGTGCCCATTATCCCCCAGGAACAAAAGCCCCTCTGTCTGTGCCACCTAAACAGCAGCCAGAGCTGGTGTGATGTGAATCGGCGTATGTGAGCTTCGAGGGCAGCGTGCCAAAGTAGCATCAGTGAGCGCGAGTGTCCCGGCCGTCTTGCTTACTCACCTAAAATAAGCATGGAGAGCTGGACTTTGGGGCTTAACAAAATGCTGGCTGTTATAATCACAAGAGCCATTGTGCTCAATTGCCCTGGCACGAAGGTTACGCACACGGGCGCCTGTATATGTATGGACCCCTATGTTCCAGGTAGAGCAAACCCTGGACAGGGGACCCTCAACCCACAAGAAAATCCAACCACTACATTTTGAGGGACGTGGGCAGAAGGATAACATGCAACAGGCTTTAGGTAAAGGTAAAGTGACCCCTGACCATTAGGTCCAGTCGTTACCGACTCTGGGGTTGTGGGCGCTCATCTCGCTTTATTGGCCAAGGGAGCCGGCATACAGCTTCCAGGTCATGTGGCCAGCATGACTAAGCCGCTTCTCGCGAACCAGAGCAGAGCACGGAAATGCCGTTTACCTTCCCCGCTGCAGCGGTACCTATTTATCTACTTGCACTTTGACGTGCTTTTGAACCGCTAGGTTGGCAGGAGCAGGGACTGAGCAACGGGAGCTCACCCCATTGCGGGGATTCGAACCGCCGACCTTCTGATCGGCAAGCCCTAGGCTCTGTGGTTTAACCCACAGCGCCACTGCTCTCCAGACCCAACTTCCAGAGTTTGGGCCCGTTTTGCATAGAATTCCTAAACTCTCTTTTAAGAATCTGTGAATGGCATTAGCAGATGGAACTAATGTCATGAGCTGTGCAGGATCCTGTCTTCCAACTGGCCAGGAACAAAAGAACGGTGGAACTGGTTCTGTGACAACAGGGAGACTTTGAGAAAACTGTGTCTGAAGGACAGCCCTTTGGGCTTCTGCTCAAACTGCTTTTGAAAGTGGGGAGAGTTTGTAATTATATACAGTGGGCAGGGCGAGAGATCAACTCTTCCACCAAACAGCCCCAGCAGCTCTTGTTGCTTTCGCCATTGCTGTTGCGGTTTTTAGATGGCAGAAATGGCAGCAGAAGTGCCTAACAGGTCACTAAAGGTAAAGGGACCCCTGACCATTAGGTCCAGTCGTGTCCGACTTTGGGGTTGCGGCGCTCATCTCGCTTTATTGGCCGAGAGCCGGCGTACAGCTTCTGGGTCATGTGGCCAGCATGACTAAGCTGCTTCTGGCGAACCAGAGCAGCGCACGGAAACGGCGTTTACCTTCCCGCCGGAGTGGTACCTATTTATCTACTTGCACTCTGACGTGCTTTCGAATTGCTAGGTGGACAGGAGCTGGGACCGAGCAACGGGAGCTCATCCCATCGCAGGGATTCGAGCTGCCGACCTTCTGATCAGCAAGCCCTAGGCTCTGTGGTTTAAGCCACAGCGCCACCTGGGTCCCCCAGGTCACTTTACTTACTGCTATTTCACAATATAGAATTGGAAGGGATATCAAGCAAGGGTCATTTAATCCAATCCCCTGCAATGCAGGAATCTCAGCTAAAGCGTCCATGACATACTGTAATTTGTACATTTTGATTCGTCGTTTGATCCGATACAGGGGACATGGAGAAAGGGCAAAGCAGCTGCCCCGGAATGATTTTTAGGATGCTTAAGATTCTTGTCTCTTTGCTGGGGAATTAAATCAAAACAAAAGCGACACTTGATTTCAAAGTGATATTGGCAGAGATCTCAAAAGACCTGAGTTGTAACATCCCTGTCAATAATTCCCCCCGCCCCGTTTTCAACCACTGTCAAGAAACTGCATTGAAAAGCTTCCGGATTGGAAGCTTTTTTCTTTGTTTCTTTCCCCCACAAGGTCAAGCAAAACAGCAGCAGCAGCAACAATAAAGGGAGACTTGGGCCCGCAGGACAGCCTGTTCCTTCCCTCCAGCAGGCCCTGAAAGTCGTGGCCAGTCACACTTCGATAACGCTTTTCCTGCCAGCGAATTGGAGTGCGGTGGGTCAAAGAGCACTCCCAGCGCTGGGATTTCACTGGGGAAAGTATAGCCTGGGGCTTTGCTCTCACCACCAAGGCAACTTTGACCTTTCACGCCTTCATGGGCAGTCTCCATAACAACGGATTAAGAACTGGGAGGATCTGTGGTTTTGTCAATAAGGCCCGGCTGGTTTTGCACCCCTCCACTGGCCTAGCGCTGTTGTCTGCTGGGCTCTGATTTTTTGGGTGGGTGGGTGGGTGTGGTTTGTTTTTGTTTTTTTTGCAGAATTGGACAACTAGCACCCACAAGCTTCCCTCCTTTCTGGGAATCATCTTGTGCTCATTGTTACAACTGCTTCCTCCATTGTATTTGCACTTCTTCGCTCTGTTGCTGCACCTTGCTTAGAGATGATCCGTGATTTTGACACATAACATAAGGCCCTGATTATAAGAGATAATTCTCCTTTAGTCCTATGGAATCCACTGCCAGGTTGTAGGGATGGTAAACACCCTTTCAGCACCCTTGGGGTATGTACATAGTAGATGCATCTGTAAACAGCTGTTGCCATGCAGTTTATTTTGCTGACGAGATGAATCTGGTGCCCTCCCGTTTTTTCACTGGTTCTGCAGATTTTGTATTTTACTGGAGGGTTGGCTGTTTGCAGTGCTGATTGGCTGGTGGCTGGCTGTCTACAGCAGTGTTCCCCAACCTTGGGCCTCCAGGTGTTTTTGGACTACAACTCCCATCATCCCTCGCTAGCAAGACCAGTGGTCAGGGATGATGGGAATTGTAGTCCGAAAACAGCTGGAGGCCCAAGGTTGGGGAACACTGGTCTACAGTACTAAGTGGCTGGTGGATATGAGCCTTCCTTCCTGGAGCAGTTCACGTTTTTACAGAGGAATTGTGCTTCTGAAAAAGCATCAGCTGCAACACGAACACTTGTGCATTTATCCTTTTAATTCCGGCATAGGCAAACTCTGCCCTGCAGATGCTTGGGGACTACAACTCCCATCATCCCTAGCGAACAGGACCAGTGGTCAGGGATGATGGGAATTGTAGTCCCAAAACATCTGGAGGGCCGAGTTTGCCTGTGCCTGCTTTAATTCAACACCTTAAAAAACAACAGCACACATTTTTTTGTGAAACTCCTCTGGAGAAGGGAGTTGAGTGACTAGATAACTCTTATGGTCCCTTCCAGCTCTCTACAATTCTATGATTCTAGGCCCACAACTATTGGTGAGTTCACACTGTGTACATTGCGCAACCCAGTTGCCAGCTGATCAGTACTGGACAAGGAAGCCCTGCTCCAAGCACCATAGAACCAGCTTCCTTCAAGCTCAGTACTGAAGGAGGATAACTACGGTATGTCCATCGTAAACATGGCGAATGTATTTCCACAGTGCGGGGGATAAGGGCGGCCTCATATTACATAGTAGACCACACCACTTGTCTGCTTGAGATCCCATCTTCAGTATCTTCATTGTTATAGACCAGTGTTTCCCAACCAGTGTGCCTCCAGATGTTTTGGGACTACAACTCCCATCATCCCTCGCTAGCAATACCAGTGGTCAGGGATGATGGGAATTGTAGTCCCAAAACATCTGGAGGCACACTGGTTGGGAAACACTGTTATAGACATTGGGTAGCAGAGCTGGATAAAACTTTGGAGAACCACAACCAATCAGAGGAGGTAATACAGTGGTACCTTGGTTCTCGGAACATAATCCATTCCAGAAGACTGTTCGACTTCTGAAACGTTCGAAAACCGAGGTGCAAAGGGCTGGCTGCAAGTTCAGTTGGGGAAATTTGGAAAATTCAGCGGAAGCCGTTCAAATTCCAAGGCACGTTTGAAAATGGAAGCAATTACTTCCGGGCTTTTGGCGTTCAAAAACCGAAACTTTCGGCTACCGAGACGCTCGAAAACTGAGATACCACTGTACTGGGCTAAGCTGGGGGGGTGGGGGGAGATCTTTTTCAGTCCGCAGGTCACATTTTCTTCTGGACAACCTTCCGACAGCCACTTCGCAGAGGTGAGCAGGACCAGGGGCAAAACTAGGCAGAGGAACAAATGTAAATTTTAGCTTTTGTAGAGTAGGCTAGTTTCTACACACCTGCTCCTCCACCCACTCTACCCTGTATTCAGGCAAACAAGGGCCATTCATTAGAATTCAAGGATGCATTCTTCCAGCTAGACCAGAACACCTGGGGCACAAATCAGCACCAGTGAGGGGTGTGGGCTGAGGAAAGTTCCCAGGGCCAGTAATCTAATCCAGGGGTCAGCAAACTTTTCAGCAGGGGGCCGGTCCACTGTCCCTCAGACCTTTGGGGGGGGGGCAGACTGTATTTTGAAAAAAATAATGAACGAATTCCTATGCCCCACAAATAACCCAGAGATGCATTTTAATAGAAGCACACATTCTACTCATGTAAAAACACCAGGCAGGCCCCACAAATAATCCAGAGGTGCATTTTAAATAAAAGAACATTCTACTCATGTGAAAACACGCTGATTCCCGGACTGTCCGTGGGCCGGATTGAGAAGGTGCTTGGGTTGGATGCGGCCCCTGGGCCTTAGTTTGCCTACCCATGATCTAATCCAGGCATGTCCAAAGTCTGTTTCAGGGGGCGGCCCGTCGGTTGGTTTAATCCTGCCCCTGTGGCAGTTTATTTCCTGGGGTAAAATCCTTAAAAAAACCTCAACAACTTTGGGGTAAAACCTCCCTGTTTAGGGAGGCTTTTAATGTTTAATAGATTGTTGTATGTTAATGTTCTGTTGAAAGCCGCCCAGAGTGGCTGGGGAAACCCAGCCAGATGGGCGGGGTATAAATAATAATAATAATAATAATAATAATAATAATAATAATAATAATTATTATTATTATATTAAAAAGCTCAACAACTTCAACCCGAAAAAAGGTTAACAACTTTGGTTGGCCCTTTGGTCGGCCCTCACGGCCCTCTTTGAAAAAAGTTTTGATACCTTCTATCCAACCTCCTGCAATGCAGGAATCTTTTGCCCAATGTGGGGCTTGAACCCACAACCCTGAGATTAGAAGTCTCATGCTCTACCAGCTGAGCTATCCCAACAATCAGAGAAAGTCCTGGACCTTGGGGGCTCTGTGTTCACAGGGGGGTTTCCTATGAACAGAAGCAGTTCGCTGGATGAAGCCAGTGTGTTAACTTCCTGGCAGGTGGGTTGCTGTTGTTTTCCAGGAGAGGGCAGGGCAGGGCAAGGAGGTCAGTGCAGTGCAAATGCTCCAGCAGGGGAGCGTTTGCACCACACCAACCTCCCTGCTACCTTGCCCCTCCCAGCACATGGCTGCAACCCACCTGCCAGTTGGCTGCTAAGAGAAGCAGGATTCTGAATTAGATGAACCTTTAATTTGATACAGCAGGGCTTTTTTATGTCCTTATTAAAAAGGAGTAGGCAACATGTAATACAATTTTTTAAACTGGAGAGGGAATTATCAGATCATTCCAGTGTTTCAGATATGAGCTCCTTTCCCTTCCACATTGCCAGCCGAAGCAAATGGAGAATTATGCAAATACATGCAACTTGCATTATTCAGCTTTTTTAAATGAAGAATTTGGATTCCCTTGATGTAGGGTGAGGATTTTCTTTTGCACAAAGCTTTTGCGGGAAAAGTGACATTTGCCCACCAACTCTAATTTCAGCAGAAGATATGCTAACGAGGTTAATAACATACAAATTTGTTTCAGCTCTTGTTTCTAAGACTCAGTGCTGGTTTAATACTGGACATGCATAGATGAAGAGTTGGGAATCACTGGAAGAACTAAGCTGATCTTCGCTTTTGTGGGGGGAAATATGACTGATTTGGTTTGACAATTATACTCTCCCACTTAATCTGTTGATTATGTTGCTCAGATATCTGCAGACGTGGTTCGATTACGAACATAATGATTTTATTTTATTTTTTTGGAATTTAAATAACAGCAGCAAAAAACAGCAATTGTGTTGGAACCGTATGGTCATAATCCTCCAGCATTGAAAAAAAATGGGTTTGGGGGACATGGAGTGTAGTCTTAATGGCGAAACTGACTGAATAAGGCCAAATGTGAGCCTTTATTTATTACATCCATATCCTGCCTTTCCTCTAAGGATCTCAAGACAGATTACACGATCACCCATTTCCCCAGTCCGCCTACCTTTATTAGGAGATGGCAGATACCGTAAGTCATATACAGAAATTTCCTGATCTCCTTTTTTTGTTTACAAGAATGCAGAATATAATTTAGATATATGTGAGACCTTTCCAGTGCTATAACCTCTTTATACCATGTGAAATTTCTTTATAATGAAAGAGTAAGGGAAAGAGTTGATAACGGCTAGTCTTTTTGAGATGAATTAACCACACTTTTTCTCTGTGTCTCCCCCTCAACCTTGTCTCTCTTGTAGAATGAGTATGATGCCTCTGGGGGCACTCCTTCTTCCTGCTCTGTGTTTCCTGGGGGCAGTAATTCCGCCGGGACTACAGTATGCCACCTTTTCGCACAATGCCACCAAATTCCTCCATCTGATCATGGATCCCAACTCGGGGACTCTCTACCTGGGGGCTACAAACTTCCTCTTCCAGCTGACGTCAGGCCTGGCGCTGGAGGAAGCCGTCTCTACCGGGCCCTCTTTGGACAGCAAAGATTGCCTCCCGCCCGTCACCAAGCAGGAATGCCCCCAAGCGCAGGAGACGGACAACTACAACAAGCTCTTGCTGGTCAACTCGCCAAAGGAGGAGCTCATCGTTTGCGGCAGCGTGTGGCAGGGCATCTGCGAGAAGAGGAGACTCGGAGTCATCAACCGCGTCCTCTTCCAGCCCCAGACGCCGGGGGACACTCAGTACGTGGCAGCCAACGACCCCAACATCTCCACCGTGGGGCTGATCGGATACGCCAAAGACAACATGCCGCTGCTCTTCGTGGGCCGGGGGTACACCAGCCGGGGGGTGGGGGGCAGCATCCCCCCCATCACGACTCGCAATCTCGG